>WOVY01012201.1:0-427500 GCA_013436015.1 Rhipicephalus annulatus | reverse complement strand
TCCCTCAACAGGCCCTGCAGTGATATCACAGCACGCTACATTGTACTTCTCGCGAGGCCTGTATAATGTTACTTGTCAGTCATGCACTGAGGTCTTCATTGATGCGGGTGTATCTGCAGTGTACGGGATTTCTGCCCGGGCATTAAACACACCTGCCTGCCTAGCAAATCACGTAAACTTCTTCCCATTTCCTCCTTAATATTCATCCATCTATCTATACTGAATAATTGATATGTGGGGTTTAACGTCCCAAAACCACCATATGATTACGAGAGACGCCATAGTAAAGGGCTCCAGAAATTTTGACCACCTGGGGTTCTTTAGCGCGCACCCAAAATTGAGAACACAGGCCTACAGCATTTTCGCCTCCATCAAAAATGCAGCCGCCACCGGGATTTGATCCCGCGATTTGCGGGTCAGCAGCCGAGTACTTGCCTTAGCCACTAGACCACCGTGGCGGGGCCATCTAGCTATTCTGTCTTTCCCCCTTACCGCAGCTGAAAATTGACCGGACGACGCCGTGCTTTAATGCCTCACCGAACAGGGCCTAGCGCGCATTTCTTGTAGCTGCAGTCAGCCAACAAAAAGGCGAATTATATTTGACACCATCCAGTTAAGAACAAAAAAAAACAAAGTAACTTTACCGATAACGAAGTGATTAAAGCCCCCGGAAGAACACAATGTGTGCCCCAGCTTCCCCGTGTGCCCGCCGCAGATTGAGCGCGCACATGTGCGCGCTTTGAAGAGTACGCTGACGCTGCTCAGCCATGGTCCTCGCTATGTATTACTATGCATGTGTCTGCGCACGCTGTCAATCGCTAGTCGACCCAGCACGCACACACGCACACGCACACACACACACACACACGCACACACACGTACACACACAGACAGCGGGAGTCTTCGGAAAAAGGGCGTGGCGTAGGGGGTGCACCACTCCTTGCACGGCATCGCGAACTGGCCCAGTTTACGGAAATGATGCGGATGCGCTCGCTCGCAACCGCCGAGGCGAACAACGAACACACAGCGCGAGCTACGACCGCTCGCTCCCCAGCGCCGCCCCCGTTAACCATTCGGCTCCGTCCCGTCGCCATTTGACTGATGGGCGCCGCGTCAAATCGGCCAAGGCTGCGGCCATACGCCTGGTGAAGCGCGTCGTTAATCTTCGCATAATTCGTTAATCGTGAGCCATTGAGTCGGTACAAGCGGAGCATCATGCATGCAAGTACGACGCGAAAGGTCAGCGCGCGCTGTGCCTCCTCTATCTCCCCTCATTGCGCGTGCCACGGGCTCGGAAAAATGACCTGCCGCCCCGTCGATCATCGGCTACAGCGGCGCGCGCACCGCGTCGACAAACGCACCATCGAAACACCTGTCGGAGGCGCCCACGGCATCGGCTGCGGAAGAAGGACACGGCGCGCTGATCTCGCCACCCCCACTCTGAGCGATGAGCCCGCGCAGAGGAGGTCGCCCTGGAGCACCGTGTGCGAAACAAAAAAGTGCTCCGAGGTAGATCCATCCGCCGCTGCCTCCACCAACGCACGGCAGTGCGGAGAAGCCCCGCGTTTTTGCAGCGCGCCGCTTGCGCAAGCGCTTCAGCCCCATTCTGCACTAACCGAGGCTGAACCAGGAATGCGCCAGCACTCTGTTGGCTCGAGTCAATAAGCGATAGGCCCAACTCCAGCGCTTCGAGCGCGAAACGCCCACTTGGGTACACGGAGGGTGCTCTGTCAAAAGGAGGCGGGAGAAAGAAAATTTAGCGCACGCGGAATTGTGCTATACGCTCACGCGTATAGTTCACGAGGCCGCTACAGGCGATTGTACGCGCCCAGAGCGTCGACCTGCGTAGACGCCGTTCCTGCTCGGGTTCAACAAAAGTGTTCCCAATCTTGAAGTGCAACCCAGTTTCTCTATGTATATACGACTGGCATACAGTGACTCCCTCATCGCACAATATCACAATATATATATATATATATATATATATATATATATATATATATATATATATATATATATATATATATATATATATATATATATATATACTACCGGCACTCGCTGTCGGTAAGACCGATTGGCCTGTCATAAGTCACTGTCCAAGTATAGCATCTCCGGCGCATCACAGAACTGAAATAATACTTACAAGATGCATATGCTGCACGTCCAAAGAACCTGCATGCATTACACGCACGGTGGCGTGTTAAAATGACATACAACAGAAAGAAAAGCAATAAGGTGTACAATACCCTGCAAAGCACGTATATGATTACTGTACAATTATTTCGATACAGGTCCACGAAGCAAACTAGAATATCCAGAGCGAACATTCTTGCTATGCGACAAGCCACCCATTAGGTGAGCTGGCAAGACGCCTTTTATTCAAAGTGTTTAGGCTTAAATCAAAAGTATGATGCGTTATCATTGACGCACTACGTGTGAGCGCGTGTCAAACTATAGAGGAGGAAGCGTTTCTTATTTGGTATGTTGATGATATAACTGCGGACGCTGTCATATACATTGACACCACTTTTTTTTTTTTTTTTGCCATGCCTTCGTAGCAATTTCTTGGGCGAGGCCGGGGCTCCACAGAAAAATATACCATATAAAAAGCGGTTACTCGAGTCTTTTCGCAGTGGAGCAAGGAAGAGTCCGACCAACTGCTAGATGGCGTGCCCTTGCTCGCGTTTAATCCTATTTCAAGATATGTAATAGCCGCCTCATGAGGGCAATGGAAACCCAAGTTTGGCATCAAATTTTCGCAAAGAATAAATTTTATTGATTTGTTCAATTTCCCATATCCGCTTTATACATCGTGTCCCACTGAGGACGTTTTATGCTTTACCACAAAAACAGTGAAGTTTATAACTAAAAAGCGTTGTCTTTTAGCCTTTGTTTTGCATAAAGAGTGCACATTCATGTGGTTTAGATGCACTGTACATGCATTCCCTTTGTGGAAGCATGGGTGTGTAGCCTAGTGGTAAAGAAAGACTCGCTTTCGTAGCATGACAGTATGGGTTCAAATCACAGCAACAGAAAGAAAAATGTTATTTTATTTATGCTGAAGACATTATCGGGTCTGAATAGCCACTCACTCATGGCGCTGAAATCAGCGCGTTAGCTCAGCCGCAAGGCCCTACAGGAATGCTGCTCTTTATGTAAGTATGTTTCTTTATGGGCGCTCTGCGTAGACAGCGCTGATTATAAAAACGATTATCACGAGAATGTCGAATGAGAGCACCTAAACGGCGTAAACATCGGAACGGTTAGTTGGTCGAGCACCCGTGCTTGTCATTCCTTGCGCGTGCTCGCTTTTTCGCGCTTTTTATTTCGTTCAAGATGTAAATGAAGATGGCATATATATATGTTACTCCCGCAACAAAGCCAGCGAGGCGGCTGAGGAGCTCAGCATCTCATTCCCCATGTGGCAGCAGCCTGCGACACAGTGATCTGTGTTTTGGAGGACCCAATAAAAGTTTATCTAATCAAACTTGTCGTTGCCGTAAGAGAATTTATTTGAACGAAGTCATCGCCAATGTCTTGCGTAGGTTCGAGAGAAGCAAACTTCCATTCAGGGCCAAGAAACCCGGTCACAGCTGCCCAATGTAGACTAAAGCAGAAAAACTGCCGTACGACGAACGTGTCAGGTGGTTGACGTATCGTGGCGAAGATGTTGCGTAAAGATAATGCGATACCTGAGGCGCAGCGCTGCGCTTTGTGCTGTTACATAATGGAGACATTTCTTTCTCTGATATTCCTTCGTATGGTCAGCCTTAACGTCGGGCTGCGGCGTCTCAAGTTTTTTTTTTCTTTTTTCTCTGTACAGGCTTGAATGCTTTACATGTACCGTTTCTCGTCTCCTATACCTTCACGACTGTATACAATTTAGGACTCACAGTAAGTCCATCGCCCATTATGCCTTGCGGCCGAGATGCTCTCGCAGATTAGTAAAGCAATCCCCAAATATATAGCGCGGGAACCTAGTTTTTCGACCACAGCTGGAAATAAACGGACAGGGCACTTCCACCCGAACACTTCTGCAGAGCAATAAAAAGAACTGCCTCAGTCATTTGGCCAGACAAGGCATGCAACGCTCTGACGGACCTCCCGTGGTTCATGTAACGTTCGGGCGGCGGAACACGAGGTCGTATGCGCCCGAATTCCAGCAGCGATGACCGCATTACGCCGGCGGACGTTACGGGGTAACGCTCTCTTGCGGAGCGCGTTAAAGAACCCGCGGGTGGTAAACATATTCCGCAGCTCCGCGCACCAACGTTTCTCAAGCCACTCGTTTCGCTGAAATTAACGAGGCACCATACATAACTAAAACAAAGGGGAAAAAAGGTGGAACGAGTCGGTAACGCCGATGCTGAGCGCAGCCTGAAACACCACGACAGTCAGGACGAGAACGCATAAGAGTGCAAGAAATATGCATAAGCTTCGCGACCCGCCAGAACACGGATTCACGCAACAGTCTATGTGCATGCATGTTCAGTGAGACGTTCAAAAGA
Organism: Rhipicephalus annulatus; assembly: GCA_013436015.1. NCBI lineage: Eukaryota > Metazoa > Arthropoda > Arachnida > Ixodida > Ixodidae > Rhipicephalus > Rhipicephalus annulatus. The sequence goes on along the minus strand of WOVY01012201.1, from coordinate 422,989 downwards.
GAACCCATGATCGTTACTTAGCGATGGTTGAAAATAAATAAAAGTATACCATGTCCCCGAGAGGCATCTCGACGCAAGTTGAAGAGGTGACTGATTGATTATTGGCGAATTAAAATGACCGAAGCAGTATGCTGGATATGCCCTCCGCGAGTCATGAATGGAAGTAAAAGAGGCAGTTTTGTACTATAAGTGCATCCACTGGCTCCGTCCGGTGTCTGTTGCTTTCATCTATAGCAGAAGCCGACTCACCGTAGAGAGACAACTTAATAATCCAATTATGTGCGGCCTCAATCTACAACCAGCACAGAAGCCAGCGGGTACACAAACCGAAACGAACGCGAAAAATTAGTCGGTCCGAACGACGTTGTTAGGTTAGGTAAAAAAAAAGTAAGCTTCACTTAGGGGAAAGAAAAAGACGTCGCAGCTTGTTACGCTAGAAATATGAGCAAGGTCGAAAAACAACGCAACCGTGTCACGTCTCATGAAGGCGGACGCAGTGCACAGAGAAAGAGAGAGCTAGAGAGACAGAGAATAACGACTTTGGTGCAGTGCAATCCAGCGACAAAGGCAAAGCGGCGATTTTTTCCGTATTTCACGCTCCGGTGCGGCAACGTAACCATGCAGTTACGGCTAGACAGGCAGCTATAACTACGTTCCAGTATAAGGATCTCAGCACCAGAGCGAACCAGGAAAGAAAGTGCGTCGAAGAAAAGTAAGCGATTTCGCTTGCTTTTCCTCGTCGTCCACTGTCCTTTGGCGCTGGTCCTATACGCGACCGATGTATGCCATATACGGTATACACACAACACTGTGCTCTTTCGGGAACCCCGTGCACTATAAAAGCGTGCACTATAATAGAATCGAATCACAATTACTCATGTTCCGCAAAATGATTGCAAATTGAGAAGTTTTAACTACAATTCGTCATCGTCGCAGCTAACCTCAGCACGTCGCTTTACGAAACATATTCGACATCGTCGAATAGTACAAATATAAACACACACACACAACGCTCTGTGCAGTTTCTGCCAAATGGTAGCGGATCGCGCAGTATGTACGAGAATGGACGTCCGATCGGACGACCGAAAGCCAGTGCACAGGTATGGCCATGCTCCGGAAAAATTCGATAACTTCACACGTCCGCTTAGCAGGTGGAGTTCGACTACATCGAGGAAAAAATAAAGTAAGAACATATAGTCAGCGTCTACGCTACATTTGCATATCTGTCTAACAGGCATACAAAAGTGACGCTGCCATGCTGCCGCGTCGCCGCCACGCTTTACTCGTCGTGAAAGGAGCTAAGCTCTGTGAAACTATAGTAATTATGCCAGCACAAACCGGCGAGACTCGCTCACTGGATTTCACGCCGACCGGTTGTGCCCCCGCGATCTTCGACGAAAGGGCAGCTCTGGCCGACTGGCTCGCCCTACGCCATCTCCTGACGCCGACAAGAGCTCTCGCTGCGTGGTGCCCCGTCCTCGGACTCTTGCGACCGTGTCCATCTTTCCTATCTTCTCCTTACTTCCGTATGTGGTTGTCCCTGCCCCTCTCTCTATCTCTATACATTTATTTCCTCCCTATCCTTTTAATTCCTCCTTACCACCATTCCTCGTGAGCTATATACTGTTGAGGTGTCCTCCGCCTGAGAGACAGTTACGGGGCTCACTTTTATCGCCTTTTCATTTAAGAATCACCTTTGTTCCTTCCTACGCGAAGACAGTCTGACACTGTCGTTTTACAATCAACAGACTAAATAACCTTGCAACACAATTTTGATATCTGATACGAGACCGGATACAATAAAAACTATATATATATATATATATATATATATATATATATATATATATATATATATATATATATATATATATATACATATATATGGTAACGCCAAGGAATGTACAGGGGAAGTTATTAGAACCAATGAAATGTAAATAAGAAGAAAGAAAAGTGCATGAAAAAATAACCAGCCGTGGGCAGGAATCGAACCTACGACCTTCGAATAACGCGTTCGATGCTCTAACCACTGAGCTACTACAGCGGCCTTCCCTCCATCCACATTTTTTGGGGTTCATATGCGAATTTAGAAGTAGGAATGACAGTCAGCGCCACCTATAAGCCAAGCGACGAGTGTGAAAACATTCTTTTATGTGCATGTTTGGCGTCACGTAGCACGTGAACTTATTATGAGCGGGCAGATGATTAATTGTCCCTCTTATACAACCTAAACACACCAAGTCTGCCAGTACGAGACCCTCGTTCAATGAAATAAGGGAAAGAAGTGTATACCTAAGGGCTCGTTTTTCCTTGTTTTCACACAATATTAATTAGATCTAACAGACAGTAATGCCAAGGAATGTACAGGGGAAGTTATCGAAACCAATGGAATGTAAATAAGAAGAAAGAAAAGTGGATGAAAAAATAACCAACTGTGAGCAAGTTATTAGAACCAATGAAATGTAAGTAAGAAGAAAGAAAAGTGGATGAAAAAATAATGGTTATTTTTTCATCCACTTTTCTTTCTTCTTATTTACATTTCATTGGTTCTAATAACTTCCCCTGTACGTTCCTTGGCATTACCATTAATATATATATATATATATATATATATATATATATATATATATATATATATATATATATATATATATATATATCCGGAGTTTCCCTTTACTTGCGCTTCTCTTTTATATAGTTTATAGTAATAGAACAGAAAGGGTATCATAGACAAAGAGTCAAAGAGTGCGTGCCAAGACGCCGACACAATCACACAACCCACCATACAGCTGGAACCACTGAAGTTGCGAGCACGTCGCAAATACATGAATACATATTCGAAAACGTATTTACGCTCTTCCATCACGGGAATGCACAGCACGCGAACGCGGATCCCAGCGACCAACGAGGCACTCGCACCAATAACGCCAGGGCATCTTTCCGACGTATTACAGCGCACTTCGGGTAAGCTGACCGCTTCGCCAGACAGCCGACATCGAACACTGCTACAGGGCGCGGGGAAAGGATGGAAATGCCATCGGCCACCGCACACGTCATCAACGGGCGATGTATGCGCGGCACACTTCCTCCCCATTGTTCCGCGGCGGTGCACGTGACCAGCGGAATTCTTCCCGCATGCTTCACCTCCTCGGAGGTTTTGACTCAAGCGGGTTCGGTTTCTATGTCTAAGGGAAACGAGCCGTTCGCCCGACACCGCTTCCTCCGGAGATTACAAAAGTTCGCAGTGCTCCTGTTACAGGGGGCCAAATAATTGCACGAAGCGCGGCGGAACAGCGGGCGCACAGGCAGCCAGAATCCCACCGGCAAAACTTGCGGGAAATTTTAGTACGTTAAAGCAACGACGCGTGTGTGAACATTGCAAAATTTATAGAAAAAGAAAGATGGAGGGAAAAAATACTCGTTAAAGAACAACCGGTGGCCAATATTAGTCAAGCCTCCCTATAATTACGGCGTACCTCATAATCACATCGCGCTTTTGACGCACAAAACCTCGGAAGTCTGTTCAATTAATTAACGACGCACGCACTTTCTACGTAACGCGATCAAAAAGAGACGGAGAGAAAAGAGTGAGGGAGGGAGTTTAACCAGATAGTAGTATCCGGTGTGCTACACTGCACCGGCGTCAGAAAATATGGGAATGAAAAAGAAAAAGAGGAAAATTATTAAAAAGAAAAAAAAAACGTGGTCGAAGACTTCTTTACTGTGATCGTATACATTAGGAACACAGTGCCCACGGCGACAAGAAAACGGTAAGTATACTTAAGATAAACTTCAAGTATTGTCTTAAAGTGCGCGACATTGCTCCATCTGCAATATTAGTCGTACTCATTTACTCAGCCAGTGATAATTTTAACAGCGCATCACCCTGCGAATTCAAAATCTGTAGACTAAACTTCTGCGATGACTTCTCTATATATAGTCTGACGACGAAATATATATTGTGAACTCTGAGCGATAGTTGAGCTAAATCTACGAACGATGCATGCAATCGAAGGATACAGTACACCAGAACAGCACCTCCTCTATTTATTCAATGCCAGCCTGATGCGCCCGATCCAGCAATTCACGACTCTCTCCTCTAGCCCTTTCCTGCTCTCGCTAATCACCTAGTCTTCGTGTGTGCTTTGCGGTCATCGGGAAAGAAACCCTCATGTACTGCCTCACGACTGGCATCATATATACGAAGCAAACTTTTGTTCAGCTGTGTGCAGATACCCGGGGCGGCGTCTTGTATTTCTCGTGTTGACAATGTTGGCGGTCACGCTGGCTCTGTAAAAGATACGGTGTTCGGAGATAGCGGGTCATCTTTCGTGGCGCTATGCGCGCAACCAATGGGGAAGCGCCACTGTAACGCTATTGCATGCGCTGATATTAAGAGCGCTGTGAGGCGGGGGCGGCATTGCTTCGAGCCACAAAGAAGGAGCACGCAGGAACAAATCTGACAGATGTATAATATTGGAGTTGGAAACACGTCTATCGCATCTACGGGGGAAAAAACGCTTGGACGCACGTGTGACGCAAGTAGCCCCACCTGTAGAGTAGCTGTACATATGCTGCCTACCTAAAGGTAGCATATACAGTTACTCTAGCACTACCCAACAAGCGTAGCATCATGACCACTTCCTGAACTGAGGCGGTGGTGGACCGTCGGTTCCCGTTGAGACGCGTTTGCACTGGCAATGAAAGAAATAAGTTAACTAGGCGTTGAACAGAAACACTCAAGTTACGAATGCAACTACACTACACAATGCATGGCACTTGCGCGTACAGCATGGGCGTACTGCGCAGCGCTTCGTCGTTACATAGAGCACTGGGGAGGGTTACGTAGTCACGCAACCCTGCGTTGCGGAGTTTCGTATACCTATCAGTGCCATGCAGTAGCAGCACTAAGCTTCACGCAATAATGATTTAAGTTGGCCGCAAAGGGCTATATCCCCTCATAGCAGCTTCTGCTGGGCACCACTGGAGTGCCATTTATGGGCATTGGTGTCATTATCGCCTTTCCTGCTCTACTTTAGCTTAATGACATCTAAAGTTTGGCGGCAACGGCCAGGGAATGCATAGTGTAAACACCGCTCAAAAAGAACACAAAGGACTGCATTTCACCTTAGAATGCAAAATGAGCCTCTTACTTTTCTCGAGATCGAAAAGTCCCGCAACCCTTTCCCATCCCGCTTCCTCAAACCTTCGAGATTAGGGAGGTATATACAGTATATATAAGCATTCGCTATCCGTGCAAGACCCCAGGCACTTCCGAAGGTATATACGTTTTTTTTTTCTGATCCAGTTTCCCGTAAAAGCTAGACTGGCCGCGGAAACGAGTCGACACGACAGTTATCGAACACGCCCATACTTTCCGTTCACATCACTAAGAAAAGATAGAGACGTAGCGGGTGTACAAGATGGCAATGTTGGCACGGCCACAGCGGACTAGCGGAAATAAGAGACTAATTCGCCTTAACTGCCACACCACTTCAGCGCGGCGCACGCAGACAAGGAAACAATGGGAAGGAAATCGTGCGCACGCGCGTCATTTGCGTGCCGCGCAGTTCTCTCGGCCAAAGTTTTTCGCCACCACCTCCAGTTCTCTCGGCCAGTGGAGAGAAAAAAAGAAACGCACCAGACACGCGTGACACAAGTCTGTCGCCCGCAAAAAAAAACAAGAGAGCTAAAACAGACAACACTGTTCTGTCCCAGCGGTCGCATGTAGTGGCAGCGCTGGAGAGGAGAGAGGTGAGAAGGAGGGACGGTGGCAGCAGTGGCGCAACAGGTGCGCGACTAAATCGATTAGGCAGGGGCGCGGAAGTTTGGAGGGCAGCGCACGCGTCCGCCCTTCGCAAAGAAGGAACGCGCAGACGCCGCCGACAGCACAGCACAGCGCCTCCATTAGTCGCAATTGGTGCGGCAGCTCGGGCCGCGGACGCGCGTACAGCGCATACGATCAGCGTCGCACAAACGCGACCATCGCCACCGCCATCTGGGAAGTGAGAAAAGGAATGCATGCGAGCGGGGAATGCGCGCCCATGTGTGCTTCTGCTGCTGTCAGGACAGGCCGTCTGTTCCGCATCACTCGCCACGCTCGACTCGATCCCGCCGCCGTGCGCGTTTTACTACTGCGCGTGCTCCCCTTGCGCTCCGTCTCTTCTTTTGCTCGGCTAGGGTGTACTTGTTTTTGTTTCTTCTGCGACAGCAGCTAACGGGCGCGATGAGGACAGGCTCCCGAATGTGCACCCCGGCAGCGCTTCTCATGGGCGCCAGTTACGCAATGCATGCTGTAGTCATCACTACCAGCCAGGGGCGTGAAACCAGGCGCGTGACAACCGCCCCTCACCACTTACCCCAGAAAAAAAATATATTTATACCAAAGAATACCGCACATAAAAAAAGCAACACAAGACAGCACTCCTTACCAGCAACCCTCGTTCAGTCGTGGGGTGCCCACTTCCTTACCTAATGGTGTAACGTGGATAATATTTAACTATGGGGAGGGAGGCGGAAGAATCGAACTGTCGGACTTTTGCACATGCATGTCCGTGTCTGTTTGTATGCCTTCGTGCATACATGCACGAATAAACTTTGGGGGGGGGGGGGGGGGACTGAAGGCGTGGGTTTTTAGGCATCTACTGAAACTTGAAAACACAATTGATCCCTCCGTCATAAGAATCGGCATAACACGAAAGCGAGAACTGCCTTCACAGAAGCAGTGCTTATTGTGTATAGTGATAACGAGAGTTAGCATTCTTTGACGTGAATGCACCCACGTCGACGCCTAGTAGACATCACCATCGCAACGACTAATACACATGATGCCTACCGCTTTGATAGTTGAAGTTGTAAACCTACACCTTGACACAGCGTATGGTGAATCTCGCGCAAAGATGGCATCAGCCAGCACATAATAAACGCTGGTACACGACATGCGCGTCTTCAAAGCGTCCTCAATTAAGGAGAGACACGGCACGGCGTGCGCTTCCGTGTAATAGGGTAACATACCCCTGAGCTGGTGCGTACAATAACACACTGCGGTCCGGCCACACGGGGGGGGGGGGGGGGGGCGAGGTTTGTAGTTGCAGCCGCGAACGCGTGAAGGCGTTCCACGTTCCTCCAAGGCACGACATCCACCAGTCGACATCGTTGCCTTTTCTATCATCGGCGGCGAAACGCCGTTGCTGCATGCAGAAGCTGCACTAATCCGACATCGAGCCGTCACACGCTAACACGAAGCGGATGGCAAAGAACGAGACTGCGTCGACGGCGACTCCCCCGCGTGACCTGTCTTTTGTACAGCAGAAATTCCGCTGCTATCGAGACGCTTTAACCATGACCTACAAGATTGCGAGCCGCCGCGCAATCTCGAACATCATGCTTTAACTACGTCGTCGACGAATCGCTTTCTGTCGGCGCTATCAAGTGGTACGCACGGCCGGACTATAAACTCCTCCCTCCACTCCCCCTTACGGCCTTAAACTCGAATTAGCTTAAACCGACTTACTCTGCAACGACTTAACGTAGCCCCACTCAGGCATAGCGGCCTATAAGGTACTCTCAACTCACTCAAAAGTTATTCGGGAATAGCTTAATACGCAACGGCTTAATGTGTCCTTACTCCGTATTCACGTGTTGAGGAATGGATTAAACCACCCTGACGAAGGCTGGACCCCGGCCAATAAGTGAGAATTGATAAATGTGTTCGTACGTTTGTCCACTCAAGCCTATATATATATATATATATATATATATATATATTCCTGCTCACGGCTGGTTATTTTTTTCTTTCTTCTTATTTACATTCCACTGGTTCTAATAACTTCCCCTGTACATTCCTTGGCATTACTGTCTGTTAGATCTCATTAACATTGTGTTAAAACACGGAAAAACGAGGCCTTAGGTATACACTTCTTTCCCTTATATATATATATATATATATATATATATATATATATATATATATATATATATATATATATATATATATATATATATATATATATATATATATATATATATATATTCACTAGTACACAGCGGGAGCGCCTCTACATCCGCGGCCTCGCATCTGCCTTGCTAGTTCAGCCGATACAGCACCGGGCGCGAATCGTCGCGGGCCAAGGAGTCGGAGGCCCAAATTCCGGCGGGGCAAGTTCTCCTTCCGGTAGCGTCCATTTTATCAACGTCATATCCGTGACGGAATTACGTCACTAAAGTCTTGACGGACTCCCGCATAAAACACTCTCGCGTTAAAATCACTTGGAGGGGACATGGAATCGAAGTGAAGAGACCGGGACTTCAAATACACATAAAAATACACTCTGGCTGCGCCACCACCGCACCTTGAGAAGAAAATCACTTGGATACGACACTATTACCCACACGTACATATAAGCCCAGTAAGCGCGGAAGAAGTCCCACAATATCGACGTCCACCAGATCGCAACAACAACGTGTGATCGCGCCATTTCCAACCGCATGCACACCACGCCCTCCACTGGGGCCGAAACTGAACCGCGTCGCGAGAACCTATAGAGGAAACTGTCAACCGGTTCAGAACGATGAGTTCAAATAAAATTTAAGCTATTCCAACTTCTGTCCACTATTAGGCAGTCACTCGCGTGAAACAGGGAGATTAAAAGGGAAAGAACGCAGCAAAATAGTAATTGCGGAAGCACAAAAAAAAGGGCTTTTAAGACCTATCGCGATAGAGCCTCTGATGTGAATTGCCTTTAACGTTACAATAACGCGTTAAGTTTATTAAATGATGTAGTGTATGGTAGAATAATAGATGTTCCTAGTTCAGTAAGATTAAAAGCAGGGCGACATGGTTGTTGGTTATAATTCCGTATATGTGAAGCAGCGCTCTGACAAAAAGGGACAAGAAAGACACCAGGCACTATTTGTATTGGTTGACCTTCCCGCCTTTCTCTCTTGTATCTCTCTGGGAACAATACAAACAAACCAACAGCCGTAGTATTGGTGTAGAGTTTTTTGACACGAGACTTGCATAAGATCCCCCGCAATGTTACGCTAGCATGCCCCACGTTGTGTTGCCTGATTTTGACCAGCGCGGTATGCTTAGCGGCGTCGCGCTGCGGCTCACGAGGTCCTGGGTGCGATCCCGACCGTGGAGGCCGCATTCCGACGACGACAGAAAACAAAACGCTCGTGGTGTGTCGTGTTTCGAGTACACACAACACCTCTCCACCCCCACCCCGCATTCCCCCCCATTTTTTTTCAAGATTAATCCAAACCCTTCCATTCGCTGTGCTTTAAAACACGCTGTGCAACAACGGGCCATTGTTACAGACTGTACTCAGCTTTTGTATTTCATGGCGTTCTTGTTTGACAAAGCTTGCGAATGCTTTCTCGCGCTGGACATGGCGAACCTTGCAGGACAGCTGCCTATATAAAACGTGATAACAAGGAACTAACGGGGAGGCTAATGGTAATTTTATCTGGAGCTACCAAGTCCGACCGTTACTGACAGCGAAACAGCTACCAACTGCCATGCCAACTGTATATGTCACATACGGAGTAAATATCCAGTCCCCTAAGCACCGGAACAAAACGGAACGCGAAAAGGCAAGCGGTACGTTAAAAAAAATGCAAACTGTGAAATTCAGTTTTCTTCCTTCTGTGCCGGAACCACGAGTTTTGCTTTACTTTCTTCGTGATCCGTGGTCGACCAAATGGTAACACAAGGAGTGCGTCAGCAGCAACAAAGCTGCTGCTTTCCGGAGTCGATGCATCCCAGCGCATCGCTCCGTAAAGAACCGTAAAGGCGGGCAAAAAAAGGGGGGGGGGGGGAGGACAACGAAGACGCAGCGAGGCTCGACACCGCCGAGGGTACGGGCGAGCAGCCGTGCTTGTTCGCTGACAGGGGTGCACGACCGTCGAGAAGACGACGTCATGGCGAAATGGCCGAGTAACGCGGCCGCGACAAACGCGAAGCAACGACGACAGCAAGGGTCAACGACCACCGCCCCCGCAAACTCCGCGCGCGCTGGTTGCCGCCCGAGTGCGCGTCTCGCCCGCGACGCGCTTTTCGGCGCCGACCGCCCCCGCTGCGTCGCCAAGCTTTGACGCGGCTGGTGGGCACACCCCGAACTACGTCCGACCAGGCAGCCGCCCTGCGGGATTGCCCCAGAGTGCATTTCAGTTAAGTGCACAATGGCTCCCAAAGGCCAAGGAGGAACTAACTCTGCTCAAGTTGTTGGGACGAATGTTTTGACGATGTTGTCATTTATTATTGGACGCTGGCGCAAGCGCTGACCTGTAGCTCAACCACGAGCGGCGTCCATGCACGAACGGTGCACGGTAGAGACAGCAACTAGCTGCCGCTTGAGAAAATTCCCCAATGACCAAAAGCGCCGGAAATCTAGCTTATGGCGAACGGCCAGCTGCAAACCTCGAGCATCAGCTAAGGCTGGTCGCGAAGGCCCGCGACGTGGCTCGAGCTTAAGGCATCCTGGACAAACGACGCCTCTTCTGTGTTGATCCTTTTTTTCTCCATTTCACCGACCGGTTTCTGTTAGAAGCACGTTCTGGCTGCACTGGTAAAACAAACGTTCTTCTCAACAACGCCTAGAAACTCAAGCATGACGGAGCAACAAGTTTGTTAGTTCGAATTTGCGTTAAACCAGGCTTTATTAGACGGTTTTTAAATAATGAATATGTAAATGGGCACATGACGCGTGCAAATGGGTGTAGCCTTATGCAGCATCCCGCCTAAATGGAGACACGTACGTACGCACAGTTTTCCGGCTTGCGACGGCGATGCCGCGATGATTCGCAGGCTAATGTGGGATATTGCGACTCATAAATGAAACAATGAGCAAAGGTGTGTAGAAGGATGAGGAGGGGGGGTGGCAGCATAATGGCGATGAACGTTTCACGATTCAACACCTCCGATGAACGCGCAATCAATCGGCGTCACCCCACGAACCGACCTCCAGCCGAGGCGACATCGATCCTTTGTCTCGTAGATGTCCCTCGTGCTTTCCCTTTCGGCGTCACAGCTGTGTGGAAAAGCCCCCTCTGCGTACACTCGGCGAGCCGTTACCGACAGACCGGGAGCACGATACAAAGCGAGGTCCGTATACTGCACTCGAATGACTTTAATGCGATATCACTTCCACCCTAATAAGAGTTTCACTGCCAGCAGTATCAGTTGGCATTACAAAACGGCACTAAAGCCCCCGCGAGGCTATTGTAAACCACGTCCTAATGTAAGGAACAGCCCGACAAAGAAGTCCACATCATTTCATAACACAATCTCCTGGACAGGTTCTCTTTTCCTGCCCAAAAACCAACGCATGCAAGTACGTGGGCCAGGAGGAGTTAGTACAGGCGAAAACCGAAGCTACCATGGCTACGCTATGGATCTAATGCTGCTGCTATCTGCTCCATTTTGCTACCTGTGGTTCGTCAAATCACAAGGTTACAAGGTTGGCGGTTTGGCTTATTTACTCCCAATTATTTCTTACCTATCAGTGCACCACCCAGAATACAAAAAAAAAACAAAACATCCTCGCATCAGCATAAGTGCGAAACATGACGCCATGGGCTCTTCACCGTACCTCATCCACTAAAAAAAAAAAATTGTGACCTCAAGTGAGAAGAGCAATTGTTGTTGGATTCATTTGCGCAATACTGCTCACTAAAGCCGTAGATAACAAAAAAGAATGATTGTGTCATTCATAGTTGGACCTCGTTGCGGCAATAGATTCGCCATTCCTTCTTTTCTTTTTTTCTCCGCCTGGCTTTGAGTATGTTAGCCGAACTGAGCACTTTCAAAAAGTGAAGGATGCGCAAATAAACAGGCTGCGCGCGATTATGATTAAAGGCGCTCCTTCGAGAATGGCGCGTGCTCGCCTCGTTCTGGCGTAGCGAGGACGGGCAGGGCAAGCACGGTCGTGGGCCACAGGCCGCTGGGCGTGACAATGGAGGCAGACGACGCCCCGTTCCTGAAACCACAAATGGGCAGGACCGCGGGACCTGACTCGGGGCTCGCTCGGCGAGGAGCTCGGGTAATTATCCGCGCCAACCGAGAAAGAAAGAGAGCAAAAAGAAATAAATAAAAAAAACGGAGGGTCGCGTACGGGCACGCGAGTGACTCGCGTCGCTGCTTCCATCGCTTTGCTGCACGCGGGCGCGGCGCGTTGCAGAGGCCGGAGGAGAATCCACAGCGACGCCATATTTAATGTGCCCCCCACGCGACCAACGCCAGGCCCGTTTATTTCCCTCAAGAGGTCCCGGCTTTATGAACTGCGCATACGCCTATGTGGCGGTTGGGAGCATTTTAAGCGCAATCCGAAATGAGAACAAGGTGAACGAGGTGCACGCGCCGTGTGCATAATCGCCCCCCCCCCCCGCCCCCCTCGAGTCTGTCTTTTCGGCGCCACGTGTAATACGCCGCACGATGGGAAGAGCGAGGGGGAACAACGGACTCGCCATGCAGCGATGAATGTAGAAAAGCGGTATCAACTAAGAACACTTAAAGAGGCGATGCACAAGCGCTGTGCACCGCAAGGCAGTTCACAACACATCCCAGTGTCCCCCCCCCCCCCCCATATATATATATATATCAGACAATAATGCAAGGAAAGTATAGGGGAACGTATTTATTAGACCTAACTGTAATGTACATGTAAAGAAAGAAAAGTGGATAAAAAGATAACTTGCCGCGAGCAGCAACCGAACCTGCGACCTATATATTATATAGGCAAGAAATACAGCGCCTTCAGTTAAACCAACTGTTTATTTAGGGCGAATCTGTGCCCGTTAACTCAAGCTACTCAACTTGCGAAGAAGTCCCATACGCTCACTCGTCCAAACTTCGTCAACGTCCTCTTGAACCTTTTTTTTTTTTTTTGTCTCGTGCCAGTCATTCTACGAGCCGCCTGCCGTCTTCAGCACGTGGTATATGGTGACACGCGCAGTTCAGCGTTTCAATTAAGCCGCGCTTCGATTGCCTACTGTGTGGAGGAATATACAAACTCAGGAACCAGCCTGTGAGTACAGAAGGTGCCAGACAGCTCAAACAGCTTTCGAGCTCAGTCATCGCTGCAACGCAACGGGAAGGGCGCTACGCTTTGGCAACATTATGTGTGTAGACAAACATCCAAAAACAATAATGGCCACACAGCAACAACTACTACCAATAATACTATACAAATAGCAGTAATAGTGATTATGAGAAAAATAGAGACACTCACATCTGAGAGAGAGAGAGAGAGAGAGAAAATCAATCGAAAGAAAGACAGGCAGGTCCACAGACTGCTCACCGTCTGCTGGCTGCGCAGTACAGTTCGCAGAAGAGCGTATATATAAATACATAATTCAAGAAAAAGTAGTCTCCTCGGGCCACTTCAACACTGCGGCCCGTCGCCATAGAAACTGTACACGCTCGAGTCGTCTGCGCCATCGGAACTAAGGTGGACCGATCAATGCGTCGGGAAGTGTGTCCGTGGCGGTACACGAGAAAACAAACATGCACGTGCAGTCGAGGACCGAGATGGCAAAATATCCAGGACCAAGCACTGGCGCTGTGGTTTCGAATGGTTGCAAAATTAGAAGGCTGTCCCCTGAGTGATGAGATATATATTGCAGCGAGGGGAAGAATTGTATACAGGGCGCAACTCGTCGCTGAGCGCGTCACAATGTTCGCGAGAACGGCTTTAGCGAAGCCTCCTGTTCTCGTTAATGTCTCGTATATTCGTGAACATATGGCAGTTCTCTCTCTGTTTGCTTGCTTGGGAATAGATCTCAAAATAATATTTGCTAGCAGATAAAATGTAACGACATTGATCACCTGTCAATACCTTATTGGCTGTATATAACCGACCCGTCATGTAACAGCAACTTGAGGTTCCCTACAGAAATAAAAATGAATAAATTATATTACATAATGAGAAGTGTGTCTTCTGGTAAGATTAGTTAAGCTGCACCAGATATCAGCTAGACATTACAGATTGCAGCCTCGTTATCCGCATGCCACACTGCCCGAATTTGTTTGTTTTTAGTTCTGTACGCTACTGTTGATATAGTGGCCGATCGCCATCTGACTACGGTTATGCGGACGGTCATGGGCATCTGCTAATTATGGCTATGTACAGGAGATGAATAAGTGTCTCACAAATGCCCACGATAGTGATAGATAGTATACCACCATTATTTACATTTCAAAACTGCTTAAACGACATACCTTTAGAGCCAGTATAAGGTAACGTAATGTCAAAACATTTCCCCTCTGGAGATAATGGTATGCATGGTAGCGGGCCAGAATCGCCACAAAATGCAATGCTGGTTAGCGACAACAACGTTGAAAAACGCTGTTTTCGGTCTTTTTACAGTGAGTGCCTGAAAAGACTCCGCACAAGCATCCCCTACTAAACGACCCATATATTCCGACTATAAGGCGGCCCTTAAATGCATGCGAAGTCTACGACGCAGCAACTACCATCAGTTGGTGTCTCAAATAAATAAAATTTGTCATGACGCCGCTAATCAAGGATATAGCATATTCTTACAATGACTGATGGGTCACTGTTGAATAAGTGATAATCACCTCACCGCCGACGCTGCCCGATGTCACCACGATGGCGCGCTCACACTGTTCATATATCCTTGCCGAGACTTTATATATTGACGCTGCAAGAGCGCTTCGTCACATAGCGCATAATGCCACTTTTTCGCTCTTGAATTCTCAGCTGTATTCCAATCGTCGCCCACATAACCTTGAGTCGTTACTCCAACCACAACGTCCATTCAAGATTTCTCGACGTGACGCTAATTGTTCTGTCCATTATGGATCGGTGTAGCGTGAAGCTACTCATTTAGCTGTCACATTAGTATGGCATATGTATCCATGTTCTGCAACTGTGTAGAAACTTGATCATCTCTTGTGCAACTGTACCCAATTTGAACGAGACCGCCGAACTACCCTAGTGCCTCGGGGAGATTCGGTGATCGATCATTTGGTGAAGGAAACATCACTCAGTCGCACAGTACATCAGCACTGCAAGCCACGCGAGCCCTGCTGCAGCACTTGAAGGCAACAGCATTGAGTGACCACACGTGAAAGCCTGCACTGTGTGTGTGTTGTAAGAGGTGACTTTCTTTCGCTTCTTCCCCTCTCAATGCGTACGGTAGCAAACCATAGTTATTCTTCCCACCTTTCACATTTTCCTTCTCTGTATACGTTCCGACATCTAAATAACGTCACTATAAGGCATATAATTTTTTTATTCGTGCCTTAACACTGTATATGCCACGACACCACCGCAGATCCCCGCGAAGAGGGAAAACGTCTGCGCAACACTTCCGACCACTCCTTATATCCTAAGCTCTTGCGACACAGCAAGGCACAACGTCCCTCATAAAGTCTTCCTAAGGGGGACGAAACCGCCCCCACGCGCCTTCACCTCGTATAACTTGAAACGTTGGCTTTCGCGAAGCGCGCACTTTCCGCCCATCAGGCGCAGCCGACGACCCAATTCGGCCTCCATATACGGCCTCGCAAAACAAAGGCCTCCTGATTTGCAATTCGAAACGGTGCCTCTTCCATCTCCGGTGGCGGCCGGCACTGCACCCCAATGTGACGCAACCACATTGCAGAGACGGACGTTTTCCTCGTCAAGCGCGCCTTCGCTCCATCCTTGCCGAGGTGCGCATGCATTCACCTATGCAAATCATCCGTCTCGGCGGCCCGCAAAGAGAAGACGCGCTGCAGCCACGCCGGCCACTCCCACCGCGGCGCGTGCATGCACACGGCGACCCGGCCACCTCGAGTTCCGCAACGACACACCGCGCAGTTTCATCAGTCGCAGCATTGCAGCACCGCGACGGCCGCCGACAACAGCCGTAATTTGATTCTGTTGACCAGCCTAACACAACTATATCACACTCCGCTGCGCATACATATAAAAAGCAAAGACAATCACGCGTTACAATACGAAGGCCGGCCCCTGTTAGAGGCACGGTAGCAAACAAGCCGTTGAGCATGAGGGATGAAGCTTGTGTAATCTGCTAAGCGTCTAGCAGGCCCCGGAAAACGGTATGCGCATACTTTTCGCCTTCAACTACACGATTAAAAGCAGCCATTCAAGAAACCAAGCAACCATCATCAGTGATTTTAGAACTTAAGGCCGCGCTAACAGTATACGCTGCGGCCTCGACATACGTATAATCGATCATCTAATAAACATTATTTCGAATACTGCACTACATATTTAGCAACCCAACTTAACGTGCGCCGATGCAGACCATTCGAGCACGGACACCACGTTGCAGCTCATAGCGGGCGGGAGTGCACACGTGTGGACGACGGTTGTTTCTCCGAACGGGACCGATGGGGGAAGTGATTCTAAATGAAAATATTATAACTGTCTCTCAGGGGAAGGACACCTCAACAGTAGCTCACGAGGGATGGGGGTAGAGAAGGCAATAAAATGAGAGGATTAAAAGGTAGATAGATGGAGATAGAGGAAGGAGAGAGCGAGGCGCAGGGACAGGGAGCGATGGAAGAAGACAGGAACGAGCGAGTCCCGGGACCAATGGAAACGTGCACTGTGCACGCTGCAGCGTCCGCATCGCCGCTCCGGACCACGCCATCTGACGCGCGCATCCGCAAATGCCTCGTTCCTGGCGTATCCCATGCATGCACACGAGGCGGATGAATGGCCATCCACTTCGCCCTCCGTGTCAGTAGTGTTGTAAAACCCGGTGTGCGCGGCGGAAAAAATAGCAGAACCCTTGACGGCCATTCGCGGAAGGAAGCACGCGGTGGCGCTATTATAGTTGCGCAGCTCAGGTGAGCACGTATCGCAGTCTGCGCGCCAGAGAGCACCCACTCATCTTTCTTTTCTCCTCCCTTAAATGACCAGGCGATGATTCACGGTTCGCGGGTGCCGGAAGGGGCCACTGAGGCTCGCTGGAGCGTCGCAGCTACGCGAGTCCACGGCCGCGCTTAACGGCGAACACGCTACAGAGACACGGGAAACAAGCAGCCAGCCCCACAGATGGCGTCTAACGGGACAGGACCAACAACACCAAATATTTGTGGCAGTGCCGAGACTTCCGCACCCACACATATAAGTTATCAATACTACGTCGTTTCGAATGAAACATTTGTTAACCCGAACTCCGGCCCTAGCCCCGTCCGCTATCATACACATTTCGCCAATACTTGCACAGATCAGTATATATGTCCACGTTATTCGTGGCGACAATCCAAGATCAAGCTTTATCGATAGGTTTATTTATTTATAAATTTATTTCGAAATACTGTCCCTAGGCATAATAGTTTTTTTTTTTTCACTCAGAAGTACATACGCAGGTTTATTTCGTGTGTAATGTTAAGTAACCAGCGATGGTGAGGTCCACGAACCCAGTGGTGAAAGTCGGCTGGTCGTCTACCAGGCCTGCAGGGAGGTGACGACGAGGGCTTAATTGTAAACCCGTGCAAGTCCACAACAAGCGTGAGGCATCCCGGATTGGGGCGTCGCAAAACGAGCACGATGTACGAGCTTCCCGTAGCGGTAGATATTCACCTCGGCCGACTTCAGCGGCGGACACAACGTGATATACGGGCGCGGTGAAGGTTGCAGCAGCCCTGACGGCGTCTGTATACACTTCCGGGGTCCTCGGAGCAGCCGTGCAGCATGCGACTCAATCAACGCCCTGACCGAGTTCCTCCCCTGCGTGGCACCGACAAACGCTGGCGGCGCTCCTCTCCTGTAGCGAAACCCGTCAGAGCTGACGAGCGCCGGGCCACACGTCCGTCAGCCGTCGCCTATGCGACGCCGCGTGGCGTGGGCGCCTTCCCTGGGGGGCTGAAAGCGATCGCGGAAACGCCCAGCGCGAGGCGCCGAACGAGGCGCGCCCTGCGGTCACCTTCCTACAAGGAAGGGACTCTGCGACGAATAACTTACGGCCGTCGCAGCAGAAGCTTCGCAAGCAATGTAAGTCGATGCACTGCGCTATAACGAGACAAATAAAAAAAACATACATTTCTGACAAGCACATCGAGCCCCGACGTCTAGACGTCACATGAAGACACGTGTGACCGAAGTATACTGAACGGCTGCCTACCATAAACAGTCATCCACCGGACTACTTCAGAGGTTTCGTATATACGTCTCCTAAGCTTCTCCAAATGGATGTGCACCTCGTAAAGAAAGGCGCCCAATCATACTCGCTGCAACGAACAGCAAGAGTGCCAGCCAAAGCAGCAGTTCTGACAATGTTGTTATGTCCCTTAATCTGACGATCAAACATCAATGTCACTGCCATTGTATCTCATTCGATCCACGTGACAATCACAAGATTTATTCATTATTAGCCACCATCAACGTGCGACAGTTAATTCTCACGTTTCTCTTCCAATTTAAGATACGATTGCTGCAAGCACGCTAGATATTCGCAGCGAGCACAAAAAAAACAAAAACAGAAAGCGTGCTGAGCTCGTTAAATTTGCTATCACACTAGAGCTCTGAGCATGCAGGCGAAGCCAGTGAAACTCGCTATGTAAATCCACTCGCTTCGCCACCTAAACGAGCGGAAAACTAGACAATGAGCCCGATTGGTGTTGGGCCCATTTGTCGAGCAGAACGAAGTCAGAAAGTTTTTTCTGTTTTACAAGAAGCTGCACTTTGGTAGCACTAGCATTTAAGCATCCTGTCCAAGATTCAACATGGTGGTTAACGAGTGGGCGGTGTTTCCCACCAACGGCAATCATAAGCTATACCATGCTGCACGGCTAAACTCACAGCCTCTACGAGGGTGCTTTCCTCGAAAGACAGATACGAATAAAATTTGCCCAGGAGCAGACGGTACATACGCGAAATATATTAGCGTGTCCGAACTATACCTTCATTTTTTACTGTACGATGTAGTATGCTATTTGCTCTTGTTTTTAACATCAAATTCCCCACTGTCTGCCTGGAAGCTGGAGCTCTGTCAAGCTAAACAACTTTCAGCTTTTCGGGCTTTTTTTTTTCTGGTGGGGGGGGGGGGGTGAACAAGATGTATACGCAAATCTCATTTGGAAAAAGACATTTCCCATATCTCATATATGGGTCATTTATCAAGAGGTTTCGACATCAGGTTTACAAAAATAGGGGGGAGGGGCAGCTGTATGTATTTCTCGAAACTCGATAATAGAGTTCTCCAGAATGTCTGAATTCTGAACGCCGATTCTGAAAAATGTAGCTTTTGTTCAGGGTTATTTTTTATTATTGGTAAGCGCACGGGATGCCTCACACACACAAAAAAAAATGTTTGAAACCAGTAACATCCATGTAGCTCTTGAAAATACTCAAGAAAATATATTAAAAAAAGGATGAAGAATGTCAGGCGCGGTCCGAGCCGCAAGAGAGAGGTCCGCGGGCCACGTGTTTCCAACCCCTGTCCTAAGGTATATTGCTGCAGTCATGTAAACATACTTTAAACAAGAAACGCGTACGACTGCAAACGAATAGTGATCAACTAGCACTTGATCACAGTCCATCAGAATGTATAGGCACACGGAATCCACAAAAAGAGCACAAAAAAAGGGAAGACAGGTGGGGGAGGGGGACGCATTCGCTGGGAAGCTGAGTTTTGCCAGCACGAAGATGGCGCAGAAAAGAATTTTACTCATGCACTGGCGCTATCACTTCTAAAGCCTCAAGTTACACATGCTTCGGGTTGAACAGGTTTCACTTTGTCCCCCACAAGTATTGCAAGCTAGAAGGACTGTTTGAGCTTCAGACTTTATTGCGTTACCATTTGTCTTTCGTTTCAATTTCTTCTGCCAAACGTTTTTTTTTTTTTTTTTCGGCGCGCAACAACCAGCGCTGCACAGAGGACCAGGCCTCTACATTGAACCTCGTCTTCTTGTCGACAAAACCTATAGCATGACACGTTTAGCGTCGATAGCCCTCATACGTGTATAGTACGTATACGTGTATGAGCGTGTGTGCATACTGAGTAGTGTGGCACAGTACCCTTTAATGAACTGCTTCGGCGTACGACATGTCTACGCTGAGCCAGTGCCAACCTGCTTGAGCAACCACTAGCTATACTCCATGGATTACACCATACGCAACATTCGTTCTGCTTGCTTAAGCCGAACTTGAATACTTCTCTCCGCTTGCTAGAAGTGACACTTATGACTATGTTTTAAGGTGTACACATAAATCGCTTCAGTCATGCTTCCCGCTACGTTCTATCACTCTGCTTTCATGATACGAGGCAAAACGTGACCAAGCACTCAAGTGAAGCTAAATTGCGCGTGTTTCTTACATTTGTCGTTATATATATATATATATATATATATATATATATATATATATATATATATATATATATATATATATATATATATATATATATATATATATATATATATATGCTGTTTACGGCACGGATGAGTAAAAGCGTTGCTCTGAATTGTATATGAAGCGGGAAGAGCACCCACCTCTCGTCGGCGCGTCAAAGGAACCTCAGATGTTCGCGCCGCGACGTTACCAGTGACACGATACTCGATAAAACTTGAAGGGAGGAGTTCTCTATAGAGCGGCTAATCACGCTCGCATATGCAGTTCGTAGCGAAAAGCCAGCTGCATAGGCGGCACGACGAGAGAAAAAAAAAGAAAAAGGTATCTTCAAGACATCCGAAAATCGAAGGTATCGGCGAAATCTTTTCCAAGTCACGCGTTCTAGACGAATGAAAGCACCTTGCAGCTGTTGCGCGAGCTGCACGCCCGAACACGCGGCAAACTTTGGTATGCTTTACAACATACCTGCGCACCCCCACCCCACCCCCTCCACACACACACACACACGCACGCGCGAGTCTGCATTGAAAAAAAAAAAAAGACGCGAATTAAGCAACCTCCACTCACCATAAGCCATGCGCACTTTTACTCGCGCCCAAGTCGACTCAAGTGTGCATCCCATCAAGTTAGTTCCTATATAGACTCAAACACATGCCAACACATCGATCGGTCTAGCATGCACGGGCTGACCAACATGTTGAATAAGCACTACAAAAGCGGACTTTGGAGTGGGCTTGTCGGCCTATGGATTCCAACCGACAAAATAATAAAGGACAAAAAACTGAAAGCTGTCTGACATCATCACATGGTACGCGGATCACGCGGCGCGGTACGAGAGAATGGAACTTCGTGTGTTCGCTCTCTTAGAAGACTCCACCAAGCATATGTAGGTTTTTTGCCATGAGCTCAGAGGGCGCTATACGAAACCGTCTACTGATTCGTAAAGTGTTCATAATTTTACGGGTGCCAGTAAGTGCTGTTCCTTTGCCGCGCTTAAATACTTGCAGCGCGGACGACCTCGAGAACCTCGTGCCATATGCCATTCCTGGCATTCGATTACGGTGGAATTCGCGCACCGGATCCAATCGCGTCTTAACGCGCAAGTAGGCGCAAGACTGTAAAACTCGACAATCGTTTTTTTTAATGCAAATTTCAGCGAATTTGAGCGTATCTATCCGTCTATCTAGACGCTTACGTTTGGGTGCTCTCGTGGTCACCCCCATAACTTGGCGTGAGCCAAAATTAGCATGGGAGGTTAAAATTGTTTGACGAATGTAATGCGCTGGTAAAGTCACGAATAATGCCACAATCACGTCGCGTATACGCCGTCAAACGCTTCCCGCAGACAGTGGCACATACCCACGGGCACGTATGTGTCACTAGTATGTGCCACAAGTGATTGACACTTAGTATCTACTGAAGAACGACGAGAACACACATGGGCAATTTTAACGCGCGAGTGTTAAGAAATACTCGACATTGATAGCGTCGGCCCAACGAAGGCATAGAATAAATGTCAGTCTTAAGAAATAGCCGACATCGGTAGCGTCGACCCAACGAATGCAAATAATAAATTTCAGGGTCCCAGCAGGAATCGAGCCCAAGCATTCTGCGTGGCAATGAAGCATTTTACCACAGACCTACGCCAGGTCTCGGAACTACTTTTCAAATATGCGCTAATCTTCGTGAAACGTCAATAGTGGTTGCAGTGCTGCTTGTCCAATTTTATAAACAATACGTTTGTACTCCTTTGATACAGCCGTCACGTCGGGTTATCGTCAATTGTCGTTATAACTATAATTGACGTTAATCCGACGTGACGGCTGTATCAAAGGAGTACAAACGTATTGTTTATAAAATTGGACAAGCAGCACTGCAACCACTATTGACGTTTCACGAAGATTAGCGCATATTTGAAAAGTAGTTCCGAGACCTGGCGTAGGTCTGTGGTAAAATGCTTCATTGCCACGCAGAATGCTTGGGCTCGATTCCTGCTGGGACCCTGAAATTTATTATTTGCATTCGTTGGGTCGACGCTACCGATGTCGGGTATTTCTTAAGACTGACATTTATTCTATGCCTTCGTTGGGCCGACGCTATCAATGTCGAGTATTTCTTAACACTCGCGCGTTAAAATTGCCCATGTGTGTTCTCGTCGTTCTTCAGTAGATACTAAGTGTCAGCGCATGGTACCTATAGGTACCATGCGCTGAAGTTGATTTATGTAGCAGTGTCCAGGGCCAGCATCTTCGCGACCATCAGCGCTTCATATGAGCTTCTGGTGTAGCTATACGCATGTTGCAGTCGACATCGTTGTGCAAGTGCAAACAACTGGTTATAAGAACATCTGCAACTCTTCAGCATATGTCTTTGCGTGCAACATTCGTACATATATTTAGCGTCATTTCACGACGCATCGCTCAATAAACAAAATTGTAACACGGTCACCATCCCTCCACATGCTTCGCACAACCTCGATTCCGAGGTACGTGGGAATATGCCGAATTTTTTTCCCTCTCTTCGTTTTCGATGATGGGTGCATATCCAACGACACACAGTGTGGCCATGTGCACAAGTGAAAGTCAAGTAGCGAAAGCGTTTTTTTTTTTCTTCCTTGTCTTTTTAAATCAGGTTCGCTCTATTTCTCATCACTTCCTTCCAGTTTATCCGAACGAACACACGTTCCAATGTATAGTGGAAGACAACACTTCGATGCTGAACTGACATGTGTTTCATCTTTTTTTTTCTTTGACCAAGGTACCACCTTATTATAGCGCACACATCCAAAAATCAACAGCCCTAGCTACAGCCCCTCGATGATACGTATAGACGCGAAATCCGTCATGGCGATCAGCGAGAGCATGGAATGAGGCGGTGGAAGGGAAGGTTTCATTTCACGTGTTCATTCGTTCGCTCTCTATGGAAGCAATTGATTCCCATTAGCCGCCCTACCGCAGTGTCAATTTACTCTCTGCTTAGGCTTCCCGTCTACACGAAGCATTAATTCGGGACCGCTTCAGCTGCGGCGGCCTAAATAGCGCGTACACAAGCGGTCACTTCCTCGGCGTTGATTGCGGGCCCCACGTAACGACGGTCAAGCGGCCGCTTCAGCCCGAGCGTGCCCGCCTCCTTTTCATTCCCCCGTTTCGATCGCCGTGCACTGAGATCGTCGGCGATGCGGCCAGTTGAACACCACTGCGGCAGCGCTCGAGGAACGCGTCAAGGAAAACAATTCGACCAAGGAGGATATGAAATGCGCCCAGCAAATCACAGACACCCGCGTGGTACCCATTGTTTCAAGACCACGCACCGCTTCGGTTTCTAATGAATGCGCCCTCTTTCGGGGCCTCCTTTGCGGCAGCTTTGCGCACCCAGATATCCCACACCGCGCTGATGGGGCAACGCGTTCGCACTTTCACCGTGCGTCCCAAAGCGAAGCGTCGCGCGCAGAACTTATGAGCAAAGCACCAAAATCTCCCGGTCGCCGCCTTCGACTCTCGCCGAGAGTATATAGCTCGGCTCACCTCACGTTCTCGTCTTTCATCCCGGAACGTTGACCGTTCGCCCAAATTCCACCTTGTCAGTTCAGTAGCGCCAACTCAAGTTTCAGGGTATAATTCGCAACTTCCAGGCACCGTGGCGCCGCTGAGCGGTGGCGGCCGCAAGCTCTGTTGAGATTACTGAAGTTTTGAACCTGCTTCAAACAGCAGACGCTGCTGCTTGCACGCGTTTGTGGTAGTTTTTCAACGCTGTGAACGGGGTCTCAAGTTAAAGGGAAAGTATATAAAGGAAAAGCCGACTGATTTCACTGCGAGCCTCGATGCTCACTGCCCATAAACGCCGGGAAGAAAACTAAACATTCCGTGTAATAAGCGCCTCAAAAAGCCCTCAGCAGTTAGAGAGGGTTAAATTTCGCAAGCAAATAAGCAAGGTCCGTGGATATATGCAGCACCCACTTTCTGCACGGGTACCTCAACTTCCAGGTTTGCAGTTGTCCCGCTTAGTTCGTGTGCTCGATACGATCAGTGTGCAAACAGTACCAGCACTAAATTAGGAATGCATTCCGCTTCTAGAACAGAATGAAAGGAGCGGTTTAAAAACGCTCATCACGTCATTACACATCTGATTCGTCTGCAAAGTGCTTACATGACCTTCACACCTGTGGCAATTAATGCAGCGTTGCGCGCGATTACGCACAGCCAGCAAAGGGAGGAGCGTATGTGTGGGCACTATTCACAATTTTGCGCATATTTACCTTCCCATTATGCTACCCGGCATTTATTTACCTATTATGGTATGTAAGTACCCCCTACTTTTTCAAAATCATGAATTGAAGGGCCACCAAAGCGCGATGAATTGCCAAAAGTGTACTTTATGGTATCGTCTCTTTCGGGGCGATCATCTCAACGACCGCCATGTTGGATGTATAGTCGCACCACCAATAGGTCGTGAAAGTTGCGAATTCAGGCAGAGTCCTAGTGAAGGACTCCGATTCAGGTATACACGTAAACTCAGTTAGGTTAATATATCTTTTACGAAAAAAAATTGAATCAAACGTCAAGTGATATGCAGATTCACACCGTGCACACGAAAATATCAAAACGACAAGCGATCGCTGCTCTGTAGCCGACACGCGCAGAACTCCGGCGTCCAGCACAGCATGCCCACGGGTACACGGCTACGTGGCACCGTTCGATAGCAAGTGCAAGCCGGTAAGAGCAAAAGGGGCATTGCGCGGAGCAAGTCTCTTCCACAAATCAAACACTAAAACCGGAAAAAAAAAAGCGTGAACAAAGCCTCAGAGCATGGAGGGAAACGATTTCTTTTTCCCTACCCATGTGTGCCAGGGATGAGGCGAGGGCGCAACTAAATAAAATCAACGTACACACACGGTTGCGTTATTTAGGCTGTATAGGTGTTTCTTTTTTTAATTGAGAAACGAAGTAAATGTCACATGCAGTGCAACCAGTGCGGCTCAACGGTGTTGGATGCGTCCCAACAGACGATTATTGCTGTTTCTTGAAAGAAATATATCATATCAAGCCGTTTCGTACATTCCTCGAAAGCACTGATGACTGCCCATTTAATTTCAGACTCGATCCACATGCCCCGATGTGTCATCGCGTGCGCCCACTTTCATCAACGTTTCTCGCGTGGATCAGAGCACACGTCACACCAGCGCAATCGTATTGACCGCTGGCGAAGAACCGGCCTCGACGTCAGCGCATGCACGTCTAGTCGCGGAAAACTGGTGTCTGGCATCGATTCGGGCCGCATGTTCCTCGAGCGCCCATGCATGCAGCCCAGGCTGCTGTGGCACTGCAGCGATATGCTATGCAGCACAGGGGTGTTGCGGCTGTACTGCTGGTGATCCGGTGGCGGAAAAACAACGAATCGCGGACAGGCGCGAGCGACACGCTAACGCGTCTGCTCACGCGTGCTGCGCCACGCTAACGATCGTCGAGCCGCGCCATTGTCTTCCGAAGGCTGCGTCGACGATAGCCGGCGGCGCAGCTATGGATACAGGGACATCCATTCCGCGGGCGGACGCGCTCAAATCGATTAGGAACTGTCCGCCGCTCATGGCAGCCGGGTGAATCGCGACGGTATATATACGAGCAACGTCCAGCACACGCTTATATCGCCGCAGCGGCAGACCAATGCAATCCTATAGAGTGTCCCTATACGCGGGGAAGACGAGCAAGCCCTCACTCCCCTGTAACGACCCCCGGTGAACACACTCTTCGATTCTCGCGAACGATCGCTATAGACACCGCAACCAGCTCAATTGCATGCGCAGGGTGTTACGAAATGCGCGCTGCACATACGTTGATTCTCAATATCGTTTGCGCTGCGCGACGTCGAAACGCTCTTACAGTTAATGTGACCAAGCTGTGAGTAAACAAAGATTACTGCGACTTCTACCACGCAATTACCTTTCAATGAGCATTAAGATCAACTCTGCGTCATTTTGCGAACACTCCAGACGCAAGGGTGCTCAATGACGCGCAAGTTCAATACGCACAGTCGTTAGCGATCGAACGACGTTCGTTTGGAAATCCGTTTCCAGCATACACTGTCAGGTCCTGGCAACATGGCCCATACAATGTAGTCCCTCACGACGCAACGCAGTCGGTCTTATGCGTTTCCGGGTGACTCACTGTGTTCATTAAAGGCTGTTAAAAAAACACTCGCTTTGATATTTCCGTTTCAGTACGTCGTTATGGTGGGGGTTTTCATTTAGTATAAGCAGTTTAAAAGTGCAAGACGCTGAAGCGTTTCCGAAGCATGAGCACAGCACAAAGAACAAACAAGCACGAGCATTGAGCGACACAGCACACGTATTTATTTATAGTAAAATGAGAAAGAAAATAAGCCGTTCGCGAAGCTGAAACATTAAAGGGTAAGAATCTGAGGAAGCACAAGGCCCGAAGTAATTTTAGTGTATGGCATATGGCTCACCACTGTCCGCGATGTACTCAGCTGTGGCTATTTCAACATATATAGGGGCAACACTTATGACCCGGATACACGACTGAAAGCCAGAACCTACTGAGACGAAGTGTCTTTACAAACGAGATGCTCTCGTTAGTCGGCTAAGTGTGCACACGCGCAAACGTCCCATCACGTAGGAGTGCAGTACGCCCCTTTACGACGTTCTAGTTTTGATTGGTCTGAAAACTATGGAAAGGCATCACGGGAAATCATCCACGGTGCTTGCTCTGCATTCGATGTCGGCTCAACGCATGCTATACTTATCTGCTTGTTTTTCTTTGTTTTTTTTTTGTCGTATATCTGAGACACAAATATCCAGATATAGCTGGCTTGGCACTCATTTGAAACCACTCGAGTCAAATGCGTGCATGCACGCACACACAGTCACCACTGACACCAGTCAAGACAAAACAACCGGCATGAGAATCAAACAGCTACACACACACAAAGATATCTGGAAAAGTGCTCCAGGCATGGATGGAGCCCGAAATGTATTTCCTCGAACAACGAGAATATACGCAAATCCCGAGCGAGCTAACCTACATATAGGTCCAGAAGAAACAAGCTCGTCGGCAACAGCCGCTCCATACCTCCGTCGTCCCCCTGCCCCTCATTGAGGACGAGAGGAAAAACGTTTCTGGGAGCAGAAGCGGGGCGCATCAAAATGTTGACGCGGCCGTCAAAAATGTCCGCGCGGGACGGCGAACGGTCCGCACCGCGGGGCCAGATTTCGAACTGCGCGCTCTAAATACGCGCGCGCAATGATGGCTATGGGCGGGGCTGGCCCGTGAACCGCCGTGTAGGCCTTCCGCTCTCCTTTCGTCCGCCGCCCGTACACTTCGGTGAAAGGCGCCGCCTGGTGCGCCCCAGTCGTGAATCGGGATAGACCGTTTGCGCCGTCCTGCCTCTCCGCAGCTGACAGACGCTGTAGTTGACTCCGCTGTAAGAGCACCATGCACCAAATGCCCGCGCACATTCGTCTTTTTTTTTTTTGCTCTTTATCGTGCTACTATAAACCACCTGCGCGTAGGTCTTGGACAAGGCGGTCAGGAAGAAACAAACGTTGCTCCAACATGGATAGAGTGTCATCACTCCCAAGACCTAGGAAGACTTTCTCTCTATTCTCCCTCTCACACACACATACACATACACACACGCACACACGCACGCACATATATACACGCATGGTTCCACGTGGGACCCGAGTAAAATCTGCAAGTTGAAGAGGAGCAGCCTACCCCAGTTATGCGGCTCAGGTGCTCGGGAAATAACGCTCTTCGCAGCATTCGGTTGTCAAGGAAAAGGCACACTTAAGCTGCGAGGTGTCTGCAGCGTGTGCGCGAAATATACGCTTTTTATACGGTCCTCCTCTGAAGGTGTGCGGCCACGCGTAGCCTGCAGATTTGCTCGGAACGTGAGAGAGCGGCGCGCTGTGTTTTTTTTTTCTTTAACGCAGTACGCCCCAGACAAGATGAGGAAGCGCCGGCAAAGACAGAGCACTTCAAGTACTAGTGTGGCTATGGAAAAGGCGGAAACAAAACGCACAGCCGCTTGCTCTCTCTTTGTCTCCGCCAAGGGGCATTTACACACACACACACACACACACACACACACACACACACACACACACACACACCACATATATATATATATATATATATATATATATATATATATATATATATATATATATATATATATATATATATATATATATATAGTATGCGCGCACGCGGGCAGAGAGGGAGAGAGATTTTTGTTACTCCACGAGAAGATACCTATACGTAGATGCAACAAAATGATGAGAAAAAGGCACTCTAAAAAGAACAAAGTGATTGGACAGAGTCCTGGCTTGCCTATTATATGACTCTCCAAAGCGGCTCATCTACTCTCCTTGGGCGTCATCGTACTTTTTTCGGGGAATCGCGAGACTCGAAAGAGAGTTAACGTGCCTCTTTAAAGAGAGTCAGTCATATTAGCAGCAAGCCAAGAGTATACCCTCCCTGCCTTTCTTCTAGTTTTATTCTCTCTCTCTCTCTCTCTATCTCTATCTCTCTCTCTTGTTTTTTTTTTCTTGGATTGCGTGTCTTAGACAAAGCACGGTGGAGTGAAATTAGAGTGATATAGTATCACCAACTTGTGTATCTAGGGAAAAAATGAAATACGGCTTAACGGCGCACAACTGCACAGTAGCTTATGATGAAGTATGATAAGTTCATTTTAAGCCACTGAGGTTTTATTGACGTGCCCTTAAATCGAGAAAAAGCAAGAGCGCGTCATTTCGCTTATTCGCCCTTATGCAAACGGGCGTTTCAATATTGCTAATGAAGATTTGACCATTTCGAGAAGTAGAAAATAGTGCCAAGAGCACCAAATACGGGAATCTCCTTCATTAAACGCTCACAGCTGAACGGGCAATAAGAAGGGCGCGCCCGGCACTGCCTCGGATAGCCGTATCAAGCAACTCGGACAAGTTTCAGATTAAAACGTGGTTACGCAGTGTGAGCCATGATCTTTCCTTTATAGCACGAAGCACGCCAAAAAAAGAGGCAGCGGCTCTCCGCCGAAACTGGCTAATGAGAGCAAGAACGTCGTACTTATACACTCCCCAACGGATTCAAGGCAGAAAAGGAGACGGGAAATGTGTGCTGGTATCGCCGCTTATCTACCTGCAGGAAGCCGTTGCCGCATGGGGCAGGTGGGGGCCCCCCGGCTGCGCGCGAGCGCCTTCGAAGGCACGTTCGCATGTGGCCAGCCAGACCTGCGCGCGGTGACCAGCCAGCTGCTCTCACGGCGGGATGCGATCGCGCGACTCCCAAGTGACTGCGGAGAAGCCGACCTCTCTCACGGCTGAGATAGCACGCTTCGGATGCGTCTCCCGAGAGCCACCACATCCGCTACGTACGCCGGCGCGGCGGAATCGCGAGAATCGCCGCCACGTCGCGAAACAATGCACGCGTCTCCTATCGAGGCGCCGCATCTCAATACGGCGCATAATTTATGAGCACTGCACCGGCAGCGACCGGTTAGCTTGCATCTCGCTCGCAGTGAACGGCGAATTCGCTTTCGCAGCCTAATGGTGGGAAAGGAGCTTACACGAATGGGCGTATTTTTTTTTTCGTTTTGCTTAATAGCACCCTTTCGGTTTCTCTTATTTAGTGAACAGCTCATGTATAATCATTGCCCTAATTATTAATGTCAGCTGCAGATAAAAGAGTGCGAGTACACCATAGTGCTACCAAGAATAGTTGTTGGGCAGCAAACCAAACACACCGGACGGCGCACAAAAACCACTGATACTTTTACGTGCATTCCTGGGTGTTCGCCACAGTACGCGCAGCGTATGAAATAATATTGGTAGCAATCAAATCAATAAAAAACATAGACGGCAAGCGCTGTTTTTTTTTTCTTCACCCTACTCTGGTTAAAACAGGAACGAAATGAGCAGATGATTAACTGTGCACTTGCTGAGACTTGAACCGAAAACTTTGCCCAGTACGCAACCCACATTGAGAAGCTCCAGCCGAAAGCACAGTTCCCTGCATTGTTTGAACATGTGAGCACGAGAATTGCGTGAAATATTCCAAAAGCTCGTGCTGCAGTTTTGTAAGCGTCGCATATTTCACACTTGTCTGCGAATGAGTAAAAGGTCACTGGCTCGATTCCGTGATGCAGCAGCTGCCTTTTATTTATTTACTTTTCAGAGGAGGAATGCGCAATGTTAGGTCACAGACGTAAACTGTCGTATAATCAAGACACAGACATCGAATACACTTAGTTGCGTCGCACTACGCACAAAAAAGTCACAGCTTTGCCGCAAAGGCGAAGCAATGAACGCGATAGCAACCAATTAGAAGGTCACGCGCAGAATGAAAAGCAGATCGAAACGTGCCCCGCGTTTCTCCCGCACATATGACGCGCGAAACGTACTCACAGGCACCGATGCACGAGAATAAGTGTCTCAGTTGCTATTTCGCTACGCCTCAAAAGCACGCCCTATTGGTGAACCGGGCTCGGGCGGCGGCAGCGAGCCACTGCTACGTGGACTGAGGACGCCACCCACCTTAGGGCTGAAGTACAAAAAGCCTGGTCCAAATAAACTTCATTTCATTCATTTTGCAAATGGGGACTGCAATGGCTGCAGTGACTTTTGTGCGCCCAGTAACTACAACAGAATCGTTCGAGGTAAAGCCCGAGGCCATCCAAGACGTATGATTGTCCCCACCGCGAGGGCGCACAAGGGAGCGTCACCCCTTCTAAGCGGGCCAAAGTACCTGAGGAGGACGAGAGCGCGCGCCACAGCGCGATGTGGCGACGGGCGCTCATTGCGCCATCTTGCTGGTAATGCAGAAAACGCCATTTTCCCCCTGAGATGCCCGGCAGCAGCGGTAAGTCGTAGATATAGCTTGCCGTTTGAACACTGAAGGACGTGCTCCTCGGTGGCCCAGTGATTAACGCCTCGCACTCACAATGCAGAGGACGCAAGTTCGATTCCACGCGTTAGAGTCTCTTTCCGGATTGGGTTTCTTTCTTGCATTTCCATATATATAGATGCGTATACATATACGGTGAGTGACGGTGACGCCGGCGGCAAAATCCAGCCGAGAGTGTCTTTATAATTGCAATCGCAATAATATGCAGAAACATCGCATAACAGTTTCGTGATTTTGTTGGTTATGGCTATACGGCTCCACGTTTCCATGCAATTTGCTGCCCCGCCGCGGTGGTCTAGTGGCTAAGGTACTCGGCTGCTGACCCGCAGGTCGCGGGTTCGATTCCCGGCTGCGGCGGCTGCATTTCCTATAGAGGCGGAAATGTTGTAGGCCCGTGTACTCAGATTTGGGTGCACGTTAAAGAACCCCAGGTGGTCAAAATTTCCGGAGCCCTCCACTACGGCGTCTCTCATAATCAAATGGTGGTTTTGGGACGTTAAACCCCACAAATCAATGAAATGCAATTTGCTTGAGCACCCGCTTTCAACACTATATGCCCTATCTCTAATAAAGAAAGGGTCGCGTCCGTTGCCAATAATATTGATATCACTGCTTGTCCCAGAGTTAACTAAGATTCTCGCCAAGGCTAGTAATGGTGGTGCACCTCGAAAAGGAGTTGTTGCACACCACTACAGCACATGTGCATGTAACATATATGAGGCGTCATGCATTGGAGTTCCTCGCTATTACAATAAATATGCGTAAGGAAACGCTTGAGCACAATGACGGCTGTCCTTCCTCTGACTGCGTTAACAGTATATGGCCACCGATGAGCAAGCGTGTACAATCTGCAATGAGACGGTGGTAAGTTGTCAGCTGCACGATTCGTTTAAGTACCCATGACGAATAGGGCTGACAGAATGTACGACGAAAAAAAAAAAGGCAAGTACGGAGCTGCCTGTTCTGCCATTAACGACAACTGGTCGCTTGTGCTCGCAAGTGCATTGCAATGAACACCCTAGAGTACACACTCTACAAAAGCAGATCTCCGGAAGGTGAGCTGTTTCAGTGCGTAAACAGCCCTCGGGAACTTCAGGCAGTGTCTTCACGACCACGTGGCACTGTACAGGCAAACAGCATCCAACGAGTAGTGAAGTAAAAAAATGACCCCGAATATGCACCTTACACTGCAAATGTCGTCGAAAGACGATAGTCTTGCGTCTGGAGAGAGTGGACAAAACGTTCATTTGATGTTCTGCGCAAGAAAATCGGTGAATGGTATTCTGAAGGCGCTGCGTTAAAAGTGCCTCGAGCGTGTACTGGAAGCGAACGAGCACATCGAGGCCCTTTAAACACGAGCAGTTTAAACACATGGCAGTTATCTTCGAAAACGAAGGCTTAAGCGCCCGCGGAGAAAGATGCGCGCCTGTCTCGGAGGTGATAAGATGTAGAACGCAAAGCGACGGGCAGGTGCCACCACCGTGTGGTCGTATCAAAGCGTTAGAAACACCTTTTCGAGCATCGCGTTGCACTGTCAGCGCAGCGCGATAAACGCTACAGCCCTTAAAGTTACTTGTGTGTGCCTCTTCTAGTATAAAGGCAGACATGCAAAACAACGACGTGTTGTTATGTTGCCTCAGATATGAGCAATAATTGCTTTTTAATTGGCAATCGCACAAATATGAACGCTAAACCCTGAGCAATATTGGTGGGTGCTGCGGATGGGGTCGGCCGTTTGGTGCCGTTTGAAGTATGGTTAAAGGAGGACAAACAGACAAATGTACAGACAGACAGACAGACAGACAGACAGACAGACAGACAGACAGACAGACAGACAGACAGACAGACAGACAGACAGACAGACAGACAGACAGACCCGAATTTTTTTCGTCGAAGGTCCCCAAGAAAGCCTATCGTCTTTTAAAAAACCGGCTCGCGAATGCCTCTCAACAGAAACACGACACTTTGGAAACGTGCATTCACCGCGCCCATGCACGGCACACAGTCGCTTTTTCCTCTCTCATCTTTCCATCGCAACGGGTATGGACAGCCTAAGCACCTGCGCTTCTTCAGGCGTGTCGAGTGGACGATGAGCAACGCGAACATAACGCACGGCAACATCTCAACAGGGGGCCGTGAAGGTAAGCGGACTCCTATAAGGTGACAGGGCGCGCGTACACACGTCGCGCACTGCATGCGAGGCGGGACCCCGTTGCACGCTCGACCGCGCGCCCGGTGTCGTTCGCCTAATCGCGACCAGCGTCGGCGAACGCCCCCGAATAGCACCCTTCGCGCGCCGTTAAAGTGCACGGTGCACAGACCGGTCCGTCTGCTCGACGCAATGACGCGTGCAGAGAATCGCAAGCAGCAATCCGCTAAGAAATGAAAGAGCTCCAACAGGCCGCCTCGTAAGCATCGTGGGCCACCCTTTCACGGTGTCAGTTCAAGTAAACAAGCGAAAAAGACTTGAACGAACAAGCGGCAGTGAGCCTTACCATACACGACGGCACGGTGTCGGTCCTCGCGGGGTCGATCTGATGGCCACCATGGCCTGCGCACAGT
Source organism: Rhipicephalus annulatus (assembly GCA_013436015.1). Lineage (NCBI taxonomy): Eukaryota > Metazoa > Arthropoda > Arachnida > Ixodida > Ixodidae > Rhipicephalus > Rhipicephalus annulatus. Next base: position 389,163 of record WOVY01012201.1, on the reverse strand, counting down.
GGAGCGATCGAAATCGGACCCCTCTTATTCCCTCCACCAAAGCCGTTTCGCTGCACACATTTTATACTATTGCTGTATACAGCAACAGCTAAGTTCTACGTCGCGCGCGTCTCGTAACGAACTTCTGAGTCGAGAACCACGAGCAGGGTGTACCGCGATACACAGAATGGAAAGGTTCGGCGCGAACTTGCGCACGCTGGGAACGTCGCCGCGAACATGCATTGTTAAGTTTGGCCTGGAAATTCATCTGGGCAGACGCCATGGTGCGTAAGCCGGTCCACTGGAGTAACTCTCAATCCCTTCGGCACCCAGTCTGCCAGACACTGTCGAAGATTTGAGCAATTATCCAGACCATACGGCAAGCAAAGGCGAGTTCCCGTCTTTCAAATGCGGACCCTTTTGTCGTCTCTTCGAGCAGAAGCGGTGACTGATGCCCACAGCGACTCATCGGGCGACGGGGAAGCCGGCATGACCGGCGCCAGAGCTCACAGGAGAGCGGCGCTCCTTTTAATCCCCAATCAAGTAGACGACCGGCCGGCTGCCTGTGCCCGCCAGGCATTGTCCCTGCTAGCCGGATGATGAGACGTCATGTCGCCACGACGAGGGAGGACAACAAAGACAGCATCTTCCTGGAAGAGACCGCGGCGGCCACCGCAAATCACCCCGCCAATTAGACGAGCTGTGCGGCAGACCCTTTGAAGTATGCTGCCAGGATCGTGGGAACTCTCGACTAGCGGCACACACACGACGAGGAAGAGCCCTGCTGGCGCCACCTTGCAGTGCAGTGTTCACGTGGACCGTGCATGCTCGTCCCCTTCACCTGTGTGTGTGTGATTGGTGGTCGACTCGTAGAGGAGGAGCCCAACAGGGCATAAAACGACGCCGCAGAGTGCTGGACGTCGCTCTGAACTATGTAACGGTTCAACCACCACGCTCGTGGGTTGTGAAACCCCTAACCTTTTCTTTTCTGTAAATATGTGCAAACAGTGCCATAAACCTGTTTTGTTTTCGTATCCTCTAGCGACCTTCCTTCCGACCCGTAACAACTGGTGGCAGCGGTGGGATGCCATCAGCAACTTCCTTCCTTCCGAACCTTAACAGCATGCACTGTATGTATAATAGCACGCGCGCAAACAACACAGTGACCAGAATATTCTATCCAGTTTTGCAAAATCAGCACCAGTAGATGCTTGGAAGACGTCACTTGAGTAACCCACAGATGTGGCATATACGTCATTTCATTAACCGCGCGGTCGGCCGACTGAGTGGTATAGATACTCAATATTCATTCCAGCTCTGCAACTTGATCCTCGCTCTTTGGACCCACCGTTTCCTCGTGCTGCGGTGAAAACGCGTACACCACGGCAACAGCAGTTTCACTTGACCGCTATCGTCGTGTATATGGGCGCGCCCAGTGCAGCGCACGCGAAAGCCACCGCAGCTTCTCTGCTTGGCACATATTCGTAGCCGCATTCCGCACCATCCGTCCGATGGGTGCATGTCGCTGGTGCCGTCACTGACGCGTGAATGTACGATACGCCGCTGCTCCTGGTGGTGCGCGTGTCTTCTAGATCAAGGGTTTCAAACAAAAATAAAAAAGCCCGCTCGCCAGCGCGGTCCATGCATGGGCTACCGCAACTTATTTTTACACCGTGGCTACCGCGTATCGCCGTGCATGTGTACGTATACAGGTCGCTTCACACTGCCGTTCAATGGACAGTTTTAGTTTCACGTACGTGGAGGCTTCGCGTACGTCAAGCTTCCACGTGTAAGCAGTGCGCATGCGCAGAACATAGCGGCCGCAGCACTGGCGACGCGGAGGTACGTGAGATTTGATTATTTGAGTGCGTTTCTCGCGCGCGTAGACAGCAACGCGCCGGCGCTCAAACTAGATAACGTGACGAGCGAAATAAAGAGATAGCGTGTCGAGAATTGGCTACCGCAGTGTTCACGATCCCCAACAGATGGAGCCACGTGGTATAGAGCTCTCACCGATCGTAGCGTACGTGTAGCTAAAAGCGTTTCTCATGGCGTGCACGTAACGTACATACGTACGTGAACTTTTCAGGTTTGCGTACGTGAAGTCTCTACGTACGTGAAACTAAATCTGCGTAATAAATTAACGGCTGGGCGTTATAGGGGCGCCAGCTAGCACTGCTCTGGAAGCTTCTCCCATCGATTGCCGCAAGAATGAGCAAAGACAATGACCATTACAGAAAAGCAACTCGTTAAATATTTCGAGCAAGCGGCACGAAAGAAAACAAAGGCGAAGAGAAATTATTTGAATGCCAAGACTAAACAGTGCAAGTGTTTCCTTCTAGGGCGGTCTTGTAATCAGAATTAACGATCACGTAAAGGTGGTGAGTAAAATTGACCACGCCAAAGCAACTGCAGTGGGTTCTTAATTACGCATTATCTTCGAGAGCTTCCCACGGTTGTAGAAGCTGATAACAATATGGCGGTAAGAACAAAACACAAGCGCTCATACAGGTCCGAACAATCAGCGGCAGCAGCAACTAAGATGGTCAGATAGTCGAACGTCAAGTCAAGTCAAGTCAAGTCAAGTTTATTAAATAGTTCAGTTGAGTTACATGGTTAGCGTTATTACAGCAGGAGGTCCCAAAGTTTCAGAGAAACTGACAGGGGGACCTCCTATGGCTACATGGATGGGGTAATTACAAAAAATACAGCAATAGTATACGGTCTTGTGAGTAATAATGAATAATCTTGGTTAACAATAAAAACAAGATCAATACACAACATAATGGTAATACTCACTATTGAAAAATAACAAGGAAACAATCAAAAGCAAGTTAAGACAAAAAACAATATTAATGAACTCTACGTGACAAATGTAACACGTTTCATTATCAGTGTTATCAATTATACAATGGCAAATTGAAGTAGTAAAAAAGCACAGAACTGTGGAGAGCTATTAACAGTTAATTACACAAATCGGATGAGTTGATTAATTCCTGAACGTAATATTTCTTACTACGCGAAGTGAAAATATGGATGTTATGCGATGATTTCAATTCGAAAGGCAATGAATTCCAAATGGCTATGCTAGTAAATAAGGTTGAGAACTTGCCGTAGTTTGTCCTTACGGCCGGCAAAAGAAGATTATAGCACTGAGAAAACCTGGTGATGTTACCATTAGATAAGTGACGATGATCAATGCATGCAATAAAAATGTCATGCGTGATGAGTCTAAAGGCGACAATGGACATTCTATGACAAAATAATTGTCTCAATGGGAGTATGTTAAGCTGAGAAAACAACGAGCTGCAGGAGAAGTAAAATGGGCTGAAAGTCATTAATCTAACTGCTTGATTCTGAAGTCGCTGCAAACGTTCGATGTGCGTGAAATATGTGTTGGCCCAAGATGATACGCAATACGAAATATGGCTATGAATATAAGCAAAATACAAAGTACGTATGATGTGAGGCGGAAAATAAGTTCGTGTCTTGATGATAACGTGAATACCAAATGCAATCTTTTTAGCGAGTGATGCTGCATGTTTATGAAATTTTAGTTCGCTATCTAAGATGACGCCAAGAAACCGCGCTTCACTGGAAATGTTTATGACGGTATTACCAATGTGAAGGGAAGGTTGTATGTCAAGTGAAATGCGCGGGGAATGGAACAACATAAACACGGTTTTAGTAGCATTGATCTGAAGATAATTGGCCTGGCACCATAAAGTTATGTTATGTAAATCTGTGTTGAGGTCAGACTGGAGTGAAGAAACTGATTTAGATGACTGAAAGATGGTTGTGTCGTCAGCGTAAAGTATGCACTTGGTCCTTGTAAGAATTGTAGGTAGATCATTAATAAACATCAAAAATAAAAGTGGGCCTAAAATTGATCCCTGTGGAACACCGACGTTAATTAACTTGGGCGTTGAAAGATGGCCATTAACATGAACCATTTGAGACCGGTTACTGAGGTAGCTCTTAATAAAACTTAGTGGCGGACCAGACATACCAAATGATTCGAGTTTAGCAAGTAGAACGTGATGATTTATAGTGTCAAAAGCCTTCGTCAAATCGATAAACACAGATCCCACAAGTAACCCTCTATCAATAGCTTGTTTAATTTCCTCCGTTAGGGTAATTAGTGCCAGCTCAGTTGAATATCCATGACGGAATCCGAATTGTTGTGGAGATAAAGATTAAATTTTTTCAGATAACGCATTAATCTAATGTGGAATAACTTTTCAATTACCTTACCGAAGAAAGGCAGGATACAGATTGGCCTATAATTCTGTACAAAAGTCTTATCACCCTTCTTAAAAACTGGAACTATTTTACCAGCCTTAAGGCAGCTCGGAAACACACCCGCTGAAAACAGCTTGTTAATAATTACTGCCAAAGGTGGGGATATTAAGTTTGAAACTAGCTTTACTTTAAAAGGATCAATATTATCTAAACCAGCACTTGTGGTCTTTAGTGATGTGATGACCTGAAGGACTTCATCTGCAGACGTGGAATGAAGATAAAAAGAATGAGTACACCGTGGTATATTGCGTAAATGACCTGGTGATTGCTGCGTATCCGCAGATGCGCAGAAATGCTCACTGAACGTGGCGGCCACTCTTACAGGGTCGGTATACATTTCGTCGCCTTGCTTTATTTTTATTGTGGGATCTGAGCATTTTTTCATGTTCAAGAAATCTTTAATGATTTCCCAGCAGCGTCTCGTGTTACCCGTGTTTTTTACAATGAGATTCCGGTAGTAATTGCGCTTAGCACACCTAAGTAAGGAAGATAATGTTGCTGAGTATTTGTGAAAGCGGCATTTTAATGCGAGATTATAAGGCTGCGACTTTAGTTTCTTATGAAGGTTATTCTTTTTATTAATGGACTTCAACAACGAGTTGCTTATCCATGGATTTCTAGGGGAACGATACCACTTCGTGACAGTAGTGGAAGTGGTGGATGCATCTATACCTGAAGCTATTACTTCTGAGAAAGACTCAAAAGCCTTTTCTGCGCAGTCTAGATTAGTCACCGATGTCCAGTCTACTGTGCTAATTATTTGCACAAACTTGTCCGCGTCGAATCGGCGTTTCGTAGAGATGTTACTGGCCTTGGTATTTTCGGAGCCCAGAATGAAAAATACGGGATTATGGTCTGTAATGCTATGATCTATTACACCTGCTACGTGTTCAGTGGAAATGTTGGAGATAATATGATCTATTAGGGTATTCGAACCTAGTAAATCGTTTCTAGTTGGTGCTGAGATATGCGACGTAAAGCCATAGCAGTATAAACAGTTCATATATTCTAAGCACGATGCACTATCAGGATCAATAATGTTTATATTAAAATCACCACATAAGACAACGTTTTTGTTTTCCCTCACTAGGTTATCAAGAATGATGCTTAACTGATTACAAAAATCGGAATACGACGATGAAGGTGACCGATAAATGGAAGCTATAATAGTACTACGGCTATTCAATGGTAATTACACGTGGGCGATAAGTAGATGGGAGCGTGACACCAGACAAAATTTGGCCGTTGATTGAATCCGGCAGAATTCGCTAACGCTCGTCAACGCAGCCTCCATGGATCCCAATCGCCAGCTTCTCTCAGAAATATCCCGAGCCGATCGAGGAGAAGCTTCTGTGCCGACTGTGTCACGGCTTGGCGTAACCTTCACAAGCACCTTTAATCCTTTCGGAGTGAAACTGCCAACACTTCTACATGGAATAACTGCAGCGGCGATGAAACGATTGCCCATCTTCTGTGCGAGTGTCCCCGTTTCAGCACAACAACTTTCGAATATGTTACACAGACTGCACAAACGTTCCTTGTCGGAGTGGACCATTCCCGGAAACTGGCCGAGGCCATCCTCAGCACACAAGGCATCGGAAAGGGTTGTTCTTAAAAAAAAAAGAAAGAAAGAAGCCGGCCTTACTGGCGAACATTAAACAGTGTCGTAACCTACTTCCTTTCTTTTCTTCTTTTTTTGCAAGGCCTCTTTTTTTATTGTCGTTCATTACCCCTTGCCGTAGCATAGGGTAGCCAGCCGGTTTAGGAACTGCCTGAAATCCCTGCTTTCTTGCATGTCTCTTCCTTCCTTCCTTCCTCCCTCGACAGTTTTAGGCTCAATATAGCCTGCGTACAAGCAAAATGTCGAACGCCACGAAATATGACACGATCAAGAGACTATACCGTCAATTCAAGCAAGCAGATTGCTGCTCTAAACCATGCTATAATTACTGTTTGCCTACCTGCCTAAATGAAATTCAGCGACGTAAAACTGCACATTAAGTACCACACTAGCGAGCTAAATCAATTTATCAGAGAAAGTTTTGCCATCCCGCTTCTACACTTGGCCTACTTGACAGTCAGCCATAATGTGACCGCCAGTATGATTTTGGCACAGAAGTGAGTTTTTTTTTCTTTTCTTAAGCTATCTGGTCTATGTAAAACCATCCTCCCAAAAATGCGCGTGCCAAAAGGGCGCACATCTTAGACGACACCCAAAATGTCCAGCATGCCGCGGGAGGTCGTATAAGACGCCCACACGATCAGTACCACGCCTCCACCACGATTTATTATAATTTTTTTTTTTTGCCTGCTGCGAATGCTGAGCGGGGCTTCGCTTTGCCAGAGCGTGTGCTTCCCGCGAAGAAGGCACGGGCCCAAAGAGAGAGAGAGAGAGATCGAGCGCCCGTGGCAACGAGGAAGGCTGCCAGACAACAAACACGACCGCGGCCCAAAAGGTGGCCCCGGAGGCGAGAGGCACACGAGGCGATCGTAGCGGCGGCCAAGGAAAGCGACTCGCGGAAACGTGACCCACGCATCAGGCACACGGTCGGCATCGCGGGAGGGGGGACGCATTTGCGCGATGGCATGGAAGGGGCACGAGTCATCGCGCGTTTGACGCCGCAATGCGTCGATGGAACACCCTCGGCTGCACACGCCACGCCGTCTAAAGAAACCGCACGAGAATTGAACGACAAGAAAATCCCCAAGGAACGAAAACAGACAAAGGGGGACAGGCGTGCAGCGCGCGAAAGGCTGGCACGACACCGCACGCTCGCCTGGTCTGAGAAACTTTCGTGATCCAGTTTTCACTTTAAGTCGAACGCATGCGGCGACGACAGCGGGCATTAGCGAGCCGAGAAGCCACCGGAAAAAGATGTTACCCATTCTGGTCAAGTTAGTTTTGTTGTTCGTTTGTTGAATTCTCTTATATGACGATGGGAGCGCGATGTGCAGTATACTGGTCGCCGCAGGCAACATCCCATTTCTCCTGTTAACCTCGAAAAAGATGAGCGAAAGCTAGAAAAAGAAAAGAAAGCTGCGAGGTAATGGTATATACGAGAACTAATTATTTTTTATTTATTGACGTATCACCCCTTTTTGTTGGCAAGCTCATTTTCTAATGCCATAAACATTAGCAATATGTTTTAATGCAAGAAAAAAGAGAAGCTAGAATGAAAGCCAAAAAATATGTTTGATCTCAAGATGAAATATTTACCTCGCCAGGCATGCACTATTCCGTCAAACCCTGGATTATGGGGGAAAACAACGCGCTGTGCGCGTCACAAGCACAAATATAGATTTATGTAGCCCTGAAAATAACAGGAACAATTGAAACTGCCGCAAAAAAACGGCATTAAATAAAAGCTTTCGCCACTCGAGCAAAGCCCACACGATAGATGACAAACCTGTCCCAGACCCTCCCTGCAGTTCAGGGAGTCAGGTTTAACACTTCGAGATTATCTCCTAATGTCTATATACAAACGCTTTACTACGCATGATACGAACAATTTGAAAAGCTGCACTTTATATTACGTAGCACAGCGTGCTTATATTACAACCTCAGCAGTATCCGACTCGTGCTCAAGCTCTGCGTCTATGGCAGCGCCGTGGCGGCTGGCTGTGCGTTACTGCGACTCTCCTTGACCGTATATATCTCCAACGTGGGCAACGTTGCCGGCTGTTTGTATGATAAATACCACGTAACCGCACACAACACGCCAACTACTACTGGTTCTTCATTACAGATTGCTGGTTCAGGGGACGCGAACGGCTTATAGCGTTCCCCGCAACTCAACGCGCGCTTGACGTCTACCACGACCCAAGAAACTTGCATATAGGTAGCCGTGTCGGAAGCCTCTCGCGTGTTTCCATATTGTAAACCTCAAGTATCTTTACCGACTGCAGTCAATACACTACATAGGCGAGGGAAGACATATCAAGATGGCAGAGTTGCCCTTGCTAGGTTTCTGCCCACGCCTGGTAGAATGGACCAGTGAGATGCTCAAAGATACTTTTTTTTTTTTTCTGACCACCTCCAAGTATGCTGGGACGGCGCGATAGCACTTGAAGATGCGGGCTCAATCTGCGAACGCCATTTCTCTAAGACAGCCACGAAACCTGTCTTAGAGAATGCTATAGTTACGAAAGCGAGTTCGCAATAACATTTCGCCCACATGACCCGTGTCATCAGACGTGTGTCCGATTGGATGCAGTGGTTAGTACAACAACTCAGCGGTATGTCGTAATACGACTAATTGCTAATGTATGAATACCACCAACCGAGAGGCGACGGCAGCACACCACTCCGGCCGGAACGAGCCCCTGCTGAGCAGACAGGTCGACACAACCTTTGCACATTTTTCGCGCAGTTGTACTGCGCACAATGCGGGAATTCTATTCCTCCTCACATATGATGAAAGCGAACCAAACGAGCGACACTGAGCAAAGCGCATTGGCAAAGGAACGCGGCAGATGGCTTTGCATTCTCTCGCATTGGAGTTGGGACGTACTCGCCTTTCGCCGCGCTTATTGTAAACACACACAAGCGTACAACACTATATAGCCGCGGAGCCCCGCGATGCGTTTTCTGCTGGCTCCCCGCTCGGGCGAGAGCCGGGACGGATGGGCACTTGGCCTCCGCAGGATGCCGGAGGAAAATTAAACAACGGCTCCTCTCGCGGCGCGCCTCTCCGCCTATATACGCGGACGCACAAAACGACGATGACGACGAACGGTAGGGCCGCTGCAGGCGCGGCCCATCTCGGTCAACGGCGCCGAGGCTCTGCGGCATCGTGCGCGCCTCTCCTGGCATGACGCAAGCGCGGGCTTGCCGAGCTGCGACCGCCAGACGTGCTCGCATCATTTCCCCAGCGAGAGCTGCCTCGATAACGCCGTGGTCGCCCCAAATCGTTCGGCCACCTGCCCCCTTCTCGTCCCGGGAATAGTAACAACACATCGAAGAAAACAGAAATTCGCTACACAACGGGACACGCGCAACAAAGCACATCGAAAAAAAGAAAGGGGGAGGGAGCGGTCGGGCGAAAACGCACCTACCTACGCGCTAATCAGGGCAGCTAGGGCAAAGGTGCGGGGAAAGCGATCGTACGCTGCTCTAAGCGGTGCAATTGAGATTCGCCGACCGTGCAATCTTCTGCCTGCCCAAGTACGACGGAATAATTCAACGGGCGGTTCCTTTCGATTACAAAGCGAAGATGACATGGGCGCGCGAAGAAGTTGCAAGACGCTGCGATGCCCGCGGCCCATGCAAGACCTGGCTCTCCCACGCAAGGCGCCATCTCGATTCGCCTACACGCGAGATGCCCCACCTGCATGGGCCCACTCATGAGCGGTGAGTGTATTCAGGTTAACTGCAGTATAGTATAGGCAAACAGTGGTAACCCCAGTTCTTCTTTTTTCCTCTTTTTTTATAATGTGCGACTCGGTGGGGGCTGGGTATACGAGGTCATCCGAAAGCCATTTCTATGGTGCTTACGACAAACGCACAAGCCCCGCGATGGCAACGTCGAACACAGAAACGACTTACCGCGAAATCACCGTCCTTATAGTAAAGGTAAAGCCGAGTGTATAAAACCCGATCGCTAACGTCTCCATCACTGGGAGCGATTCGAACTGCTACAAAATGCGCTTTCACAACCTCTGCGAAACAAGTACACGACGCACTCTCAAGGAGCCCGGATACTTCCATAAAAACGCCTCACTGTGGGCCACGAGATAATGGTCAGGGAAAATGGTAAGATCAAACCCTGAAACGCATCCTGACCACACGCAAAATTACAAGTTCGCTCGAGCGCTTGTCCAATTTCCCTTGGTTCAAGTTCTATGGGACGTCACCGTAGTTCTGAAGGCATATCAGTCAGTCAGTCAAGAACTTTAATATATGGTCCTGAGGAGTTTAAGCCACCAGGGTGCCCACGTGGGACATCCTAGCAGCCGCTACCGTAGGCGACGCCCAAGTCGGGGCGGGAACGTGGTGGCGTTCCGCCAGTTCTTGGGCCCTCTGGACTGCCTTAAGTTGGTTTCGGAGATTGGGGCTCCTGAGTGCCTATACAAAGAAATTGTTTAGCGCACCGATCACTTCATTATTCCCCATGTGAATGCTCTCTACCCCGGACGAAAACCACTACAAGCAGCACCGCGTGCACTTCAAATCGACACGTGCACCCCTCCACGAATCTGACCGCATTCGAAAGCGCTCTTCTCGTATCTATAATAACGCACGTTGGTCGCCGTCTATATATACCTGTCGCGAAAGTGGGTGCCAAATGGTCGACTCGGTGACTCTTATCTCTTCTCCCTTCGGCCTCGCAACTTTCCTCGTGCAGTTCAGCGCCGCTGCAAGTACATTACTGGTCACGTCACGGACGACGCTCGGCGCACATCTTCGACGTGAGATTATTCCCGCCCCTTCCTTTGCAAGCAGCAACGCTATGCTGTTCCAATTAGGCGTGCGGAGGAATGCTCGCGCGTGTGTGATGTACAGACCATAACGCCATAAGATTATAGAACTGAGCAGCTCGCTCTCGTATATTAATTTGCCACCGTCGAAAGCAGTCTCTGCAATCATGTTTCCGCGAAATGACATTCTGTCCTCCATCGTAAGAACTTATAGCCAACGCCATGGACACCTTTCCCGGAGGTTTGCTTGAGATGTATTGTGGTATTTTAGGAAGATTAAAGCAGATGCAGTGCAGGAGCTTGATTATGAAGCTTCTGCATTATTATTATTATTATTATTATTATTATTATTATTATTAAAGCATGAATGACATAACAAGCAGGCATATATTTGTGTGACTGCAGCTATAATGTTGCATTGGCCACTTTTTCATGATGAGAACACGCTCGAGTGAGTACGATATTATATATTACATATATAGAAAATACGAAGACTCTGCGATATGCGTAAACCAAGATAACACTTTCTGAATTAGTGATAACTGTTCCTTTTTCTCTTTTTCATGCTGTTATGTACCACCTATGCGCAGACGGCAGCCTTGGACAGGAAAATGGATCAAGTACCATCAGTCCCAACATTGAGAAGAATCGCTCTATCTCCCTTTCACCCCTCTCCCTTTCCGACTCCTCCCACACACATACAGGTGTGGAGAAGGAGCGCTATCTGTAACTTCTTTCTGCCGCTATGCTGCTGTGAATATTTCACTAAATTCCATTGCAGAATGACAACTTCTGCGTCGTCGATGATGATGAGTTAGCGATACCATGTCCAGTATGATATAAACAAACAAACAAACAAACAACGACAAAATTAAACATCTAAAAGAATGAAAGCTGCACGCTCGTAATTCTAGCCATCTCTCAAGCATCTCTGCACTCGTTCTCGTCTCTTAGTGTTAGTTGTCGGAAGTTATCGCGCTGAGAAGTTTAATAATGCATTACTAACTAGCCCAATCCCACACTTTACTTCTTTACATCTCTCAAGAACTGCTCACAAGATCTTATGCAGTCAATCTTGAGCCCCGATGATCAGCCACATCGGCAGTTTTACAACAGCCAAAAACGTAGCATATTCAGTAACCCCCACCCCCACCCTCTCATGATATCTGTCATCGAAAATCATCAATGCACGCCATTCCAATACTTTTTTGTGCATATATTTGCGCCGTTCCCTTTCAAGCTGAGGCATAACACGGCACGCACAAAGGTGTTGCGTGATGCGATAGGGCGCTCTACTTATGCTAATTTGCTCAGTAAGACGTCATGAGGGCAGCGCTCACGTGTCGAGCCGCGTAGTTCGTACAACTGGGACGTCAGTGACCTAACTGCAGCGCGTTTGCGTGTTCCTCCAATCACGCGCCGCTTGATTCGACGCGATCGTGTTAGCGTCCCTTCGAACAGAGGAGACCGCCAGCCACATCCGTCACACGCGCGACCCGGTTGTCCCCACCGGCTGACACACTTCTCTCTCCGCCGCAACACCTTTGTAATTCGAGCCGCAGCGAAACCGGGCAAGGCTTTCTTCCGTCCCCGATCAGGGGAGATACCGCAACACTCATAATCCGCCAACTCGTCATTTTTTTTTTTGTTTATCCTCCAACGCAACGAACTGCCCCGCACTCCGTTAGGTCGTATAAATACACACGCCTTGCCGCATCATCGCCACTTGTATATGCGTGGCCCGGGGTTCAGAAGCCTCGCTGGCAAAATTTATAGCCCCAATCGGCGGCCAGGCACACCCCGAGGAATCCGACCCACTTCTTGCGTATAGCTATAGCCGCCGCCGACGGAGCGGATGTCAAAATCCCGGCGCTTTCGTGTATATCGATGCGCCGACGAGAAGGTCCGGACGCGTAATCGGCGCCCTTCTTCGCTTCCTCGTACAATGTAGATAAGGCAGCGCGCGCCGAAGAAGGCAGGATCCTCCCGCGGCTGAAGCTATAGAGGACTACCAGACGGACTGCACCGCGAGCCTTCTTCATTCAGTTTTCTAGACTAACGAGCGGCGCCCCCAATATACGGGGATGCTCTCATTCAGCGCGCGCCGGGCCTACTCAACCGTTTTCGTGCCTTTCCCGGCTGTAAAAGCGCAGCAGAGATAGATTATGGGCGCGGCGTGTGTATACGTTCGCGTAGAAATGAGCACGCTTTGCCAGTCCTGTGAAACTCGCCCCGGTATAGGGACAAAGGTCACGGTCCGTGTCACTCTTAATGACTGTTGGGATAGAAACGGACCCGCGGTGCGAGGGTGCTTCGAGCACAGGTTACGGGGAGTATCAGGCCAGCCGAATATTCTCGAAGGAATCAAGAAACTAATACACCATTTTCTACTCCGCTGTACGCGAGCAATTGGCTCCAGTGCTCAGGCGAAAGCAGTGTATCTACTGCTGAAAATGCAGTTCGCAACGCCAAGGCATTAAGCAATCGCAGACCGCGGCAATAAAAAAAAAAAACATCTCACACTGCGATCGTTCGTTTTAGCAACTGTCAGGGAATCCCGTCATTGGACGTCTTATCAGTGAAGGCCTGCGGACAATCGTTATGAATTAAACAAGAATCTAAATGAATTCGGTTTCTTAGTTCTTAAATTTATACAAACGTCATAAGGAGTGTTTAGCCCCGCCGCGGTGCTCTAGTGGCTAAGGTACTCGGCTGCTGACCCGCAGGTCGCGGGATCAAATCCCGGCTGTGCGGCTGCATTTCCGATGGAGGCGTAAATATTGTAGGCCCGTGTGCTCAGGTTTGGGTGGACGTTAAAGAACCCCGGGTGGTCGAAATTTCCGTAGCCCTCCACTACGGCGTCTCTCGTAATCATATGGTGGTTTTGGCACGTTATACGCCATTTATCAATCATCATAAGGAGTGTTTATTTTTGGCAGTATACCGCTACCCGACGTCTTCGCGCCAGCGTTGACTGCTTGGCGTATATGTTCCGATAGAGAAATATGACCGTAATTCATAAGTAGCAAAGCAATGCTTTTAAAAGGATCGCGACAGAGTGTTCACGCCTTCAACTAAACTATGTTTATCATACAATATATATATGCCTTTCGCATACATACAACACCGCACTGGTGCTCGAGCTCTATTGCGTATAGCCGTAGCTTCCGTGCGTGGTACACAGTCACGTACATCGAGCGCTTGTAACATATTGTTTATATTCTGAGCAATACGCTTTCAAACCGGCATGCAGAAGCCGCTCACACTTACAGGAACTCCTCGCGTTGGATGACATCCGCGTACCGTTCAATAATGTATTGAATAACATAGAGTTGTGATAGTTGGTAAGTATATTCATTTTAAAGGACACGGCGTGCAAACACGAACACAAGAGGTCAAGACGCCACACGTGAAAGTGTAGTCAAGACAATACCAGCGTTCGTGGTGTTTTGACTTCTTTCGTACATGTGTCCGTGTCTGCACGCTCTGTCGTTGAGAATATTCCAAGAAACAAAGGCTGATCGCACAATATAGATATACAGAGTGTTTCAAGAAATGTGACCAATATTCTTTAAATATCTGTAAAAGCCACTATTTGCTGGTTGTCTTCACAGTTGTTGTTGTTTTTTTTTTTGTAGTGGCAGGCATCTTGAGAAGGTTGAAGGCATCATTTCGAACAGTAATTATGAAAGTTGAGTTAATGACGTCCTAATTAGTGGAGTCAGGCAGCTAAGTCGAATGGGAGCATTAAAGTCCTTCATGCGAAGAACCCACAGCCCCTTTAGATTTTGGAAAAGTGGCCTCTGGTAATAACTGCAAATTAATGAAATTCTCCTCCATTCTGCTGTGAAACCGAAACGCGAAAGAGCGCAACTGCCATATTCGTGCGAGACGTCCGAAATGAAGGAGCGTTGTTATATCAACCATCAACCGACTTCGTAGTGCGGGTGTATGTGCTTGGCTTCAGTACGCATGACGCACATACATTAACGAAATGGGAAGAACTGCAGCCCTGTAACGGCTGTTTTGAGCAGTGACGTCATTGTAGTCGTCTGCTTGTTGCGCTCATCGGTCATTTGGTTGCGGTTTCGCAGCAGAACTTGGGATAATTTCATTAATTCTCAATTATTCCTTGAGGATGCTTTAAGAAATCTGAAAGCGGAAATGCATGGGTTCTTCGCATGAATGACCTATTCTCCTATTTGACTTAGCTGCCTAACTCCCCAAGTTGAAAAGTTAATTGCTTTAACATTTTAATTACTGCTATAAGTGATGTCTTCAACCTTCCTGAGATGTTCGCCGCTACAGAAAAGGCAACTGAGAAGACAGCGAGCAAATAGCGCCTTTTGCTAATTTTTAAGGAATATTGGACACATTTCTTGAAAAACCCTGTATACGACGCTAGCGAATCGCGAACCACTCTTTTGCGCACGCTAAAACATCTTTGTGCGATCAAGCGTTGTTTTTATCAGTCAATCGGTTGATGTATACATCCTAAGGGGAAAAAAAGATATAACAAAATTAAACAATCCCTCTCAATCCGCGCTTTCTCTTTGGTGTCACTGTACTGCGTGCAGACCACTAATGCCCAAGCTGGTCACCTGCAGGCAATCATGAAGTGAAAATAATTGAAGCTCTCGTGAAATGATGCGAGCCCTAAGTGTATGACAGGCGTATATGCGTGGTCTTTCACAAAAGGTGTGCAGCCGGGTATAGGCGAAACAACTCCCAAACGCATAAACTCGGTTCGGAAACTGAGCTACGCGCAACAGTTAATACGCTGACGAGCAGCAAGCCGATGTATAGTGATTATAGAGCGTATAGTACATGTTACGTGAATCATAGTTGTTTGCTAAACACGTTATTCCTGACGCAATGCTTGAAACATGAATAACATCTAGCGCAGCACGCAGTGCTTTCTACTAAGAAAGGATACACGGCGATGAATGATAACGCTCCCGTCAAGGGCGTGTCGCTAACATGGAGCCGAGAGAGCGGCCGAGATCAAGTGACGCTTCAAAAAGCACGTGCAACACCTATTTTCGCACCTCGTGTAGAAAGACCACCGCGACGAAAGCTCGGCCAAATCCATTTGCCGCCAAATCCAGGCAGAAAAGACATCAAGGGGGTGAAAAGCGGAGCGCATACAGTAAGACACTAGGAGGAAAACAAAAAAGTATCACGAACACACACGCACGCACACGGAAGAGTGCGTTTTGTCCGTAGAGACAGGCAGAGGAGTAAGAAAAAAAAAGGCACTGTGAAAGATGCGACGCCAGCGTCCGCGTTGGGCGCCGTACGGCTCAGCCAACGAGTTCAAACTAGCCGACTTGCAACTGAGCTGAATCCTGGCGCATATAGAGTCAACGCAGCACCGCAGGCGTACTTTCATTCTCTGGCGCGCTTCGCGGATTTTGCCGCAACTCCCTCATTTTCTGCTTTCTTTTTTTTTTTTCTCTAGACTTCGCGGCTCAACGCGGGGCAACGAGACCGACTCGAGGCTGGAAATAAAACGCTCACTTGCACTTTTCGTTCTCTCTCTCGCTGTTCTATATATACGTATTTATTTTCTTTCTTTTCAAACCCTCGCGCTGTGCAACAGAAGAGACTGTAACAACACGCGCCGCCTTCCAGCGGAGCCAGGTTGATCTGGAACGATGCTGCACGTGGGCACTTTCTCCGCTTCCCCCTTTTGTTTACAGTTTCTAAGGGCGCCGCTTGGAAGACGAAGAAGACGAGAACGCAACAAAGGAGGCCGCTCCAATGGAACAAAGATGGCAAGAAATCGGACACTCGAGATCTGAGGGGATTGACATGTCTAACATTTCGAGAGCGTTTTCCACTCTCTCTCTCGCTCGCTCTTCGCGGCCAGCCGGCAGGCACAGTGGAAACAGACGCGGCAGCAAACAGCATGGCAACCCATCTGCAGTGCACGTATTTTAGGCGACAGTCGGGGCGTGGTTCTTAGGTCCACTTTTGAAACCAGAAAAAAACTAGTAGAGCGCATGAAGTTACACAATAAACAACGCTCACGCTGCATCAGAATCAACTTGTTATCCTAAAATAACTTGGGCCCTCTGAGCACGCATGGAGCCCCACGACTTCATACATTGCAGCAATGCATGTCCACAATTTTTTTTTTTTGCTTGAACTTCTTTTCAACCCAAAGGTGTCATGCGGTTCAATTGGTTTGAAACGGTCCCAAGAAAGTCAATCTGTACATTATCACAAGTAAGGAAAAGTTCACGAAGTGTTGATTCATATGTGGGGTTCGACGCCCCAAAACTACCATATGATTATGAGAGACGCCGTAGTGGAGGGCTCCGGAAATTTCGACCACCTGGGGTTCTTTAACGTGCACTCAAATCTGAGCACACGGGCCTACAGCATTTTCGCCTCCATCGAAAATGCAGCCACTGCAGCCGGGTATCGATGCCACGACCTGCGGGACCGAAGCCGAGTGCCTTAGCCACTAAACCACCGCGTCGGAGCGTTCACGAAGTGTTCGGCTAATCTTCTCAGACTATTAAGAACAAGTTTTTAACTAGGCATTAAGCAGCAGCGTGCATGATGCGCATAGGAAGAGTGCACTGTACAAATATGAGTGGGCGATTTCACAAAGCACACATTTGTCATCCTGCATGTGTGTGCAGCATGCCTTTGAGTCCTCTTAAGTAATGTACAGCCCCTCCATTGTGATCAAAACAAGTTACCTCCAAGGTGCACGCCTAGCGTTATTTGTTGTTGATTATAACTATTTTTATTCTCCCAAACAGCTGCGTGCTGGAGATATCTGGAAAAACGAGTGCGGCATCCGGTTATCCCTGTGTCAATTTCAAATGCGTCGGATGAAGTAGTACTCAATTATTCGGTTGCGCAGTCGCATCACGTACGCAGAACACTGCAATTCTGCGGAAGCTCGCTGTAAGGGTGTCTCAAATATGGCACAGGCATCCCACCACCGAAGAGGAGAGACCGTCAGCCCCGCGAGCCCTAGCACTAGATTATAAGTAGTGATTTCACCACCTGAAATACCCTTATTTCTGCAGTCCATAAAGAAGCACCGCGTGCAGACGGGAAAGAGGGGAGAAATAAAAGACCCCCATTTCAGGATATGAATACTCACAACATCGAGCACCAGGCCGGGATACCTCTCATTACAATATAAAAACCGATTTGCCTAGCGGTATAAAGAATCAAACCTAATACCCTCGCCACTTTACCAACACCTTACGCGAAGATATACCGGTAGAAAGGCGCAATTATCCCTTCTATTTTTCCGGGGAAGGAGGGGGGTGAAAACGCTGTCACGGTAAGATTCCCTTCTCCAGAAGGAAATCATTTTGTAACTTCTATTTGAAAGTTTCTTTCCACTAGGTCATTTATTTACACACGCACATTGAAGCAGTACTACGTTCAGAGTATACAGTCGGTGATTAGAGCAGCTTAAGGTTCCCGGTCGGGGAACCCCGCATTCATGCGGAGAATTATGAAGGAGGAGGACCGATGAAAGTGCAAAGAAAGTTGCGGTGAAGATAAGGTAGGTGGACCCTGAAACGACACATGACGGCACAACCTCTCGATTTCTCAAGCATACACGCACAGTAAGCAAACAAGAACGTTTAGCCCGCCGCGGTGTTCTATAGTGGATAAGGTACTGGGCTCCTGCAGACCCGCAGGGCGCGGGATCGAATCCCGGCTACGGCGGCTACATTTTCAATGAAGGCGAAAGTGCTGTAGGCCCGTGTGCTCAGATTTGAGTACACGTTAAAGAACCCCAGGTGGTCTAAATTTCCGGAGCCCTTCACTACGGCGTCTCTCATAATCAAATGGTGGTTTTGGGCACGTTATAAACCCCATATATCAATCATCTATCAAACAGGCACGTTAAACTTATACTGCGCGCACTTCCTTTACTTTTATTTATATTTTTTACACATCGCCACTGAGTAGGTCACCTCTAGACCTACAGTAGCTGCGGAACCGCGGCTCAGGCGCTCATTTAGGGTATCGCAGCCAGAGGGAAAGACCAACAAGAAAGTCGCTTCTCTCAATTCAAGCTGGAGCGCGCGTGCGCTTATCGTTCTGCTATCGGTATACATTACATAGCCTATCGAGTACGTCGAATTCGTCTTAAGGAAACTTCGCATGGTGAACAGCGACGTGACCCCGGCAGTTCGCAAAAAAACAACACGGATTGCGTACACAGGCAATGGCTGACGAGCTCTCATCAAAGCTCGATCACGTCGCAAGTTTCGGTCAATACGTACGTATACGCTCGGTCTATGCTTACATACGCTCCGCGCTCGTTCGGCAAATAGCAAGAGGACGACGGTCCGACATAGCTGTGCGTGGCTGCACGTTCCGTTAGACCAGCTCGAAAAGTCAGTCACACAAGAGATTCTCGCGCGAACCGCGAGCAATCTTACGCACGCCTGGACGCCACAGATGAGCCGAAGAGCGCCAACGTAGCGGTGGCACACGCATGAAAAGGGGGTCACCAACCTCAAATATTTGGCCAATACAGTATAGCAGGCCGTGTAAAGGTCACCACGAAGTAAGTGTGCAGACAAACTTGACAGAGCGACAGAGAGGCAAGATATACTAACGAGCACACACGGCCGATGGCATCGCGTCTTACCGCTCCGCAGCTGGAGATTGCTGATTTGCAGCTAGGCATTCCTTTCCTGTGCAGAGACCGCACCAGCAGACAGAAGTGCCGCGTGCAGAGGCAAAAAAACCATTCCTGAAACCGAAAGCAAGTCCATCTCGCCCGCGCAAAAACGGGACCGAAGGCTGTGTGCAACGCGGAAGCACGTTATAAAGCTCCCGAAGCACAAAAATAAACAAAAGGAGTCGAAACAAGAGCAGTTATAGCGAGACAAAGGCGGTCACCTTGGGGCCAGCCTTGTGTCGAGAAATTTGTCATACTTTCGTAGGTCGCCCCCATTTTTTTTTCGTTCCCTTTTTGGTCTTTGAGACGTGCTCATAGCCGTCCGCAGAACGCAGGCGCACAGCACCAACTGTTCTTGAATAACATCGGTTAAACTTCACAAATCATCCCTTGTATAATGTGACCAGCTGCATGCGAAGACAGCCCCGCCGCGGTGGTCTAGTGGCTAAGGTACTCGGCTGCTGACCCGCAGGTCGCGGGTTCAAATCCCGGCTGCGGCGGCTGCATTTCCGATGGAGGCGGAAATGTTGTAGGCCCGTGTACTCAGATTTGGGTGCACGTTAAAGAACCCCAGGTGGTCGAAATTTCCGGAGCCCTCCACTACGGCGTCTCTCATAATCATATGGTGGTTTTTGGGACGTTAAACCCCACAAATCTAATCTGCATGCGAAGACACCTCGATAACGAGCACAAGGAACACGAAGCAAAATGCCCAGGAAGTCTTTGAGCAGAAACTTCTAAACTGAAGATAGATTTGCCCTCACATGCAAAAGAACGCTGCAGAAGGAGCGGCGACTACGTGGGACCACCTTCCGAACGGTATAAACATAGTTGACAAAATATAATTTATATGCCATAGACTGTACAACGTCGATACTATAAATGCAAGAAGGCCGCACGTGACTTACTACTTCTATCATGTGACACGCTCCCACTCACGCCTTTTAAACGAAAGCGTTCCTTAATGTCATCAATAAGAACGACGCTATTGTGTTCTACGGATATGGTGCTTCATTCCCTATTCTCCACTCGCATAGTGTTCAGGGTCGTCCACATCTATACACTGAACACTTCAGTACTATTAAAGACTTCGTAGAAAATTATGCTTAATACAAAACAAGAAATATTATTATTCTGCTTATCGACCCTATTATTAGACGTCACAAAACGGGCAATTCCGTCGTTGAGCAGATTAAGTTTTCTATATCGTTGACGGCTTGGATACTAATAAGGCATTCAGATTATATGTAGCCGACCGCAGATAAATTGAAAGGAAAAGAGTCTCAAAGACTCTGAGACCATCATTGCCACTGAGGCAGACCAACAGCAAGAAAAATCACAGCATACCACGGAGTGAATGATGATGAGTGGGGCGAAGCATCCATTCGTTCGTCCGTCCGTCCGTCCGTCCGTCCGTTTGTCTGTCTGTCTGTCTGTCTGTCTGTCTGTCTGTCTGTCTGTCTGTCTGTCTGTGTCTGGCAACGAGCACGAGTCGCCGCAGCCACTCAGCTTTGTCCATGCCCCATCAACGATCCGACACATACGGCGACGATTCAGGAGACGGAGAGGCACTCGTTCCCCGCACACTCAGGCACAGCCCACGCAGCAGCCGATCGCAGAGTAGCGGTAGAGCGCCATCTAGAATATCCTCATTCAACTGTAGTTTGTATGTGCTTCTATGAGACAGTGTCATTTATTATACTGTTCGGAACGTACTGCCAGTTACGTTTCACGTAGGGCAAGGTTAGGAGCTTCACTCCTAAAGTAATGCTGATATGGCCGTGTCAAACGCGAGTCAAAAGTGCCTGAAATCGAGGACACCTTCTTCGGCGCATATTAATCCGTCGTGTGATTTGTTGTACCACGTTTATTATCGGGACGAGAGTGGTTCTCCAGGGCATATCATCAATCTTGCAGAAAAGTCAACATCCCCATTTTTTAAGTGTTATAGTGCCAAGTGTTGTGAAAGGCGCATGTTTCTCGTTTCGTTGACGGGGACTCGGCGACAAAGCCATTTCCTGTTACGCCGCTTCAGAGAGGCCGTTCGAGGAAAGAGGCGCCTATGGGGTGAAAAGGGGTGCTCCAGGAAAGGAGGGGGGGGGGGGACAAGAGGCAGCGGAGCGGGTCTGACGAAAAGAGTGGTCCAGCAAATACGTATGTGCGGCCGCTCAGATGCCTTCCTAGTGATGTTTGGAAGTGCCTTTTTGTGCATGTAAATAGTGTATATCAATTTAGTGTACTTTTATCTTACTGTGCCTTCCCTTACAGACATCGCATACAAGAATCTAAGCTGAAGTATATGAAGCTGATTGGATTATATTTTGTTTTGTTTTTTCTCCTTAGACTGCGAACTTTTAGAATCAGCCTTCATTTTTCGTAAGTCTAACTTCCAGTGCTGGGGCCGAACGGACAAAACATCGCTTTCGTGAGTGCTCTTTGCTGCTAGTCAGCTGACCTCGCTATTTAATCATATGTCACACCTCGGGAACGGGTGATATATTTTGTTGCGAACATTTTTGGCATAAGACACTTTAGTGAACACAGGCCCTTGTTATGGGCGGGCGTAGCACGAGCACATCTAGGTTCCTTTTACCTCGCTATCACAAAGTTCGTCACAAAGTTTTCGTTCCCCACAAAGTTCTCACGCGGATGAACAAATCAGAAACCGTTACTTTACTATGTATACATATATGATGAATCTTCTCTGTATGTAATGGCACTTGAAGACTATTACTGCACCCTGGCAACAAATATAGCCTATCTCCGTTACCCATGTTGAGAAAACAAAGATATAGGTGGCAACCACGGAACGTACGAAAAACAGAAAAAAAACAAGCACGCATAATCAAACCAACCACATGTCGTCGCCATAAATTGTTCAATGGATGCAAGCAGAGCCTGTCACCGTGCGATCGCTGCCAACGTTTGTTGGGCTGGAGTTTTATATAGCGAACATGTCAGTAGCGCGCACATACGACCGCTTCGATACAGTGCCTGTTTCGGTTCTGCTACGAACTACGCGGGAAATAATGTAAACAGCATCTATATTAGACAGAAGCGAGAACATAGCCCCGCCATGCAAGCGGCCACGAAAGGCTCCCATTCGTCACGGCCCTTCCTAAAGAGACGGCGAGCCAGAGGCCGCTGCTTGCGCGTCTGATTTATCGCAGTGCCTCCCTCCGAGACACACGGCCCCTGGAAAAGCGTCCTCTCTTTTCCTCGTCAGGAGCACGTTTCCTCCGTTGTATACGCCACGGGAAATCGGAAGAGCGCGTCACGCCACGCGAACCCAAAGAAACAAGCAATCAGGACCCAGCGGTTTTGATATTAACGGGCCGCACAAAGAGGGGCGATTCTGGCCGCGCGTCACCGACGCGGCCGCTCCGAACAAGGCAAAGCAAAACACGAATGGGCGCTACGAGCACAGGCGCCCGAAGGCGCTGCCGACAGCGCCACGCGCTCGAGCGCACAGTCGCATGCGTGCATAGCGCACGCACAGCGAACGCGGCCACTGCAGCCAGCGGGTGGAATAGGGGGCGAACGCTACCCAAAAACAGCAACGAGCTGCCCACGAACAAGGACGGCAACTTATACAATTCGGAGCACTGACGACAACGAAGTCGACACGACGATTCATAGAACCCGAAGTTTTAACTTTGCAGGGAGACGAATGGAACCTTGTGATAAAGTCACTTATTCCACGCGAAACAACACGCAGGTTGATAAATGAAATCGAGCTACATACGCCACACTACAGGCAGATAAATGCAATATATATATATTTTTTTGCAGAGAATAAATCATCATTTGCCAAGAACGGGCAAAGATGGGAGGAAATATGTTGGGGGAAGGTGTATCAATGTCTGAACCCTCTTGAAGTTTTCTAAGCGCTGCATGCACACCACACTCTCCTTCTCCTATACCAGCCTTTTTAACCGTGTAGCGATCATTCTGTGATTCCACCTGAAGGAGCGGCACAATATCTGGATCCAGAAAAGAAATGGCCGCACTATATGGGGAGCTCACACCTTTTTATGAGCTATCCAGCGAAGGGCTCTCAGACAAAAAATGGAAGTACAACAATGTTAAGCCCATGCACCTCTGCGGTACAGGCGGCTTTGTTTTGTCCGAAATATTAGCATCAGAATATCCACCGTTTTCCGGCAGATCCAGCCACTTGGCCCGTCAGCACCGCAGAAACGGCACGTTCCCTTTTCAATGCTCGGAAGGCTCGCGTCTTATAATCAGAGCTACAACTTCGCCACAGAGGTGGCTGAGCTGCGCACTTCTAAACATTCGGCCGGATATTTTGTTTTCGGTGCAGAAACTGCCCATTCTCATCTTTCGGTCGATCGCGGGTAGCACAGGCTGAACGAGTCTCCATGCGAGCAGAGAGACTCCTTTCTCGTGCATTAATAGGATGGGAAGGTCAACGGACGATTTTGCGTAATGTTCTCCTTGTAGAACAAGTCACGGAGGTTTCACGTACTTCTGCGACAATATTTTAGCCGTATTTCCCCTGCCCGGTAGCTCAGCGCTGAATTTGAAAACGGTAGCCCCTATTTTTGTACTGCCTTGATTATTTTGGAACATACACTAGTACAGAGCTTGTTGGGCGAGTTGGTTCATTTGTATGCGGTAGACTTATAATAGTGCAAAAAAAAACAAAGAAGCCGAGAAAAGGACAACACAAACACAGCGCCATTGTTCTCATCCATCTGCGTTCTTTTTGGTACGAGTGTTGTGTGTGTGTGTGTGAGGGGGGGGGGGGGAGTCAAATAAACCTTGTTTACAAATAAAGTACTTAGTATCATTTGTGCACTCGTATTTTTACGAAGACACAACAGTGAACATAACTAACCCAGGAACTTTGTTAAGGAAGAGCAATGACTCGTATATTCTATAGGCAGGCTCTCTTAATTTTTATTTTTTACTTGCGGCGTCATACGCCCCCAGAAAAAAAAATTATTTCCATTGCTACCAAATGTTCCGGCTGAAAACGTAGTTGTCATGAAGTGAACCTACTTATACTAATCCAAATTAAATTGAATTGCGGTCATTCGCTTTTAATTCGCATGCGCTTTTCGTAAACAAACGCATCTTTATTTTCACTGCCCACGCGGTTTCGTCCCCTTCAAGTGTATGACGTTATGGCACTATACGAAAAAAGAAAGTAAGATACATGACAAGGCAAAAAAAAAAGATCACCACTTCAGTGACGTTTAAGAATATTGAAAACAACCTCGAGACTGTGTCATGAAAAATTTGACGCGGAAAAATCTCAAACGAGGAGATATGCTTCGAAACAAACACAGTCACGCTACAAACCTTCCCAAAACAACCTTGCGTTCAGTGTCTCAGCACGACTTCAGTGCGTTGCTTTGTTTTATTATCCCTGCTGCTTTGTTTGACAATTTCAAACGCAAGACTTTTCACATCAATAGTAATAAGGGCTGCAGCGCGAGCACGAATGTGCTAGAAGAAACAGACGAAAGTCGAGGCGCGGAAGGCAAAGAGGACAACACGAGCGCTGCAGCCCTTATTACTATGAATTCAAACCAACTAGCCCAAATCGCCATTCTTTTTCACATCAAGCGCACCATAAGCAGCTCGGAGCGAAATGACTCTGCGCTGCATGAGTACCGCGGAATGGAATTCGGACAGAACTATCAGTTTCTTGAAATTTCGACGGCGCACATTGTCCACAGATTTTATAATACCAGGCACCGCACAAAATTCGGCATCAGGGACTGGTTGCATGCACTAGCTCGTAAACTGTTTGTCGCAAACAAAAATAGAAAGAAAGACGAACAGAAGAAAGAGGCTATAATATCAGCGTAATTTTCAAAAGGCAGGATTATACGCATCTATAAAATTCGCCACTAAGGAGGAGGAGGAATAAATGAGGAAGGACAGGGAGGTTAGCCATCGCCGCTAAGATTGCTGCTTACAAGAACTACCACAACAAAAGCGTAAAACCATATGCAGAAAAAGAAACTATATATTCCGCTGACTGTCTTCTAGCGTCATTGCGACAAGACCAAAATTTCGAAATCGTTGCGTTACCGTGGATATAGAGAACGCCTATGCGACGTTCCCGCACACACTGTAGCCGCTTGACCAGCCGCTTTGATCCCGAATGCACGACCAGTCTAACAAACGGCGATTAAAGTCGAGCCAATAAATTTGGCCGTAATTGATATTTTATCACGCTTTTCTACTGCCATTCACAATGACGCGTTATACAGTGCTGCTAGACGCTGTTCAGGCTCCCCAAATTGAATAGCGCGCTGCAGTAAAGTGCATACAAATTTAGTGGGTGTGGCAGCCATGAACAGCTGCTAGTAAAGGCCCCAGTCCGTTGTCTGCCGTGTACATGTGTCATTGTCTGTGTTGATCACACAGTTATTTTGGCGATCCAATCCGGCACTGGCTTATTACACGAATGCTGCAGCAACGACGAACAGTGGATGCCCCGCCGCGGTGGTCTAGTGGCTAAGGTACTCGGCTGCTGACCCGCAGGTCGCGGGTTAGAATCCCGGCTGCGGCGGCTGCATTTCCGATGAAGGCGGAAATGTCGTAGGCCCGTGTGCTCAGATTTGTGTGCACGTTAAAGATCCCCAGGTGGTCAAAATTTCCGGAGCCCTCCACTACGGCGTCTCTCATAATCATATGGTAGTTTTGGGACGTTGAACACCACATATCAATCAACGAACAGTGGCATCGGCCGCCGCTGTTGGGGAGGCGAGCGCTCTGCCGGCGAACGCAGCGTAATTGGGAAACGCGCGTTTTCGCCACAGGCCGCCGCGGAGGGCAAAAGAAGCCTGCCTGGGAAGAAGATTGGTCCGCTTTAAATGACCAGTCTGTCGGAAGGAGCCGAAACAACGCCCTCCATCCCGCGAGGCTGGCGCAGCGGCAAACAAGCAGAGCGAAGAACGTTTCGGCCGAGCCAGAGCGTCGCAAGCTTCGCGCGAGGGGTCAATGACTATGTATACTCTCAGCTGGCCTGCCCCGCTTGAGCAACACGCGCTCCTACAGCCGCCGGCGGATTAGTTCGAAAGAAACCTGGTGTGCACACAAAAAATAAAGAAAAAAAAGAAAACACCGATGGTTCCTAGCTCGCAGAAAATGAACTCCAGAGCCGATGCCTTCAAAAAAGAGCATGAACGCTTAAAAATTGCGCTCATCGTGAAAGTCGATGGCCACATCAACGACGCAAAAAAATTTTTGTTATTTTTTTTTCTTGCCAATCTCTTTATATGGGGTGATTCCACGCCAAACATCCCAGCCATTTTGGCGATCATCTCAAATGTATATGAAAAAAAAAAGTTCTGCTGATTTACTGCATTGAAAACAGTGACACGGTAGAATATCTCCGAGAGGGAAAAAAAAAAAACGTTTTGTCACGTGGCTGCCTTCTGAACTTCGCGGAATGTTGTTTGAGTGTTGATTGTGGAAAATTTTATTTATTTATGTACCGAATTTGGTCGACATTTGGTTAGGTGAAGGTTCCTCTGTAAGGTGTTTGAAGCTCACTAATATTGGTGTAATTTTATCAGCACACATGCCTCTAAGAAATGAGCTAATATGTGTTTTGTTTGAAGTTTTTCTATTGCAATACTGCACTTTGTATGAATATCTTAGTTGTGAATAGTTACTACACAGAAGGTTTATTTTAAGGAAAAATATTTTTAGACTGTCCAAGCTGCTAAAATTAAGGAGAAGAAACCACAATTTGTGCAATTTTTCACAATTTGTGAAATCACAATTTGTGAAATCACAATTTTTGTCCATACTGAGATGCAATTTGCACCACGTGGTGGTGCAATTAAAAGTCACCTTTATACTTAAATCAAAATCAAATAAGCACTTCTTTTCATATGGCAAATCTCATCATTACATTTCTCGTTTTAAGGAAGAAAATTATTTTTGAACTTTCCCATTGGCGCCTATCTTTCCATTTGGTCATGCGACTGCTGCCGCCTTGAACTTCTTCATTGTCGTCAAGTGCAGTATTTCCATAGAAAAAATGCAAACATAACACATTTTGGCTACACTTTTGGAGGCGCATGTGCCAGTAAAGTCGCACTAATATTACTGAGCTTCAAAAACATTACACAAGAACCATTACTTGATATGTAGACCAAATTTTGTTATAGAAAAAAAAAAGCAGCGGTACTTTTAAAATAATTTTTTTAGACAAACAACACCCAAACGACACTCCTGGAAGTTCAGAAGGCAGCCACGTGACCAACAAAATTTTTCCCTCGATAATATTCTATCGTTTCACTCTTTTCAATGCAGTAAATAAGCACATATTTTTTTTTTCAAATATATTTGAGACGGTCGCGAAAGTGGCTGGGACGTTATAGAATGACCCTATGGCAATTGCTTTTGTTCTAGTTTCGCACCTGCGCAGTCGCCAACAGTGTTTGGTAGCACACACACTAAGTGCCCTTTGCGATAAGATACTATTTCCCCCGTGCGAGCGTTGAATATCGCGACCACGCAGTTTGCGAGAGCACCAGCGACATGGCGCGCCTAATGAAACAAAGAGACGTCGTACTTGTTTGCGGCCGGATGACAGACACTCCACAGGAAGGTCTCGCGGTCTGATGAAATCGCAAAGCAAGCGGTCAAAGTGCGCACCATTTGTGCATGTTGGAATATGTATTAAAAAAAGGGGATAATTTAACTGCTAATTTTCGGAACATTCACGTATACATTTCCATACGTCTTACTACACTGTAAACAGAAATAAGCCGAAATGGGAGTAAATGACCTTGTCCTCTAGCGCACACCCAGATGGGAGTTTTAAAAAACCCGTCTCTGGGAGTAAAAAATTTACTCCCCATCAGAAGGGGGTTTTCGCATGGTGTCAGGGGGGTTTTTATTTACATCC
Source organism: Rhipicephalus annulatus (assembly GCA_013436015.1). NCBI lineage: Eukaryota > Metazoa > Arthropoda > Arachnida > Ixodida > Ixodidae > Rhipicephalus > Rhipicephalus annulatus. The sequence goes on along the minus strand of WOVY01012201.1, from coordinate 360,889 downwards.
ATAGGGGAACTTTTTCAGGTCAGTATGGGAGTAAATTTTTTGCATCGACCGAGAAAAAAAATTACGTCAGCAGCCGTACCATGCGCAAGCGTAACTTTAATTACATTACATTTAATACGCACAACAATGATTACAGTACACAAACATTATCACAACGTTCACGTAATATCACAACACTCGCACTCACCACAGCTTGCCACACGCAGTACACACCTACCATATAGTCACCGAGTATATATAGGCACCACATTCTGACCTCCTGTAGCCCAGGTGAAAGCCTTTTTTTTCTAATAATTAAGCAATAAATACGCACGGCGTAAGTATGAACTTGCGGTGGTCTGATGTAAGCACTTCAACACACATGCCTTTTATCCTAATCCTGCCTAATATTTAATATTTTTTTACTATAACGAAAAAGTTTTATCAGTTGACGCTCTGTCGTACAGGCTGAATTCGCATCAGCAGTGCTGTTTGTGGACCCGTAAAATGCACTGAATCATACACAAAGTGCGCGCGGCCTTGAATGAACACATTAACGAGGCACATTCAGCAGCTCCAGCGATGAACCGAGGTAGACCGCCGCTACCGCGTTCGACGACTAGGCCTCACTCACGAGTACGGCACGGTGATTCGATGAATGACAGCTGGCGATCACAAAATGCTTGCTGATGTGCAGTTTACGTCTCGTTTTTCCCATGCACAGAAATAGGTGTCCGCTATCCACGCAGTTTAAGCTACGGAGCGATAGACTTAAACGAATGAGACGGTTCGCAGTCGCTGTTCCCGTTGCTCGCATGCATTGCATGTATAGCTCGCAGAGCTCGCCACGGCGGCCGGTGCGCAGTGCGAGCTCGATACGATGCCGGCTTGATACCGACGCCATACCGAGGCCTTCCTACCGCTTAGATGTTGCAGCCGGTGAAATACCGGTGACACTCCGAGAAGCCACTATCGGAGGAGACGGGGCGAGCGCGTCGCCGGCGCAACTCTCAGACCGGTTGCCGGCCAGCCTGCCGTAGTCGAGCGAAGCCTACTTCGAACCGCTTCGAAGTTTTACGGTGCAATCGCTGACGATCGTACTCCGCCTCGTTCGGCGCTCGCCTTGTAGTTAGTCATTGACAGCTGCGGTCGCAAGGCGCAGAAGACTGTTATACATCCCAGCAGCCTTCATTTTTTGTGAAACACATTCTTTGCATCGCCGGTGGTCGGTGCTAGCTCGTAGCGCTTGCCGCGCTGGCCAGCGCACCGTGCGAGTTCGATACGATGCCGGCTTGATACCGACGGCATAGCGAGGCCTTCCTACCGCTTAGATGTTACAGCCGCTGAAATACCGGTGACACTCCGAGAAGCCACTATCGGAGGAGACGGGGCGAGCGCGTCGCCGGCGCAACTCTCAGACCGGTTGCCGGCCAGCCTGCCGTAGTCGAGCGAAGCCTACTTCGAACCGCTTCGAAGTTTTACGGTGCAATCGCTGACGATCGTACTCCGCCTCGTTCGGCGCTCGCCTTGTAGTTAGTCATTGACAGCTGCGGTCGCAAGGCGCAGAAGACTGTTATACATCCCAGCAGCCTTCATTTTTTGTGAAACACATTCTTTGCATCGCCGGTGGTCGGTGCTAGCTCGTAGCGCTTGCCGCGGTGGCCAGCGCACAGTGCGAGTTCGATACGATGCCGGCTTGATACCGACGGCATAGCGAGGCCTTCTTACCACTTAGATGTTACAGCCGGTGAAATACCGGTGACACTCCGAGAAGCCACTATTGGCAGAGACGGGGCGAGCGCGTCGCCGGCGCAACTCTCAGACCGGTTGCCGGCCAGCCTGCCGTAGTCGAGCGAAGCCTACTTTCAGACCACTTCGAAGTTTCTGATGGTGAAACTCCAGGAGCAGCCGCTGACGATCGTAACAGCTTACTTTTGCTACCATTAATTTATTCTTCGAAGTTTTTTGTTACTCGGCCCTTTGAAGCGTGGCATTCAGGACGTTTCGTTGAGGAATCGGACCGATGTGCAGCGTGGTTTAAGGTGCGAAATATATTGAAATGTTCCCAGTAAATACCAACCGGTCGTTGCTATTCTTCGCTGCACTTATAATTTCGTTGCCTGTTGACAGATGCTTACACGGTTAGCCACACACATCACATGTGTTTCACACCGACGTGCAAACATATGCCCGTACAGACACACACACACACACACACACACACACACACACGCACACACACACACACACGTCACGCCCAAAGAGGGTTTTTAAAGCTCCTATAGGGAGATTGTAACCACGTGACCTGAAACTCCCTGGGGAGTTTAACAAGGTCATGTCGTTCATAAACTCTGTGATTAAGGAGGGGGCGTTTTACGATGACATGTGCCGAGTTCACTCCCTACCAGGGAGTAAATAATTGGGGCAGGGGAGTTTTGTGGGCTCATGTGCTGGAGAAACTCCCATCTCGGCTAACTTTCGTTTACAGTGTATACACATAGACGTGCTTCTTAAAAATGTACGAACGCTCGGTTACATTCTTGCAACCATTTATGCGTTCGTGCTCTGAAGGGGATACGTTCTCTGACTGTGCCCTCAGAACGAGAAGAGATCGGCTCATCAACGCAACGTCTATGACCTGCATGCGGCACGCGGCGTAGTACAGCTTAGCGGTCAAGCTCGAGACGTGGTTTTGCTGCCCGGCCACGGCGGTAGCACCTCCACAAAGCAAAATGCAAAGACACAGGTGTACTTAGATTTACATGCTGGACAGAGAACCCCACGTGCTGCTATTTAACGCAAGTCCCTCACAGTGATGTGTCTCATAACGATATCGTGGTTTTCGCATGTAAAACGACACAAATTTAATTTACAACCGAGGGGTAAGTAATTGTCTCATTGCAAGCTTGCCGCGCCTATATCACCACAGCAGAAAACTAGAAACCACACTCGCATCGCCCCACACTGTGCGTTGACCATTCCAGAGCATAAAAATGTCATCGGAAGGCTCGGGGTTACCCGCGCAAAGGTATTGTAGCAATTTCGTGGCAAGCACGGAAAAACAAGAAAATAAAAAAGACCGAAGGAAATAATGAAACAGACGGGCGTAAGGGAACCAAGATACCGCATTCGTCACGCATGCTCGTAGTGCGGTGCATCGAAGAATGAAGCAGGATATACTTATGCGAGCAGTTTACGCATGGCCAAGGCGGCATAACAATGTCGAAATGCTCGCTTTAACAAGACCTTCGGCTATATCGCCAAACGTCCCCCAAAAGCGAGCATTTCGCGCTCGACCTATAACACTTAAGCACTGCATTAGCTTCAGTGGTGCCAGAGGAAAATAGGGAATGAGCAACGTGTGAAAAAAAAGAAAAAAAAAGAAAGAAACCAATCTATATATTCCTCGGGTCCGCTATAGGAGTGCGCTCTGACTTTTCCGATCAGAAATGCATGATTATAGCGCTGGTGCTGGAGCGTATGGCACAAGCAGACTTGTCTGGGCCCTTTGGTTGAAACATTGGCTTTAGAGAAGTCCCCTGGTTCATTCATTATGAATATACTTTAGGCACAAGGGTTCATAGGCGGGATATAGTTGGTTCATAAACATTATGACGAAATAGCGCATAAATATGGGACAGTGAAACAAACACTGCAGGACGGAGCGCTGTGTCTTGTGTGCTTCAATATTTCATATTTCGCGCCGTTCTAAATAAATAACTAATTATGACCATTCTGTGAACTTTCCTCTAGTTTGCATGTTTAGCTCACTCGCGAGAAAGTGTCGTCATTACGCACAACATCAACAAATCACTAAACTGCACTCGAACGCAGTCATTAATAGGCCCAATCTAGTTAATTTCATTATTGCGTAACAGCGTCTGCAGTGTTAGCGGAGCACTTCACTGCAACAGGCATTAGCGAGGCCGCCAAAACGAGAGGTTAGCGCGCGTGACCAGGTGCCCTCTGGCGTACGGGGTCCAGACTCATTCGACGTCCGCGATAACCCATGTTGTTGAATGGCACACAAACGGTGCAGCCTCAATTTGTAAGATACAGCGCCATTAGACGAGGACGGAGGCAAGGACGACACGAGATCTGCCTCGCCTTGCGCAGTATACGAATACGATTCACTTGCCCTACCTTGTAGTCGAACGAATAGTCTGCCGCTTATTGATTTACGATGTAGTAACGCCTCCACTATATTGCTGTCCGAAAACTTTGACGAAGTGCTGAACGGAAGCATGATTGAAGGGACACTAAAGAGCAAAGCAATTTTTCGTATATTAGTAAAGAGCAATTTCACACTGTCGCAAACACCAATTCTTACCGTAAAACGACGCTTGATAAACGAGAAAACAAAATGCGAGTGGAGACGCCACATTGAGATTTCCGCACCAAACACTGTGACGTCATTAACTTCAAAGGCGTCTATCAGGTCGTATACGTAGCTTCTAATCCATAAAATGGAAGTGCATCGTCATCTGTGGGTGCCATAGACACAGATTATGAAGCTTCAGAAAATTTCATCAAGCCAGTTTGGCGAAATTACGTAAAATACATATTGAAATTTCTTACGTCACGCGCGGAGATTTCGACGCGAAATTTAGAAATGAAAGTTCAACCTAGATTTCCTCGCCCAATAATGACCTTACGGCAGTGAAACTTAGGGCACTGGACTTCTGAGCGTGCAGTTTATCAATATAAACCAGGTCGTTGTTTGTCTTTAGTGACTCTTCAAGGTACACACCTACTTTTTTTTTTCTATTTGCCTTACACATGTCAATTCATGTTGTACTTATGTAAAAAGCACAGGTCGAAAATCAACATTGCTGAGTTACGCGTGCAGCTGTTATATCGCAATAACACCATGAATCACTAGACACCCTTAAAATGACCTAAAAAGAGAGAGTGAGAGAAACTTGCGGGAACTTCATCTTGTGTACGTGTTGCCATTCCGAAATTCCGGCTTATATTAACCAGCGGTATTGCGCTGGTCCTAACAGCGCTTATAGCGTTTACAATTCGCTAACACGGCATTATTGTCGACGAACCGTTAGCTACCCATGAAACAAGCACGCGTATGCAACACCATTGAGCTGTCACTGTGCATGCGCCAAGACATCGCTGAACGTCGCGCGCGCGTTTTTTTTTTTTTTGTTTTTTTGCCAAGCTCATTTAACGTTGTAAGAGATGAGCGTACAAAAACGCGCGCCTCTCCTGTTTGCACGCGGTGCCAGAAGTCTCGTAATCTAAGCTACGTGAAAGGCATTCCAAAAGTGAAAACCGCCACAGGGAGTGACGCAAGAGAGCAACAGGCCAACCGCCTCTAATCAGCCGGCGGGTCGCGGTGCGCGCGCGCTTTATCGCAACCAGACGTTTCGCGCCCTCCGGCGACTGATCGTAACAGCGGCGAGGACGGGAAATCGCACAAGTGCTATCTGGCAGCTGCCCACTAATAAGAACCAATCTCCAACAGCTTGCCATATAGTGGTGGCTTACTACACGCCCTTCAAAAAAGCTACCCCCCCCCCCTTCCTCAAGGCACACTTTTCTCTCTCATTCAATGAATACGCTTCTATGTCCTTGAAGAAAACTCAACCGAGATGCCCTGCCTCAGCCGCAGCTAAATCTCAAAGGCGCGTGTTTATTGTGGTCAGCCCTCAAAACACTTGCTACCAGGAAAATAGTAATCGGCCATTCCTTAATTACCAGCTTCCTTTTTTTTTTTGGCCCAGTCAATGGCGTCTGGCGCTATGTGTATCATAAAGCGCGCCAACCAAAAGTGTGCGTTGTTATAACACGTAAAGTGTTCGTATGCTGCTGACAAGGGTTTTACCAAGTTGCAAATGATATGAGAAATCGACGAAAAAGCATGAAGAAATAAAGTCTAAGTCAACTCACATGACTCCAACACGCAAACATGACCGCCATCACTTTACTATCAGAGGGGAAAAAATTGAGACATAGATAGGAGGAGACATTTTTTTTGTATTTCTGAGGCCACGAAACTTCATGCAAGCCGGACTACAATAGCACTGCAAGGGTGAAAGCCGTGGGAAGCCCAGGGCCCAAAGTCGCAAAGAGCTGGCTGCGAATTTCAGGAGCCCACACACCCACGAGGCACAGTTTATTTTTCGTGACTCCCGTGTTCCGCGAAATTCCAGCACTAGTATAGTATATTATTATGCATGAAAGCGCGTCATGTGTACATAGGCAGATGTGCCGAAGTCATATAAACATGCCGGTAAACTTTCCCACTCTCTTAACCGACGCGCATATATTGTCAGTAGTATAACCAATGCGTTGACTCCGTCCAAGGTGTAGCTAACCTCGACATGCAAATCGAGAGGAGCAGTAAAGAAAAGGCGCGCGCCCACATCTGAATTTTAAACGCGGTGTGGGCATGCCCGGCATGCCACAGGGCCGTGCAGCGTGCACTGAAGTTCGGGACGGTGCAGAGCCCCGCGCAGCCGGGGGTGTCATCGCGCGACCTACCGAGGAGGTCCCGTCGACGAGAACGTCGTCCGCGAAGGCGACCCTTTTGGGCGGCTGGCGCCTCGGCAGAGAGCGGCGGCCCTTATCCGCGGCCTTCAGCATTCCTCCAGTTGCGTTTCCGCAGCGAAGCACATCACACAGAACACGGGGAACGAGGACCACCTCGCGACGCCCGCGCCGTGAGCACCCACGGCGTCACACGCGCCGAGCCGGCAGTCTCGTCGCTGGTGGTAACGACGGCGACCCACGCTGTTTTTTCGCTTAAAGCGCTCGCGCCATCCGTCACTTGGTTGGCGTGGCAGCCACTGCTTCGAGTTTTGTCACGGGCAACAAACACACGTGGCCGAGGAGGGCTCACGCAACCGTACGCTCCGTCACCCAGGCCAGAGGAGATGCCAAGGGCACGTTCTCGTTCCGCAGCCACACAAGCACCCACGACGTCGGTCTGGCAAGACGCGCACACACAGAGAATGCAACGGGCTTCCTCCAACGCGTCGTCGCAGAGGCGAACACGCATGCACCGAGTCGACGACACCGGCGCCGAAGAGCGCAACGCGGCAGCTGCACCAGCCTCCGCCGACTGACGAACTGGCTCGACGGCGGCCCGCGGCGAGAACGAGGAAGCCCGAGGGGGGAGCCATCAAACGCAGCCGACGGGAAAGAGGGCGCCGAGGAAGGGGGGGACTTTCGCTGCGGCGTCCAGCGTCGATCGGCCCCTCTCCGACCTCGGCGCGCACAGCTGGCATGCACGCGCACGTGCGGGGCTCAACGCGGGGGGAACAAGGAGTCCCCGCTGACCCGAACGACCGCGCCCAGATGGTCCCACGATGAGGAACGGCCAATTTCGCCCCGTCCCGGCGGCACGAATGCGCTCGGAAAGATGCCGTGTCTAGACTACGAGAGGCAGCCTCGAAAACTGTCGACGATAACTGTTACTCTCTGTACACAAATGGAAGATCGACGTTGCCAGGCGGGTTCACCCACTGTCACCCTTGTCATTTTGCTGGAACTACCAATAAATAATTTCCACATCGCATACTCGGCTACTGCCGATCTACAGACGGACATTTCATCACAACAAGGCCGCAAGCGAATTTGTGTGAGTGTGTGTGTCTGTGTGTGGGGGGGAAAGTGGGAGAGAGAAGTGCAATCACCCTCTATTCATGCGTGCATTTGTGTAAGCGCGTCTAGATGGAAAAAATCTGCAGACGGTGACCATAGTGCTTCATAAAGAAAGCAAGAGAATAAGGAGGGTGTGAGACAAGGAAATACGATCACCGCAATGCTATTTACTGCGTGCTTACAGGAGGTTTTCAGAGGCCTGAAATGGGAAGAGTTAGGAATAATAGTTACTAGAGATTACTTTAGTAACCTGCGCTTCGCCGATGACAATGCATTGCTAAGTAACTCAGGGGACGAATTGCAACTGATTATTACTGCATTAGACAATGAGAGCAGAGAGGTTGGTCTTAAAAGTAAGCTGCTGAAAACGAAAGTAATGTGTAACAGTCTCGAAGAGAATAGCACTTCGCGATAGGTGAAAAGACTTTGAAAGTTGTAAAGGAATATGCCTACTTAGGACAGGTAGTAACCGCGGAGCGGAATCATGAGAATGACATAAATAGAAGGATGGGGTGGATCACATTTGGCACACTTTCAAATCTTGACAGGTAGATTGCCACTATCCCTCAAGAGGAAGGTATATAACAGCTGCATCTTGCCGGTACTTAGCTACGAAGCAGAGACCTGGAGACTTACAAAGAGGGTTCAGCTTAAATTGAGGAAGACGCAGCGAGCGATGGAAAGGAAAATTATAGGTGTAACGCTAAGAGACAAGAAGAAGAAGGCAGAGTGGGTCAGGGAACAAACCGGGGTTAAGCATATTATGGTTGAAATCAAAAAGAAGAATTGGGCAGGAGCCGGGCACGTAGCGCGCAGGCAGGATAACCGCTGGTAAATTATTGATGTTTGATATGTAGGGTTTAACGTGCCAAAACCACCATATGATTATGAGAGACGCCATAGTGGAGAGGGCCCCGGAAATTTTGACCACCTGGGGTTCTTTGACGTGCACCCACATCTGAGCACACGGGCTTCACCATTTTCGCCTCCAACGAAAGTGCAGCCGCCGCAGCCGGGATTCGATCCCGCGACCTGCGGGCAAGCAGCCGAGTACCTTAGCCACTATAGACCAGCGCGGCGGGGCCCGCTGGTCAATGAGGTTAACTGACTGGATTCCCAGAGAAGGTAAGCGGGTGAGTGGGACACACAAAGTTAGGTGGGCAGATGAGATTACGATGTTTGCGGGTATGAAGTGGCAGCCGCAAGCACAGGACCGAGTTGACTGCCGGAACATGGGAGAGGCCTTTGTCCTGCAGTGGGCTTAGTCAGGCTGATGATGATGATAATGATGATGATGATGGTGTATAGACTTACACATAGGGGAGATGGGTCTAGTAAATGCTCACCCTACGAAGCGACCGGGAAGGGACACATCACTTCCCGCTGCCGTAGCGCACAAAGAAGGTACGGCCGGATTCATTGACTATCCGACACGGCTCAGAGATGGTACGCGACGCAGGTCGTGCACAAACACGGGTTTATTTACCCAAGATACAGCACAATGCGACAATCACGGGCTTCGGGATCGGCAGGTAACTCCGCAAGACCAACTGAGCGCGCGTTTGCCGGCAGGTAATATAGGACTATCACACAAAGGGCAGCAGCTGAGGGCGCGTACGAGAGGCCACCTGCACAGCAGCGCGTCTATATACCTCTGGTGCAGGACTGTGTGGGAGAATCGGCGAACCCGGCCTTGTACGCAACGGCAGTGAAGAGCTTTGCGTCCCTTTCCGGCCGAAACCTATCTCCACATAACTGGCGCCCAACGTAAAGCCCGAACCCACGACTCTGATATCAAAAGTCTCGTGCTCTATCTACCCAGTGAGCTAGTCGGGCAAAGGCAAGCTACCGGGAGAGGGACTGTCACGGGCGGCCAATGAAGATCGGTGGAGCGCGGTTACGTGTGCCAGCGTGACTCGAGGGAGGGGCGTCGTCCGGGCAAGTTCGTGCACGCGTCTACGTGCAGGAAAAACCAACGTGGGGCTTACGCCGTAGTCCAGACAAAAAGGCCTGACTGCGAAACCACGGTGGCCATGTTCCCGACGATCGAGTCGCACAGGGACAACGCTCACGCTAGCAGGGAAGCGAGGCGCCAAAAGGGGAGGGCGCGCTTGATCCCCACAACATGCTAATATGTGTATTTGTCTATGTATATACATTTTGTGTGCCAATATTGTGGCGGCCACTAAACACGCATAAGCGAAATACACTTAAACACAGCTTTAATCTAGCAGTCATTGCCGCCAGTCTCACTGTTATCAAACACTTCGGCTTCCTGGTTCTCTGTGCTGCGGCTCTCCTCTGCTCTTAGTGTCACACTACCCGTCACTTTACCCCAAAACATCTTTCCACCGGGGAGGAGGTAGAATAAGGAGAGAGGGTGGGCGATATCATCGTTTCTTGATGGCAGTTCTATTCTTGACTAAAGTACGGTGCATGGTGGTGCACTGAACGCAGCGGGCAGTCTTTGCGATGACCAGCCATCCTTATTCTTAAGACATATAGGTCGTTGTGGAAAACTTGCACGGGTGATAAAAAAAGCTGTTGTCGACAACCGTGACCTTTGGAAGGATCTGTGCCACAGGGTACATGACTTCAACTGCCGGATCGTGAACAATGCACTGCCGCACGTCCGTTGCGCTCTTTTTTCAATGGTGTTCTCCGAGTGTGAACCTAGTCCTCTTAACTTGTCTCTTAGCTCGGCTGTCTGTTCACGATCATTTTACTTGTCAACAGCTGTTGAAGAACAGGTCCCTACTTGATGTGGTTCAGGTCATGATAGGAGTGACGTATGTCTTCCACCTCTTTACCAAGCCCTGTTATTCCAACGTTAGACGCAGAACTTCCATAGCCACCTGTCTTCGGTAATTCTCGGAAAGCTGTTGTGAGTGGGCGCAATAGAGGATCGAGCTGTTGCTCTGATTTCCGTGGTTGACGCCGTATTTTAGAGCACACGTTCTTTGAGGTGTCTTGCACAGTCATTGTGGTTGGTCCCAGCTCTGATGGAAAGTCACAAGCGACGATCGCCGGGCTCTCGAAATGTCCTTCATCAAAGTCGTCAAATTTTATTTTCCTCTTCTTTCTTCGGCGTCTGCGTCGTGCTTCTCCGCATGTGCCTTTCGCCTTCGCCAGATTCTCTGAACTGCTGCTCTCTACAAAGCTGAGAGGTGCCATTTCGCATACGGCCATCTGCTCCGTTTTCTTCCCCTCGTCGCACTCACGTGAACATCGTTCTCGCATGCGTCCTCCTCATCATTACACACACCGCAATCACAGCACATCAGTTCATCTTTGCGCACGCCTGGCTTATTCTTGAAACAAACCTGGTTTTGTTCCTGAACAACCACACGTTGCTCTCTGACGTCCTGAGTGGCTACCACTACAACTGAGTAAGGAACAAGAGCGGTATTTCCTAGTATATTGGTCAAGTCAAAGCGCACCTGTTCAATCAAGGCTTCCCACTGTCGGTAATACCTTTCCAAGAATTCATCAAGTGCGTTCCTCGACAAGTCGTCCTACGGGCGTTCCATGCTGCCGAATCCCACCGCTGCCACCAAATGAAACGTACAAGAGCAGCTAACGTGCACCCAATCCAACATACTTCAACTTCGTCGTTCTCCTACAGCTGTCTACCCCTCACGCGCCAGTCACTCCACCGGTATGATCCACTGAAATATACATATGCGTATGTATATTGGATGCGTTGACGTATCCCCTCCCCCCTCACCCTCCCGTAACTACGCCAATGCTGCCCTTGTGACTTTATGTGGTCGGCTTTTGGAATGTATACTACAGCGCCGTTCTGCCGAAATTCACAGAGACGCAGAAGACAAGTGCAATGCACCTAAATGCATCCAACGAAAAGTAAGGCGACATGACTGTAGTCATCTAGCGGAACTAGGCCGATTCGCCTGATGTGGTGGCCAACTTACCAAACCAAATGTACGAAACTAGCGCGCATCACAACGACATCTCCGCCACAGTTGCTTACACACTGTAACGAGTTTCTCGTGACGTCAAGAAGGTCGCACTTACTATAAAACACCTATCCTCTTCCTGAGCGTAATTAAATCACCACAAGCTTCAGCATGTGGCTAAGGAGGGATGGACATTCAGGCGCTGATCGGGTGCCGCGGGGACGGGAAAGAAAAGCACGCGATAAAATGAAGGAATGCCAGCAAGTTCTCTGAACTATATTTGTACATTATGAACATGAATGGGATTTGGGCGAAGCCCCCTCCCCCTTTTTGATCTCTTTTTATTCCTCCGTGAAAACTGGGGGATGACTTCTCCAGGACCTCAATAAAAATTAGTACCTACCTACCTATATTCACAACCACACATGAAGTCAAGAAAAATATAGGGAAAGCTACATGTAGTTTCTTATCCATACGCAGCAGCTAGATCATATCAGAAGAAAAAAAAAACCAGCTCGCTGCCAATGGCATTCGTAACTGCAACTCTGCATTACACCTGCGGAATGCACATCATTCTATTATAATTGTCACATTAAATTTATTAACGACAAGTAACCTTTCCTGCGATACCCTTGGAGTCATGTAAGGAGGTGATGTGAACAAAGACAACGAAAGCGCGAAAACTATACGAAGGCGAAAGGAGACAGAAAGGGTGCTGACTAGCAATCATTTGTTATTGGGTGTGCACGTCATTATCTTTCGAATTGAAAAAAAGACGACTATACACATCAGGGGACAAAATTTCGTTGTAAAGAGTGTTTGCTCGCACGCTCAATAGGCACACCATTTGATTTCGGCGGTACAATAATATCGAAGGAACGCTGACACACTACTTCATTCATTTATTTATTTTGCAAAATATTTTAAAGATATCGCGCTCTGCTTATTCTACGCAAGCGCCTAGAAGATTGCAACAATTAAAGAGGGGTTCTAACTTCTCAATCACTAATCTCACAGCAATTATATCACAGCAAATCTCACTTTATAATCTCACAGCAAAATGCAGCCGCCGCCACCGGGATTCGATCCCGCGACCTGCGGATCAGCAGCCGAGTACCTTAGCCACTAGACCACAACTGGGCCGGGCCGAAAAAAAAAAAACGTTTTTACTGAGAACCCGCAGATGAGGAAATGTAAGTCCCCAAAGCGAACGACCGAATGATAAAGGGAAACAAGCTCGTTTAAGCAGACTGCTATTTGTCTTACGGCTAATTACAAAAAAAAAACATTCGCATACTACGAAATTGGGGCAAGGACTGGGTCATCAACTTACAGCGTCGATTTCATTTTAAGAGAGTAGCCCAATTGCTGCATTACAGTAAAAAAAAAACAACAGCAAGTAATTTCACGGAGATCATCAGAAGAATTTTGTCTGTTGAACTAGGGCAGATTAACGCAGAAGGGTCCCTTTTTTTTCTTTAAATAAATGACATAAAAGCAATACAGGTGGCCAGACAACAACCTATTTTCTAACGCTGCTACAATGCGCGGCCACCGTATTTGATCAACAAAAACTTCCAATGTACTCGGAGCCAACGTAGTGGGAACAGAGAAAAAAAAGGTATAGAGGAAAGAAAAAAAAAGACGGGCTAGCTCCGCACGTTCTCATTTGGCACGTCTTCAAAAGTAACTTGCACAAACGGCAGTATTGCGTTTTATTTAGGAAGAGGAATGGGCAGTCTCGGCTAGTTGGGCAGCCTCGGCTAGCTGCCGCCGCGCAGTCGAATAAGAACCGACAGAGGGGCGCGAAGGCAAAAGAACAAAACGCCAACTTCAACGTCGAAAACATTCTCCCCCCTGCGCCGACATTCTCTTATCTGATAAGGAGCACAGAGCGACGAGTCTACGCTCTCGAGCAAGAAAGAATAAACAAAACAAAAACAGAGCGCAGCAGAGGACCCAACCGGCGAGTGCGTGTCGAGTAGTAAGGTTGGTGTGTCTGCGGGGAGGCAGCAAAGCCGAGTCGTACGTTCCACATCAAGCAGCTACAACTGCACGCGCTAGGTTAGGTCGGTCGTCGCGCCATGCACTCGAAATAAGAGAGAGATTACGAAAGCGCCGGCGTACGTGATCAGAGCAGCGGATGAGCAGAGCGATGGGCGGCGGAAAAAAAAGCGAGGAAGCAAACATTCGCTGGCCCCCTTCCCGTGACCAACCTATATCTGCGCGTGCAACCTTCGCAGAGCAGACCACCACCTGCTGGGCAGAAAGCACAAACACGCGTATCGCAGACACAACGTTTTTCATGGGCCAGAGGTCACTGGAGCTTGCGGCGCGACCTCTACGAACATGCAATGCTCGAGGCATGTCCAGGCCTGGAAATTACGTTTTGCACGCCGATACAAAAGTAGTAGTACTAGTAGTACTACTACTAGTAGTAGTAGTAGTAGTAGTAGTAGTAGTAGTAGTAGTAGTAGTAGTAGTAGTAGTAGCGTAAGGAGGTTTATCGGGCGAACCTATCGGACAGGCGGAAGATTGAAGATAGCCACAGGACGAGGAAGATCGTGGTGCTCGAGCGCCCATCTCGGGGTGCGATTCTCTGTTACGATGCTTGTTGTTTCCTGGTGTTGTCATCATTTCTTCCTTACAATTGCCCCCGTCGAGAAAGATGACGCCATCCTGACGATCTAACAGGTGGGAACGAGCGGGTCCAAGTACGGCTTCAAGCAGTCCAGGTGAACAACATCGTGTCCACAAACGGGCGAATGAGGCAAGCAACAGACCTCGTTCGCCCGTTTGTCTCATTTTGTTTTACGGTTTTGGAAGTTTTTAAATTGTGAGGGTGGCCCTCTGCTGCGGGAACTTGTATCGTTTCGTTTAGACCCTCCGAAGAAGGCTGGTCCACCAGCCGAAACTGTTAGGATTAAATAAATATTTTATTGTTTTGTTTCCTATACTGCACTATTCTCGAAGTTTATAACTTTTATTACGGTAGCGCCGGAAGAAACTCTGATCATCTATTTGATCTATATATATATATATATATATATATATATATATATATATATATATATATATATATATATATATATATATCTATATATATATATATATATATATATATATATATATATATATATATATATAGCGGGGGAAAATGCACCACAGGTTAGACAGAACCCTCGAGAAGCCCGCCCGCCTGCTAAATGCCTGGATTCCACGGAGATAGGCACCAGCGTTTCGTTTCGTATGCAGTCGCTTCGCGAACGTACGGCTTCCCGAACGTAATAACGTATCATACGAAGCGCAGCACTGTCGCAGAGCGCCGAAAGTTTGAAACGCGAATGTGGGGCGACACGAAATGAAGAGGAGGAAGAATAGAGCCGACAACGGGCGCGTTAAGAGGAAAGTAGGCTTCGGCGTGTAATTGTCGGAGCCTCTGTTATTCGCCGCGCTCTTGACGAAGGTCTGTGAGGAGTAAATAGGCGCACTGCTCGTAAATTGGGACTGCGTTCTGCAGAAATACGGCGCCAGCTTCCGCGCCAAATGTGGAATCAACCAAGAAGATGCCAGAGATCTTGAAAGCGAGCAACGATGCTTTCCAATTTTCTTAGAAGTTAGCTTAATAAAAAGAAGAGAGAATTAAGTATGGCAACCACTAGTATATGATATTTATTTTCTTTCTTTTTTTCTAGGATGTCTGCGAAACGAGGAGAATGTACACTGCGTACATTCTCCAAGATAGGACGTTGCTTAAATGGGACACTAAAGGCAAACAACCAGTCGACGTGGATTGTTGGCATAGTGTTACAGAAAACCTCTGGGTCATTATCCTCGAGGAATTCGTGACGATATCACGCCACGAAAAGCTGACAGCGTGTCACGGCATCTGGGTACAGCCTAATCAAGAACCAGCTTTTAAAAGCACGTCAATAATTTCTTTCAGGGCGCCATCACTTTACCAGTACGCTTTCTATGTTTTTCATGGCATGGCGTATATGTTTCCACAGAAAAAAAAAGGAAGAAAATTTTCGTGCCAGTGTTCCTTTCAGATCACGGACACCTACAGAGCAGATTACTTCACTCTGGTATCTACGTTTAGAGCAAGCATATATTATCTTGACTCCAGTTACCATATATCGGTGCGGCTGGCACATGCAGACTGCGGGCTCTGTTGCGTCACGGCTTGTGGCGAGCGAAAAAACTGGCCGCAAGCACACGTTGATGTCATGAAGGTCGGTCGGCCGCCATCATGCCCTTTCGTTCCATGTCATCCACTGTCCACCGTCGAAATCGACTGCACCCAATAAGCGATGAAACATATGGCCTATCACAGAAAAATAACACGTAGAAGAACGACGATAAAAATTCTGATCATGTGAACAAATCGAGGTGTAGCGTTATAATCTCAAAGCTGTAATTTGAGATTCACAAACTAAACTCGCTCCGCTAGCAACTGCCACGAATAAGGGTTTGAGAGCTGCTGATAACGTTGGAGTGGGGCAGCCACGACGGGGAGGACTTGGCACCTCGCAACCGCGAGCTCAAGCGTGTCAAGCAGTGGAGCCCCTGAAACACACGCAAACGACGAATCAGCCTGGAAACGACAGCGTCGACCGCGCCGAACTCGCTTCCGGACCGAGCGACAGGAGCATATACGGCGCAAAGCTGGCCTGAGCGTGCTCGGGCGGGGCGCGGCGGGCCCACGGGTTGTCGACGGCCAGCGCGAGACCTTTGCCGCACAACGGCAGTCCGCCGAAGCGCGGCAGAAGCTGCTCCGTTCGGTTCCCGCGGAGCCGTCGTTTTCTCATGGAAAGAAGTCACGCATTCGCGGTCAACGCCGAAAATGGGGTGTCCGGCGTGCGGGTCGCCGCGATCGAGCTTTCTTCTGCCCCGTTTACTTCCCACGATTACGCGCCGGCCCGTCCTCCTGAATGGTCGACGCGCCGAGGCGACGACAGCAGCCGTGTGCGCGTGTAAAAAGAGGCGCGCGACACAAGAACCCGCAACCGGACTGCGCCGGCCGACGGTCAGCCAGCCGCACACCGCTAGAGAACGTGCAGGATGCGCGAAGGACGACGGCTCCCTCGCGTGACGCGCACAAAAGGAGCCGCCGAACAAGAGAACCACTGCGAGACAATCGAGCTGGGGAACCTGGCGAACAACGGAGCCGTGGCGCGCTTATTCTGTTGTGATCGCTATTCGCACAAACAAGCTACAACGCCAGCTCACACACTACGTGCGAAACGCAGCCTGTCCACTACAAAAAGTTCTCCACCCGCAACGGGTATATATATATAAAAAAAAGCAGAGGCCACAGTCATTGCGCACATTGTCGTCTTTCGTGTATATGGGCTCAGATCCTCACAGTATGATACAATGGTGGTTGGATGGTTTGGTTTCTATATGGGGTATACAGTTCCAAAGTGAGTCAAGCTATGAAAGACAGCGTAGCGGCAGGCTCCAGATGGATTAGACCACATGGAGTGCATTAACGCGAAACTGGACTCCGTCGAAACGCGAGCGCCGATGTCGAGATCGAAACCAAGACCTGCGGGTCAGCAGTTGAGTATACCAGTACCAATCGAATGTAAGGTGAGCACAGGCTATCGTCTGTGCTTACCTTAGGGTTGCCCAGAGGGGCTGTGATGTTTATCGTTGCTACATAAAAAGGGTGAAATCGCGGCTACGGCGGCACCGTCGTGGGCATATACACGAAGGAAAACGCACGATCGTGCTTCTCACTCACAATTACGCTAAGAGTGAACAGGCGGTGTTATGTCGCGAGAAGCTTACCTTAAAGATGATCAGCATTTCCAATAGCCTAATCGCACGAGACATTTCAACGTTCGCTGCAGCAAACTGCCAAAAATCTTCAAACTCAGACACTTGAGACATTCAACCTGAACACTTAGAGAGCACTAAAAAGACACAATGTCTTGGTTTAGACTGAGAATTCTAATGTCATATGTTCCACTATCACAACATTATTATTAGAGGAAGAAAGTAAGGTTCAAATATCTGCGCGTGACGTTGAAAATTTCAAAATGTATTTTTCGTATTTTTGCGACATTGGCTTGATGAAATTTTCTGAAACATCGCATGCTCGGTTTGTGGAACCCAGAAATGATACTTCATTTTTTTATCAATTAGACGCTACGTAGGATCCGGTAGACGCCTTCAAAATCTATGACGTCATGGTGTTTGATGCGATAATCGCAAGGTGGCGCCTCCAGCCACACTTTCTTTTCGCTAGTTTGCTCGCTTAGCAAGTGTCGTGTTGCAGTGAGAGTGCTGTTTTGGGGATTGTGAAGTTGTACTTTACTATAGCACGCGAAAAATAGTTTTGCTCTTCAGTGTCCCTTTAGGGTTGGAAAGTTATTTAGTTATTTGATTTGCATACACTAATACACAAAGAAACAGAGGAAAGAAGGAGAGAGCAAGCTGGCAAGAGACACCTGGAGGGGCACAACTCCTGCTCCTCACTCTTTCGGCAGGAAGGAAGAAACTGAGGAAAGAAATATAGGGAGGGTGGGGGAAGAAAAAAGAAGAGAGAGAGAACTAAATAAAAAATGATGGAGACTTAGGCAATCATAAGTAAAAAAAAATCCGACTATAAACGGCTGTCCAGGTCCGTTTGATCCACAAAAGTAGAGCTCGATGGGTATGATCCCGTCGGGTAGCACAGCCTCTCGGAAGGAGGTAATCATTTGGGGTCGTGTACTTTAGCCCCAGGAATTTATATTCCTTAATCAGCAAAGCCCGCAGCGCAGCAAATGCGGGACAGTGCACTATGAGATGCTCAAGTGTTTCGCAGGGGCCACAAGCAGCGCACAATTGACTGTCAACACACCCTTAACGGTGTAATCGCTGACGCACCGGCACAGAGCCCACTCTTAGTTAGACATCCATAACAGCGCTCTGGAACGACGAGGCAAGCCACGGTCACGAACACGGGGAGGGAACGATGGTTCACCACACGCTCGTCTGGGTGCCGCTTTAGGAGGTGTCGGCGTACACGTTGTACATCGGGCATGGAATTATCGGACAGTTACAGACATCATGGTTGCATGACGAAGTAAGGCGATCCGCTTCTTCATTGCCCGCAATGCCCACGTGCGAAGGTACCCATACACTGTGCAGCAATGCATACCCCACGTGAGAGGACATTGTTGGCGGACTTCGTGATGCTGCATACAATATAGGGCTGTCGGTCTTCATCCAACTCCACGCGTTACAGTCAACAGTCGCGTCTCTCATAATCATATGGTGGTATTGGGACGTGAAACCCCACAAATCAATACAGTCAACAGACGATAGCAGTGGTCCACCCCGTTACAAATTTACGCGGAAAACGTGCAGTGGCGAAGCGAAGTAATGAAAAGGGGGAGCCTGTATGCACCATTTCGAGCGCCCACAAAGTGCACAAATCTATTTTCTAAATTTTGCACGTCCCGCAAAATGCCTCACCCGCGCGAAAGACCGGCCCGCATACGTGTGTATAGATACAGAAAGCACTGCACACATTCAAGCTGGACGCGTATATATATATATATATATATATATATATATATATATATATATATATATATATATATATATATATATATATATATATATATATATATATATATACGTGCGGTGCCGCGCCATTTCACTGACATTATGGTGCAGCCGAATGCACGAAGAACGCCCTCACAGCGACGCCCACCAAGAGAGAGTGCTAGAGACGTAGCAGGCACACATCTCGCCTCCCCGTCATCGAAAGTGGAAGCTGCCCATCAGGGGCGACTCGAAATGAGTGACTGCGCAGAAATAAGCGCTCACGTGTACATATACATCTCGGGACCGGTCGACTGGCCCAGCCCCTTTTATCGGATCCGAAAATCTAAGGCACACTTTACCCGCTGCACCTGTGGGACCTGACACACTTTATGTGCAGTGGCGGAGAGAAATCTTCCGCCACGCGTGCGAGCTGGGTTTTCTGAGGCAGCCTTTTTTTTATGCCTTCCTCCCCCCCCCCCCCCCACAACGTCCGGAGACATGCGGCGACCACAACGAACAAGAAAAAAAAAACGTGGCCGTTCTGTCCCTCTCACGGTCCTCTTTCCTTTTTCTAACTAAAAACCACTTCCTCTCAGCAGGAATGGCTGTGCGTTACCTATCATTGCTAAAGCACAAACCATCAAAGCAGCGCAGTCTCGAACACGGGCCCGATTGACCTACTGCCTAATACGCTGAGCACCCGAGCCGTATTAGCCGATACGTGTCTCAAGTACAAACAAGTTGTACTTCCTTTCTTTTTCTTTGGCACTGAGGTTGTTTACACTTCTTTCTGTACCTGCGGCACGATAGCAGACCGGTACGTGTCGCCACGCTCATGAGAAACAGCGACGCCAGAGTGAGACGTCGAATGACAGGACAGCGCGCAATCTACAGACAGATGGAAACGCCGTGTCAAATCGTGGGAACACGCGATAGGTCGTGAACAGTTACGGGTGGAGGAGCGGGGCCTTATGGGTGGGAAGGAGCAGAATATAGATGGAACGACTTGGTGTATACAAGCAGCTGCACGGGTGCCGTAGAAAAAAAAAGAAAGAAACGACAGCACTCACGGATGCAAAGATGGGAATCACGTCAAATAAATAAAGAAAAAAATGGCCCGAATCTACATCTTACACTGTAAATGTCGTCGAAAGACGATAGTCTTGCGTCTGGAGAGAGTGAACAAAACGTTTATTTGATGTTCTGCGCAAGAAAATCGGTGAATGATATTCTGAAGGCGCTGCGTTAAAGTGCCTCGAACGTGTAGCGGAGGCGGACAAGTGCATCTAGGCACGTTAGACCCGAGCGCCATCTGGCAGTTATCTTCGAAAACGAAGGCTTACGCGCCCGCGGAGAAAGATGCGCGCCAGTCTCGGAGGTGATAAGCTGTAGAAAGCAAAGTGACGGGCAGGTGCCACCACCGTGCCGTCGTAGTAAAGCGTTGGGAACACCTTCTTGAGCATCGCGTTGCGCTGTCGGCGCAGCGCGATAAACGCTACAGTCCTTAGAGTTACTTGTGTGTGTCTCTTCTAGTATAAAGGCATATAAAGAAAACATCGAAGCGTTGTTGTGGCGCCTCAGATATGCGCAATAATTGCTTGTTAATTGACAATCGCACAACTATCAACGCCTAAACCTTGAGCTATTATTGGTGGGCACTGCGGATGGGTTGGCCGTTTGGTGCTGTTTGAGGTATCGTTAGGGCGGACAAACAGACAAATGTACACACAGACAGACCAAAATTTTTCCGTCGAAGGTCCCCAAGAAATACTATCGTCTTTATTATCGTATTTTAAAAAAAAACATTCTGAGTGAATCGGCTCGCAGGAGGGGGGGGGGGGGGGGGCGTGCGCACACAGGAAAATAAACAACCGCAAACACGACACGTGACCACTAGTACGACAATGCATGGGATCACCGCCAAGCTACTATTTCCAGAGACGCATGCACAAGCACATCGCGCGCACGTGAGGCGACGCGGGTGCGTTTTTCTTCCTGAACGCACGGTGACGACGTCCAAAGACGCATTGCGACGCGTCTGCACGTGGCGTGGCCAGCGAATCGAATCGGAACCGACAGGGACGACGACGGTGCGTCCCTAATGCGTCGTCGGCGTTGCATGCGGAGCAACGGCAGCGCACGAAACAAGAGGAAAGCGAGCGATGATGGAGAAGCGAGAGAACGACGGATAACGCGCCACGCAAAGCATTTTATAAGCGCCGTCGTCCACCTTTATTTCGGGCGATCACGCGTTTTTTTTTTTTTTACCTTGCTCAGGTGCCATCTTCGCCCCCACAGCGGTTCTTGGCAACAATCCGTTCTTGCGCTTCTTCCCGAGGCGACACATCCGCTTCTCGCAGTAACGTTCTCTCACCATTCCTTGACTGCCTTCTTCGGAGACGGTGCCCTGCTGTGCGGCCGATCTCGGCGGGAGACGAGTCGCTTCCTCGTCAGATAATGCCCGGATTAAAAAAAAAAGTGTCCTATAAATACTCCTGAGACAGGAAACATACACCCGTGCGAAATGTATACATAGCCATCCACCCAGGAACCCCGCAACCGCCGTGGAAGCGTCGATTGGACCCGCATGTACATATACGGGCACCTTCGATTACTGCTCTAACGGGGCATGCGTGCATGCGCTGCGCCTTCCCGTGCATTGTATAATCGCATACATCCACACAATGGGCGCAAAATGGTGCCGCATTTCGAAGTGGGTGGCGGCGGCGCATACAGGCGATTCGGTTTCTTACCAGTACAGCGCGGCACGTTTCTTCGAAAGGCAAAATAAGGAGCAAGATGTTGGGTATACAAAGGGGCGCGAGCCATGTATGCGCACTATTTCACAGGGCAAAAGAAGTACACGGTGGCTATCGCAAATGGCGGGTTAAGGCGCTCGGCGTACGTCAAACAACGACGACGACGCCTCGATGGACGACAAAGTTTCACCCCTATACCCTGCGTGGATCTGCATGACCTGCGTCACACCAGGATGGCGCCCACGTCAGCCGAAGCAGGTGCCACGAGACTGCTGCGATGAAACACGGAACGAAACAAACTTTGCGGCGGCGAAACGCGTCTCTATACAATTTTCGAAAGCATCACTTTACAATCCCGGCTGCGGCGGCTGCATTTTCGATAGAGGCGCAAATGCTGCCCGTGTGCTCAGATTTGGGCGCACGTTAAAGAACCCCACGTAGTGGAAATTTCCGGAGCCCTCCACTACGGCGTCTCTCATAATTGCGTGGTGGTTTCGGGACGTTAAACCCCACACACAATCAACCATTGGCAAGGTCATGCAGTGGAAGGGGTATCCTTAGTAGAAGATATAGCATTGCGTGACAGAAGCGCAAAATCGTGCCTGGCGTCGAAATGTGTAAAATGCGCGACGAGAGGGTCGTTGGAAACATCCACGCACTACATAGCAATCTGGTATATTTGATCATCATCATCCTCAATTGCAAAAGCGACAACAATGTGGGCAGTTGCGTATGTTCGCGTGTTTCCCTATACGAACGCGTAGATGTCACTAAACAACTGCACTTGCAGTAGGCGTTCTAGAAGAGTTTGAAACGGTCAATGTTACGCACACACATTCGTTTTCTATAGCGGCAACATTCGGGCATGCACCGAGAGCCGAAACAGGATACCAGGTCAGAAGGTGACGCGCCCGGGATCCAATTACGCTGTTTCGTTCTACTCTTGAAGACGAAGTTCAAGCGTCCTCCAAGTTTTTTTTTTTTCATCATAGTCATGAAAAGAAGGCGTTATTACTAAAAAAAGTCACAGTTTCACCAAAAGGGCGAAGAAATGCATGCGATAGCAACATATTTACAAAACAAGGTTGGCATTTTAGGAGCAATAATAATTGTAGTAAACCTGCGCTTGCTAAGTAACCAAGTTTCCTGCGGCGCGGCCACCGTAGATGACCACAACAAGGCTCGGGCGTAGTGACGGCGTTGATGAGAAGCGCCTCCTGTGAGGGCAGCGCATGTTGGTACGTCGAGTGTCGCCGCTGGTGGTATGTTTGTTATGTATAGAGCACATCTATATGCGGACGGCCGCTCCAGATACACTTTTGGCACCATTGTTTCGTGTTGAGAGCGCAGCCCGTAGAAGCCCCCTCCTGCTTGTGGGGGCAAGAGCAGCGCGCTGATCACCATAAGCGACCCCCCCCCCTTCCTTTTTTTATTCGCTCACGAGATAAGCGCCCGCGCAGACGACCCCGGCCGGAAAGGCGATGTTCGCTCCGTGGATAGAGAAAGCTAGCGCATTCTTTCTCGTATACATACATATACATATACGTGAATGACGGCGGCGGCGGCAAAAACCATCTGAGACCACTCATATAATTGCTATCGCAATAAAAAAGGGGGGGGGGGGGAGACGCCATGGTGATTCGGTGTTACGGCGCTAGGCTGCTGAACCGAAAGGCGTGGGTTCCATCGCGGGCGCGGCACGCGAGGCGAAACGTTGTAATGGTCGGTGCACGTTAAGGAACCCCAGGTGGTCGAAATCATCCGGAGCCCCATCGTCACGATGTCCCTCACAGCTTGAGTCACTTTGTCACGTTGAACCCCGCATAAAGCTGCCTGGCAACCTCCTAGCTCAACTACGCAGCATGAACAAATACGCCGAACACTTCCCTTTGCAGCTGCTGCAGCTCACACGAACGCTCTCGTATCATCGCAAAAACTATAGGCGCACCCGGAGACACCACGGGGGAAATCTGAAGATTTAGCGAAAGAAAAAGAAAATTATCCTCAATATCGAGGCCAGCACTCGGCGTGAGGAAACGTGTCCATCTTTATCATCGCTAACGTATGTTAAAAGAAGAAAACGTGCAGCCTTCCGGCGATAACACTGTCATAGTTTCCTTCCCTGGTTATAACTTAGTCAGAGGAAGGAAGGCAGATAACAATTCATTTGCATTAAGCTATACTAATTAAAAACAAATAATGACGAGCTTGTTCGCGTTTGATCGAGCCAACGTTTAGTGGAAAAACGTACCCCCCCCCCCCTCCTCGTACGCTTACTTAACACGTAGTTTAACCATGCGTCTGATTTCGGTCGAAGTTGACGAACGTACACCTACCGACAACGCAATCCCCATAGGCTAAGTGCCCCATATATAGAGCGCTTCTGCGCTGCTTATCAGAACTTCTCCAGTGACTGCCGCTTTGATCGTGCTGTAGTAAGTGTACAGCTTATCCTAATACCACCTCTCATTTCCTCTTCTCTTCTTTTTAGCACTCGAGTTACACGCTACGAGGTATCGCTTATGCACGACATAAGCTTCTTCATATCCACAAAACAAAACAAAAAGACAGAGACTTTGCCTCAAACACGTGGTCAGTGGTTTCAAGACACGAAACTATATATACGTATGTGGCCTGTATTCAAGCGTTAGTACGCTATTGGCGAACATGCAAACTAATTCTAGCGCTAAACATTTTTTTTCCCCTTTTCCGGTGTTGGTGTCGATTTGCTCTCAGTGCCGCATCTTCTTTCTCTCGCGGGAGGGAGCTGGCAGCGAGGAAACGCACGATGTGGCGCAGCGAGCGGTCAGCGCACACCTACCGCCGCGAGTTGTACAGTGAGTGACCTCTTCGCTCAGACGGGCCACATCGAATTCCTCTCTCGCAGCCGAACAACGCAAGAGGAGACCTATTTATAAACGCTCTCGCTGTGTGGTGCAGCTTGGAAGGGGGAAAAAAAAATACTACACGCCCGCCCACCGGCCGACTCTCTCCTCCGCGCGCTCTCTCAATACTTTCGTTCAAATGAAGACGGTCTGAAAATACACACTTATATATTAAGAGTGGTTTAAAAAAGAGAAGAAGAGTCCGGAAAACTGTACACGAATGAGGAGGGCTCCAGGATGCGGCTCGTTTCTGGGATTCATTTCGCCCTTCGGAGAAACCTATACACACGGTCGCCATACCGAGCAACGAGGAAACTTCCTTCAGGAAGTTGGAACTTTTTTTTTTCGACTACGGCGGAGGCAGGAATGTGCGTGTGTGTACTGCCACAAAGCGATAGTCGCTCCGAGACGCGACAATAAGCCGATTGGGATATAACCGAGTCGTTAAAAAATGTACACGGCGAGTCACAGTGCTGTTGGAAGAGTGCATCTTCCGCCATCGAGTGCTTTTCACCTCGTCCGAAAAGTGGACGCTTCCCAGGCTATGCGATCAACTCGGCCCGTCCGTCGCCTTTGTGTGGAAAAAAAAAGGGGGGGGGGCAGAAATAGCAAGTCAGCCTGCATTACACTAATGCAATTTGGCCAAAAGGTCTCTTTGCAATAACGCAATCCGGGAAAATTGCTACACGTCACAGGTATATACCATCATGGCTTTGGAGAAACCAGAGCTGCGTACCAGTGCGAAATTGATAACTGGCTCGGCACGCAGAAAATCCGTTTTTTTTTTTCTTCTATACAGTATACAAGAAAACAACCGGCAATCTTCTGCAGCAGCTCCGAAATTTTTCACTCCCGCCGGCTCTCACGAGTCAGGAGATCCGCCATCTATCACTTCAAAAACAACTATATACTCAGACTTTCGACATTATATGGTGTCCCTTCCTCCGCTGCTACATACTACACGTTGAGATCGCCAGACACACACACACACACCATTGCTCACGCGCGCCCCGAAGACCGCCAAGCGAGAAAGCTACGCGGGTAGTTCAGTGATTAGGGTCTGCTCTTTGTTGCACATTGCCGCGGCAGTTTGAGTTCAAGGCTGCACAGACAAGTTCGCCAGAGCTACGTTCTTCTTCGCCACACGTGGGCAAAGCTGCGGGGTTGCGCGCCTGATGACGCGGCGTCGCCGAACGGGACGTCCCATTTCCGAAGAATGGCAGAGCCAACGGCCAATTTCGAGCTCTTTGACTTCTGTCGACAGTACGCGCGGTTCTCGCAGCAAGCACTTCTGTAACAGTCATACCACTCGTTACAGCTATAGCCAATTACGACGACTTAAGTGCCCCCAAGACAAAAACAGGTTCAGTTGTGCTAGAGATGCTGAATGACCTTGGGGATCTCTTCATTTGTGCACGTATACGATACCACCGCAACGAATAAGTACAAAAGTACGTCGCAAAGCAAGGAAGGAAAGGGACGCAGTCTCTTTAAGAGATTTGCTAAAGGATAGATCAAATAGTGCGCGCTAATGATTGATATGTGGGGTTTAACGTCCCAAAGCCACCATATGGTTATGAGACACACCATAGTGAAGGGCCCCGGAAATTTCGACCACCTGGCGTTCTACAACGTGCGCCCAAATCTGAGCACACGGGTCTACGACATTTACGCCTCCACCGTAAATGCACCCGCCGCAGCCGGGATTTGATCCCGCGACCTGCGGGTCAGCAGCCGAGTACCCTATAATCACTAGAAATTAATGCATCGAAGTTACGCAACTCCAACCCAAAGCGCGAAAGACTCGTTAAAATAAAGTCATGGCGGCTTATAGGATGACCATTCCAGTGCATTGTCAGGCGAAACCTCGTAATTATAAGATGATTAGCACTCGAATGAGAATGCGGACATTCAGATGATATTTTATATTTAAAAAAACGAATCAGGCTTCAATCGCCAAATGCTAAAGTTTATTAACGAATGAACGCATGCGGCAGACTGCAAGACCATATATACTTCAGCGTGCTCATGAAACATGGCGCGTCGTATATGTAATACATCCCGTCAAAGATGGTTGTGTTTTGTGAGTGAAACGCACGCGTGTATACGCAGCGCAGTGCACGTTAAACTACTGAAGTCACATTCGGTAACCGTAAGGCTTAGTAAAGCGGTCGGATAATTGACCTGCGTTTTCATTTTCAATACAAGACATAAACGGGGGCCAAACAAATGGTGTGCTCATACGTACATGTGTACACGGGGAGCTAGTACTGCACGCACGCTTACGCTATACAGAGGAGACTGTAAAACACGAGCAGAACAGCGAACATGGTTCACTGTGTTATGAAAAACGGCATACTTGGGAACTAAAACTTACTCCATCCTCAACTTGCAGCTTATTACATCTTTTTCTTTGCATTAAATGTTCCCTTCAAAATAAAAAAAATCAGTTCACAATTAATGCAAGACCTTTTTTTGCTTTCTTTTAAAACTGCAGGTGTTGCTATACTTCTAAAAAAGAAGAATTTTTCACTTACGAGAACAGTCTTTGCCGAGCGAAAGTTGCATGACGCGAATACGTCGGGCTAATTTCGACCGGTCCGTAAAACAGCAACGTCACTTTTTTTTTTCGAAATGAACCTTTTCATCAGCCGTTCGTGCAGCACACGCACAAAACTCGTGGGCTTCGAAAAGTGCACAAGAAGGAGAACGACGGCGCACAAGCAACTGCTGCAATTCATCGCGAAACGGTAATGCCTTTCGATAAGACAGTTTCAAGTACCTACATGAGGTATATACTAAACACACAACCTTCTTTTGATAGTTATTTAAAAAAAGAAGAAAACATCCCATCACCAACAAAAAATGAAACTAGTATCACTCCTGCTTCCGTTTTTTTTAATATGCTTCAGGATAGATGAAACAGACGCATCCATCCAACGTGCGAATAAGTACTAAAGCAGTTACTATAATACACGACAAATTTTATTATGACGGCAGCGCTAAACGGGGCGGAAGCACGGAGGTTAGAGAAAAAAATCGGGACAAGTTCTGAACCAGCAACTACTAACGCGTTATAGGCTCCAGATTAACAGGATTACGAAATACTTATACACGGCGTCAGTCTGAAGAATCGACAAGCACTCCAGCACACCTCGCTCAGTGAAAACGCTGAAAGGAATAAGAGCTCGAGGGAACAGTTACCATTGTCTGAATCCGAATACACAAAAGGAAAAAAAAAAGATTTACGATGAGACAAAAAATTGCTCTAGAAGTTTCTGCGAAGATGGCCGTAGTACATACAGCCTGCAACCTCGTGGTTCCAAAATGAAATGTGATGCAGCGACATGCAATGCAAGCACAAACAATACGACTGTTCGTCGTGGACAATGGAGCTGCCGCTTCCATACGCCCTGTAAAGGTAATTATCGTTGCTCGCCGCGGAGAATACATTGTGTTTCTTTACGAGCGGACTTTGGTAGCAAAACAGCGACCTACTCGCCGTGATGTCTTATTCTGCTAGCTTGTGGTCAAAATGAATAAATAAGTAACCGTGAAGCAGACGTCCCGTGAGTACATCATCTGCCTGGTTGCATTTTATACTGTCAAACGGAGTGGCGTTCCCGGCGTCAGCACATGTGGCAACGCTGTGAACGCCACTCCGTTTGCGTGGCTACGGATCAACGGCAGGACGAGTAACTGTTTGGCCACTTGCGGATATTTTTAGTTAAAATATCAACCATGGAACTACAGGACCATCAAAATTAGACTTTAAATGTAATAACGCCGATATAGTGGCTAGGCAAACTACACTGTGGTAGATAGATATATGGGTTTAACGTCCCAAAGCTACCATCTGATTACGAGGGACGCCGTAGTGGAGGGCTCCGGAAATTTCGACCACCTGGCGTTCTACAGCGTGCACCCAAATCTGAACACACGGCCCTACAGCATTTCCGCCTCCATCGAAAATGCGGGCGCCGCGGCTGGGATTCGATCCCGCGACCTGCGGATCAGCAGACGAGTACCTTATCCAGACCAGCGCGTCGGGGCCAAACTACACTTTGTGCAGCTGAGAAAGAGACGAGTGAGAAAGAACAAGAGGCTAGCTCTTCTAGATATTACTTTTCTTTTTTACTTTCAAGAGCTGATAACGTCATTCGGAGGTGTAAATTTAAAAAAATGTGCAATTTCTTATCGAAAACCATTAAATTTTTATGACATACACTTGCGCGAAAGCCTGTGGACCTCAAATTTTATTAAATGCAATTTCACTGTTTCTCACGCACGTTGCCAACACCTATGATATCACCCAAAACCATGATATGATTATGAGAGACGCCGTAGTGAAGGGCTCCGGAAATTTTGACCACCTGGGGTTCTTTAACGTGCACCCAAATCTGAGCACACGGGTCTACAACATTTCCGCCTCCATCGGAAATGCAGCTGCCGCTGCCGGGATTCGAACCCATGCAGTCCTTAGATGAACACGACTGACAGTCAAGTGGAGTTGGTATATCGTGGCGATATCCGTGCATCAGCTTCGCCTGAACTCTATCGGTTCGCTTTCAGCTTACATCGATGCGGCCAGAGCCGGACACCCTGCGTATATAGGCACACGGTGCGCAGAGGCCACTGTTGCTACCAGAGCTCCGTTTTCGAATACATCAAAACGGTAGTAGAAGTAACAAACTCCCCAAACTGTGCTTTGAGAGTGAACACGAAGGTATACACACGAAGTTATGATGCAGAGGAACGTAATAGCAAAGGAATATCATGCGATGATGTAAGTGTGTAAACCAGCTGCTCATCGCCAAAGCGAAAGCTAACGGTTTTCTAAAGCTCTTTAACTGATCGGATTTCGTGACCATTCTTAACTTTTTTTTACCATACACATACTACATGTTATTATAGTGTTTCCGCGGCGCCGGTCTACCGTAAAGCAAGAACTGATCTACCGTACCGTCGTGGTCGGAGCGCAGCTCCTTTTAAATATTTCAGGCGCACGAGTCGCTCGATGCATGCGGTAAAGTGATGAGAACTGGCAAATATAGGGCCTGCAGATTAAAATAGCTGCGTGCCAACCACGGCGACATGATATTTCCATATTTA
The DNA here is from genome assembly GCA_013436015.1 of Rhipicephalus annulatus. Lineage (NCBI taxonomy): Eukaryota > Metazoa > Arthropoda > Arachnida > Ixodida > Ixodidae > Rhipicephalus > Rhipicephalus annulatus. The sequence continues at coordinate 331,072 of WOVY01012201.1, read as the reverse complement.
TCGTACGGTAAACAGACACCTGGAGATTCGATCCCATACCATGCCATCTACCATGACTCAAGACGTTATCCCCGCACCTCCACCGATTTGTTAAGGAGTTTGTTTGAAAGTACTCAGCGACAATACGTAATGGCGACCGTCGAGGCAAAGCACGGCCTCCCAGCGTGAGCGGCGTTCTTTCAGGAATTAGCCTAAAAGGACGACAGGCGCTGGACACCACACCTACTACACAGTTCCAAAGGATCGCGGCAATATGTATAATTATCCGGGTGCACTGACCAATTTGTGCACCTTCCATGGCAAAATCAACAACATATGTATTAAAAAATATGGTAGAGTCATGCGCCAAACTGAACCCGTCAGCGTCTCCAGGAAAGCAAATGCAGCGTGGAAGAGCACCGGACCGCAATTGACTTCCTAATTCTTCAGCAAAAACAGACGAAGCATATTCACGATTGGCAAACTTTGCGAGACAGATGACGCTCATATGCTACATTAAAGTTCGAGTTACCAATTTTAAAACGGATCTGCAAGTCAAAAAAGCCGCGTGCAAAGGTATGTTTCTGCCTCCGTGTCTACAAACACGAAAGTCATCCAAGAAATGATCATGGAGGACAAACGAATATCAGCCTAAATAATGTAGCCGTGTATCTAGTATGATCAAATGTGAACGTTCGTGCCATAAAACTTGGAAATAAGCGGGCACTCAGCAAACACGTATCCCGATCACAGAAGTTAAAAAAACAGCGCTAAAAAGACGGGACAAGAAAGGACAACAGGACAGCGCCCTGTCCTGTTGTCCTTTCTTGTCCCGTCTTTTTAGCGCTGTTTTTTTAACTTCTGTGAACATGAACCAACCAGCCCAAATGCGTACGCTTCTACGTATCCCGAATCAAAGGCAACTGAAGAAAGTGCACAACTCTGAAGACATCGACGGCAGTTTCATAAAATCTTTCACAAAAAATCAGATTTCCAGGACACACGAGTAGTAATTGGTGATGAGCCATGCATCTACTGCAAGACAATGCGACGTCCTCAGGAAAGGATCTCCTGTAGGCAAGTTCCGTGAGCAAACGTTGGAGTACAACATTTTTTTTTTTCTTATAAGTGTTCCTGCTGGTCAAAGAGACGAAAGCAAGTACATGTCCGTCTCTTCCTTCTTCGAAAAACATAGTCACGCATCAATGTGAGACTTTTCAAAGTCCCGAAGGCCGAAGCGCGGCGCAGATGCAAAAAAAAAAATCGCTCGAAAAGACACCGCGACGAACACGCGGTGGATTGATGATCCTGCCAATGTAGCGATCCATGTGCCCCGCACAACAGCACGAGTGGCAGCGACGTGTCAAAGCAGGAGTTCCGTACTATATCAGGGGGAGCAGCCACTGACCTATTTGAAACTCCATACACGCTTCAGTATAAGGGCCACTTTAAACGGCAGCAATGTAGGGAGAGTTTCACCCAAGTCTCCTAACTCTTGGCGTATACACAGCTGCAGATGCGCGGTCTTTCTGTATATACACAACCACTCCACGAGAAAGGGCTACCGCGCGTCACTATACGGTGTCCATCCACGCGATCCGTTTCTGCGCTTTCCTGAGACGCGGAGCGCTGCTTCCCTCAATCTTCCCAATCGCCGGGGACGTCTTATCATTCAAGCGCGGGCGGTCCGCGGCCGCCACACAATCGCCCGCCCCGGACAAGCGAAACAATTCTGCTGGCCGAGCGCTTTTCCGGGCCTGTCACGGTAAGTGCGTACATACATGCATTTACGCAGGTATATGCACTTCAACTGCCAAGAGGCCACCGGGCTGCTTCATCTCACAGCCGGCTTCGTCGTCCCGAGATCCGCTCTCGACACAAGTTTCTATAGTCCGTCAGTTTTTTTTTTTTTTTACCTGCGCTGGACGAAAATAAACCGGCGATATTCCTCGGCTATTTCTGCGCTCCGCGAGTGGGACAGTGATGTCCGTAATGATATGTTGCGAGACGTCGCCCGCAGAACGGACGCATAGAGAGAAAAAAAGAAATTCGAAACAATAGAATCGCCCATTTTAGGTCAACGTGTACCCAAGCGCGCAGTGAGAGGGCTGATGAGTGTTTCCGAAAAGTCGGAAACGCGCGCAGATAACGATACATATATGAGCTAGCGTGCGCGTTTTCGCAGAGCTTATTATCGAACGCGCTTAACAATACTATATAGCTTGGCATATTTCTTTGCTTCCTGTAACAATGATCGTCCGCACAGACTGCTTAACATTCGTGAAGAAAAAAAAAGGTATCTTCAAAGACGGGTACACAGTACAACGAGGCCAACATCAGGTGGAGTTCAACCCGGATTGTATGCGGTTGCGGGGGACACTGAATAAGGTACATTTCTCCCGGTTCATTCAACTCGATTTTCAAAACCGAAATGCGGTTCCAGAAATGCGAAGTGGATTTTTCTTTGACAACGAAGCGGCCTCGAAAACACAATGAGGAACAAGACTTTTTTTCCGTGCGTTCATGACGACACAGGTGGCGCACCCGTGCATCGAATCAGATTGGTTGCATTCTCTCAACCCATCTCTGGAACTTCGACTGCTACCATGGTCTTTTTTCAGGGCGAGGATTGTCCACTTTCTAGTCTACGCATGCGGGTGCATGCATTCAATTGTACATATTCGTTTAGATTGAAACGGCCGACAGCGATGAAGGCAGTGATTGATCTCGCGACTATATATAACTATACTGAACACGTCCTAGACAGTATTTCAACTATGGAAGCGAAACGTTTTGAGCTGCGTCTACTTAGCTTTAGGAGGACGTTAAAGAACCTCAGGTAGTCTAAATTTCGTTAAACCCCCCACCAAGGCATTTCTCATAATCATATCGTGGTTTTGGAACGTTACACCCTCAATATTATTAATATTAGATGGTATATCAACCATATAATAGTATACAGGAATATACAGACTATCTATAGACATTGCTATGGTTCTTCAGAACGCTCTTCGCTTTGCTGTTTAATTCCCCGACGAAACAAGTAGGATTTCACCACTCCGCAAAAAAAAAAAGATACTAGAAAATTATCTTTGGACATATCGAAGCGGAAATGGCCTTCTTGCACGAAGGCCATCAATTCCCTCTTTGAGACGACCACCTGTTTCGTCTAAACAAAACGTGAATCAACTGAGTTTCCTCTATTGCTGCCGTACTTCATGCATACAGTCTTCTTAAGTATCTTTGCCGCCACAGAAATACTAATAGCGAAAGTATACAACGAGCCAATATCACGATTCCCTTACTTTCAGGATTTTCGAATACACTGCATGAAACGCACGGTACACCGCATTCATAACGCTTCCGCACCACGCGAACAGAGCTGAACGGTGACGGTCAGTTGCGTGATCATCTATAAAAGAGCAGGGAGTTTTGTGCGCCAAAGTCGACAGCACACGCTTGCGACAACGCATGCGCGAAGTGGTCAGGACGGTTTAAAAAAGGGTCAATAGTACGTGTTCATACAATACCTCCGCGTTCAAAGCACGCTAAAATCGAAGAAAGTTTCTGTCGTAGCCAGACTAGAATGATCTAACTTGGTACAACGCCTATGTAAACTGGCAGCGTAACTTCCGTAGAAGCCCGTGAATATAGTAGTCGGCGGCTCGTTGCCACCGTAGCAATCTACGTGAGGGGAGTACAACAAAACAACAAAATAATAAATAAATAAAATATGACGTCACAACCAGAAGCGCTTGCGACGTCGCGCATATGCCGTACATGACGCGAAATTGATTTTTTTCTTAATTGCTGGCCTGCTACGTGCCTTTATTACTACGCGATTTTATTGAGCCTCAATTTTGTCTCGCTACTTGCATTTGAGAAAGAAAAGAAACAAAAATAACACATATTGGGGAAGCAAAGTTGTTTTATTAGCCATATGACGGACTTGCAATATGCACAAGCAACTTCGCAGAGGCGATTGTGAAACAACTGTTTACGAGCACAATAGCGTAATAGTTTGAAAACTCACGTTGCCCTATCGCTGAAAACTACTGCAGCGAGACAGCAGTTTTAAAAATGTAGCTTTGGCAGCCGTAGATTACAGCATATCGTTGCTTAGCGTGCCCCGCCGCGGTGGTCTAGCGGCTAAGGTACTCGGCTGCCGATCCGCAGGTCGCGGGATCAAATTCCGGCTGCGGCGGCTGCATTTCCGATGGAGGCGGAAATGTTGTAGGCCCGTGTGCTCAGATTTGGGTACACGTTAAAGAACTCCAGGGGGTCGAAATTTCCGGAGCCTTCCACTAAGGCGTCTCTCATAATCATATGGCGGTTTTGAGACGTTAAATCCCACATGTCAATCAAATCAATCATCAATCAATCGCTGCTTAGCGTGTCGCGTTTACAGTCACCAAAGGCACGCCAGCCGTGCGCCAGCCAAAACAGTCGGCAGTTACAGGAGCGGCTGTCTACACATTCTGTGAGCTAGTTGAGCTATGAAATGCACATAAATATGTGTACACTTCTAGGTAAGCACGAAACCACCACGGAAAAGTGAGCGATGCTTCGTTGACCTGGGAATGCGCCGAACTAAAGAGCACGCCGACACAAGCACTGATAGCTTGTTGCCTGGATACGTCCCCCAAATCCGTTGGCCCATGTTACCAGACAGCCTGCACGCGCTCGCTGTTTCTGAAATCAAACAAAAGAAAAATGGGCGCTCAACCACATACCGCAGACCAAAGCTTTATCGAAGTAATTTACAATTTTATTGTAACAAACAAAATTAAAACTATTGAAAATGAACGTTTAATTATTATTTTTTTCGCTATTTGCCCCCCCCCAACCTAGTCGGACTTCAATCGCCACGCGGTTGTTGATGTCTGTCGCAATGGGTTTTGACTGACCTTGCTTGGTACACTAAAAAGAAAAAGAAAAAAAGGGGGGGGGGATGTCGCCTATAGGCATCCGTCGGCTGCCACAGGAGTGATTTCCACAAGGTATACCGCTTTCCACTATGAATCGATTACATAGCCGAGTCGCACATATGCAACGCTCACGGAAGCGAGGTCAACTGCATTCGAATACGCACAGTCTTGGCGGGCGCGTTGCCCCGGTGCAACCCCCGCTTATTTCGCCCCTTTTGGACATCCCCCGGAGGAACTGCGGCGGCGGCACAGAACAGAAGAGGCCGCGCCGCACTGTCGGGGGCTTAATTACAACGGCAGAGCGACGACGGCGAACCGCGCCCCGGGCGCGCCTCCCCGGAGATGTTCTGTCGGCGGCGCCAGGCCGCACACAGCACAGGCGACGACGAGAACTGGCGGCCGAAGACGCGCGCAAGAGAAGCGCTCGCGGGAGGCCACCGCCTTCGCTTCGCGCGCGCTCCGCCGCCGATTGTCGCGTTCATTTCCCTTTGACACAGCCACCGCGATTGCCGATCGGCGAACGCTACAACAGCGAGATGAGGTGACGCAAGCACCGCTCACCTCGGGGCTGCGAATGCATTCCGACACCCGTGAAGCGCGGACCGCAGCAGAAGACGCCAACGCCTGATAAGAGGGGACGAACTAACGAGCGAAGGAAAGAAAGAAAGAAAGAACGAAAGAAGAAGAAAGAAAGAAAGAAAGAAGAAGAAAGGAAGAAAGGAAGAAAGAAAGAAAGAAAGAAAGAAAGAGCACCGGCAGGTTGGGTGACTTCATACATGATTGAAACGGTGACACTTGTGCGTGCGTGCCGAAATGTGCACACAGAAACGATCGTACCCACACGTCTCTTGTTATGTCCGCCCTAATGCGCTTAAGACACGACGCACCCTCGTCCAATGACGTGAAACTTGGACAACTAGCCCCGCCAGACGAGCCACGCCCCCCCTTCGAGTTGCGTCGATCGGCACCGCGATCGGCACATGAGATTCGTGGCTTTCTCCCTTCAACACGGGAGATTGCGTATTCACACATCGGACGCTCCCGTTGCGAGGCGACGACGCGAAACGCTGTTTGCGTCACAATCGAGCATACATGCATACATACAATGCGGCCTACTCACCGCGTACGTATGCGACCGACCAGTTGATACTTAACAGCGCGTGGCTATACATACCGACTACGCGCTCTGCTGCTGCTATATACGTCTATATGATATACGTATTCAGCTGAAGTATACTTTTACAGGCGTGGCCAGTGAAAGCACTGAGGCGAGATGCAATCCCATGCAAATATGAATGGCGTAGCATCGCGATCGCCAGCGGTGATGAAGATCTGAAGACAGCTGGAGTCACGAATCGACATCCCGTTGAACGGAACGAGGAAGGCGCAGCGCGCGATTATCGCACGAGTGCCTTCAATGGCGGGATACGCGGAGGAACAAGCGTTATTGTGCAGTTTCGCGCGGCCGCATCAGAAGTGAAGCCATGACATGCAGCGCACCACTCGTGCAAGCGCCACTCTTGAAGCGAACTTGCACGAACTAGTGGACCGTGAAACCCCCAACAAGCCCCTCTTCCAAATCCACTCACTTCTTGGCTCTAAACACAGTTCCCATACTCACAGTTCCCATAAACAATCCCATAAACACAGTTCGTCGAAGTGAGAATATATTGTCTCCGAGCCACCTTCAAGAAAAGAAAATGCGCATAAACAATTTCTGTGACAAATCAGCCCTACCCAACCTTGGAAAAGATTAGGGAGTTTTCAAGTAGGAGTGTCTAAAGGTCCCTAAAGCGTTTTGCACATGCTAGTTTTGAGTCTCGCAGGAGGTGAGAGTGCCACGGCAGCTGGATTTTTCAGCTATATGACGAAGAATGTAAAAAAAAAATGTTACAGCAACCTGCCTTCGGTGCACGTATTTTTTTTTTAGAATTCGCATTTAAAACATGCAGTGGTGATGATTTCGCTACATCTTCCCACCAGCAATTCAGTGAAGTCTAAATTACCAGCCACAATCAGCGAAGGCAATCCGACTCCTGCGAGACAACCGAACTTAGAAACAGTAACTCTGTTCTGGCCAATATTTGCTGCACGGTTGAGATAGGAAATCGCGATATCGTATAAGGTAGCGCTCATTTACTAATTAAATCATGAATTACATCAGGCCAGTTCTGTCTTGCCTGAGAGCCATCGCTTTGATGGGCGCCGACATGTGCTTTAGGCAAAGCTTTTCAGATAAGTTTAAGCGTTCCCCACTATATTCGAGAAACACCATGCTCGACGCAAAAACGTGAGTGTGCGTGTGTGCGTCAGTGCGTGCGAGAGAGAGAGAGAAATGTCGCCTGTATGTATGTATCATACACCGTGCATAAGAGCTTCTGAAAAATTACACGTTTTCGTCTTTTTAATATCCGCACTGGAGTCACGCGGGCGAGCAATCTTGCATTCATTCCACGCGCCTTTATCCACTCTGAGGCCTTCCGCAGATCTTGATAATTACGTTCAAAGTTCCTTTGTTTCAAGTTGTCGATTAATTCGGCCTCGGCTGGCAATCTTCTAGTCTCACGGTTAGCTCGAGCATATCATATGCGACAAAGACCACACATGGAAAGCCTTGGTGCTCGGTTCTGTGCACGCGGGCCACAGTGACTTTTGTTTCGTCGAGGCTTGACTTTCTATAAATGCTTGAAATTCGATGCATAATTTAATACCAAGGTTGTAGAGACCCACTTTAGAGCGAGTGCAAGTGTCCGAACAAAGACATCTGTATTTTACAACAATTGCTTGTAATGTCGAAGAAATCAATCATCGAATTATATACAATCGGTTAGACCATAATTGTTCATAAACAGAACTCAACGACCTACTGAGTTACGAGCGATATATATATATATATATATGGAAAGACAGAAAAACTCTTGTCGTAGTGCCCCACGAACAGTGCCTTTGCGTAAACACGGCACTAACCTCAGTAAAGCGATTATTCGCAGCCAAATATTTCACTTTGAATTATTAGAAGTATACAGCAATTTCGCGTAACCCTGATGTTCGATTTAACGTGAGCCCAGTATTTCTGGCTTCTTGCTTGCCAACGGAGGATTGGAATGGTAAAATTAAGTCGCGTCTCCAAATGAAAGCGCCACGTCACAAGGGACAGACGTCGGGTGTGCAAATTCTTTTTTTTTTCCTATTCTTTCAAGACAGCGCCTATTTTTTTAATATTCCAAGATATGTAATTGCTGAGGAGGCGTAACGCCGTCCAACAGCTACCTACAGAGTATACCAGTCACAAAATTAGAGGCTGTTTTGGAACAGAATGGTTATCAAGCTGCAGGGATTGAGAACATCGCCGCTGAACGCGTAATTCGGTTCCTGAGAAGCCAGAAGCCACTGCCTGTCAAAAGAAATAAAAAAAGAAGCAAATTAAAGCGCCGCTGAAGGCATCAGCGGTGCCTGCGTGAGCTTTATAGGCGGTGCCGTTCCCTGGCGCGCGCGGTTTGTGACAGGAGAATCGCAACAAATTAGGGACAAGGCTATCGGGTCGCTGAAGACGCCTATAGTGGCCTGGCTTGGGCATTCGCCGCACGGATTGAACGGCGAAGAGAGGCGAAGGCGAGAGAGAGACCACGTCGTCACAAAGATGATAGTTGCTGGCCGCGGGCACTACACGTCGCACAAGCCGAGGAAAGAAAGCGCGCGAGGTCACATCAATCGCCACGGAGAGGCGCGAACAAAAAGCAGTTCCCCGCCGTCGCGTCTATACCGAACGACCTCCCTCCAAACGCCAGGGCGAGTGGCGCCAGGGGGTTACAAAGATTAATTGAGGACCATTAGGCTACACATCAACGCGAGGAAAAAGGAATGTAGCGCGATGCGTGCTTGCAGCACCGGACAAACGTAAGACATCACGTGTCCGAACGTGATTATTATCCGTTACGCGTGCAAGCACAAACGTTTCGAGCGCGCGTATAGCGGTCATGTAAAACCGAGGACCTTCTCTTCATGTGTTTCCTGTTTCGAGAGATAAGGAAACAGCGCTTGTCCTCTTTGTCCCTTCGCCCGTTGTATACCTTTTTGCGCCTCCAGCTGTAAAAAACAAAAACATGGAATAGCAACTATAACCCGCTCCCACACCTTGTTCCAAGAGAGACAGAGAGCGTTGCTGTTCATGGAAACCAACATGCGTCAGGGGTATAGAGCTACAAACGCAGCGGTTACCTTCTTTTGAACTGATTGTTTTTTTATAGCACATTCAGGTGTTCTGTGATGGGATTTCAGTCAGCCTGAGCCGCTTATTCAAACGCACGATGAAAGCATCGAGGCTATAGTCCTACGGCAAGTCTGGGCCCGCCCCAGTCGAAGAGAACCAGAAATAAACTTTGGAGCATACAAAAAGTAAAAAGAATAGTAAAGCTTTTGATTGATTGATTTGTGGGGTTTAACGTCCCAAAACCACTATATGATTATGAGAGACGCCGTAGTGGAGGGCTCCGGAAATTTCGACCACCTGGGGTTCGTTAACGTGCACCCAAATCTTAGCACACGGGCCTACAACATTTCCGCCTCCATCGGAAATGCAGCCGCCACAGCCGGGACCACTAGTAAAGCTTTTCGGAAGCCCTCTTCCATGTTGTGGGATTCCTCAGCTCAGGGTGTCATGGTACCATGCTCCTAGTCCGGCACTGCCCATTAGTCGGAGCAGTTCTTCCACGCTTAATTGCACGATCAGACGAATCATCTGTACTGCGCTTATAAGTGGAAAACACGGAGTGCCGATGTGTTGAGCTTGCCCTCCTATACCATATATTAGAGAAGGTTGGCAAGCTGAAAACTCCAGCAATTGTTGTCGTAGTTGGCTATAGATACATGGCGTCAAGTAACGCACTGTGAGAGAAAGTGATTCGCTGTTTTATAACTCTGTCTTCTAAGGAAATGTAATCAATATCTGGTGGCAAAACCACAATGTCTTCTTCAACGTGCACTGGCATCGCACAGTAGACGAACCTCTCCAGCATTTCATCTCAGCCATACAATTTGTAAGCAAAAATTAGCCGAGATGGGAGTTTCTCCAGCACACGAGCCCACAAAACTCCCCTGCCCCAATTATTTACTGCCTAGTACGGAGCGAACTCGGCACATGTCGCCGTAAAACGCCCCCTCCTTAATCGCAGAGTTTATGAACGACATGACCTTGTTAAACTCGCCAAGGAGTTTCAGGTCACGTGGTTACGAACTCTCTATGGGAGTTTTAAAAAACCATTTCAGGCCATGACGTGCGTGCGTGTGTGTGTTTGTGTGTATGTACGGGCATCTATTTGCACGTCGATGTGAAGCACCAGAGTTTTGTGTGGCTGACCCTGTGAGCATCTGTCGACAGGAAACGAAATTATCAGTGCAGCGAAGATTTGCAACGACCGGTTTGCTGTTTAGTGTGAACATTTAAAGATATTTCGCACCGTTGAACCACGCGCTATGCGACCACTGCGGCCGGAATCGAATCCACGACCTCTGGTTCAGCAGTCGAGCACCGTGACCGCTACACAATCGCGGCGGGCTCTATGGAAATGTTAGACTGTGTGAAAGCGTAAGGCCACAGGGTCATGGCCGCCTGTGTGCGCGCTTAAATATTCGGATCGTAGAGGCTGCACTCGGCACCATACTCACAATTTAAAAGCTCAAATTAACGCATTTTGCCCTCGCAATCTAAACGGAGATGCGTGCTACACACGAATCATTGAAAAAAAAAAGCTAGTGCAGTGTAATACATGCATACAAACATATTTAATCTGACCCTTTATAGGATGATCAGAATCATATATAGAGCGAGACGACAAATGTCAGCCCAGCAGCGCCGCACGAGGAAGCGCAGTGCGGGAGCCAGACAACGTTGCGTAAAACGGGACAGAGACCCCAGAGACCGCCTATACAAAAGCACCAAACGTTCTCGGCGCCCTCGTCAAACCTTAGATAAATCGATGCGATGAACGCGGACTGTAAAGACGGCAACAACGGTGCCACACACGCATGGATACAAAGGGCGCTTACATACAGCGGCGCCCACCGTAGCCAATTGAGCGCGAGACGTGCGCGCTGCACCGAAGACCCGCACGCGCATAGCGGGTCGTCACGGTATGCCGGCCACGAAGTGCCGGACGCACAGGACGATGAATGCGCGCTCGACGATATAGGGGGGACTGTGGACGCGTGTTGGCGACAGGCAGGACCGCCGGCCGAAGCTACAGCACCGCGCAGCTCTTCGACGATACAGCGCGCAAAGGACGCCGCGCACGCATAGGCGACCGTGTATATACATACGGTGGCGACGCCCCATCGTCGCGGCCATCACTGTGGGACGCCGCGGCATCAGGGGACAACGGGAGCACCAATCGACACAACGCGGACCTGGCCCAACAATGGGGGTGCCCGCAATCATAATAAACACACAACTGCTGCCTGCCCGGGTTCCCCATTTACGCCGCGCGTCGGCGACGCAGCACGCGGGGCGCGTCCACCACCGCGGCGCCCACATACGCGACGGACGAACGCCAATAATTTGCCTTTGTAGTAATCAAACGCGGCGTCGTGATGCAATCGGCGAGAATGACCTAAATGCGGGCGCTGCGGCGTCGATTTATCGATCAAAGAAGCAACCGAGATGCGGCGCCGATCGTCCCCAAGGTCTGCGTGTCTGTATGTATATACGTATCCGGAGGAATCCCATTCGCCTCGAATTAATGCCCGTGCAGTTCTTATACCACCGCGTTGTTTGCTTTCGGCCAACGACCGGGAAGAGTGTAACTCAGGCGGTCGTTGCGCTCTTGCCGCGAGAAGCATGCGGACGAGACAACGTGGGTGTCGTTTGCTGTCAGGAACAGACGCCTTTGTTTTCTCGGTAAGTCTTGCTCGGACGGCGTGAATTCTGTCACGGAAAACGAAGTTGCGACGCTGAACATTCTCGAAAAGTCATATATGCATTCCGCGAGTATCATGCGCCCCAGTAGTGTGATTAAGTTTCCGTTATGGCACACCACTCAAATATTTCAAAACATATATATATATATATATATATATATATATATATATATATATATATATATATATATCTATATATATATATATATATATATATATATATATATATACTGTATGGTATAGCGCGGTGAGTGGCCAGCCGCTTCGCCGTCATGCGTGCCACGCAATTTCGCACTTTCGTGGACGCCACTTTGATATACTGAAACCTGTCAAGACGACCTACTTACGTGTACCAACACGCACTTTTCTGGACTTGCGGAACCTCAATGACAGTAAGACTAAAAATAATATAACATCTGAAGTTTTACGCGCCAAAACCACGATGCGATTATGAGGCACGCTGAAGGGTTCTGGACCACCTCGTTTTTTTTTTTTTTTTTCACTAAGCTGACGTCGCACAGCAAACGGGCCTCTAATAAACAGGGGAAATTTCGACGGTCTGGGGTTCTTTAAGGAGCACCTAAATCTAAAAGCACACAGACCCCTGGAGCATTTCATCTGCATTGAAATGCGACCACCGCGGACGGGGTCGAACCCGCGAACTTCGGGTCAACAGCCGAGCACTGTCCCAACAAGGCGGACGCTCCTTCGTCGAAGTAAGTGACACGCTCCACGAGTTACACGACGTCACTCCAGCGCAATATTACATTTGCTGCACAAGTGAACGTCGCCAGCGCGTGCATCACAGTCGACAGTCGCAAATGCCTGCGGACAGTCAAGCGAAAAAACCGGCAGGCTCATGCAGAGCGGACAGCGTCAGCCATGGAGGGGAAGGGCGTCGAAAAAATCAGCAATGTAGTACAGCGAAGGTGACCCGAGCTATCGAGCCGCCACGCTCGACAAAAGGCCGGGCACGATGACCAACTACGGCGCTTACTGAGCACGCACACGCGCAGTACCGGGCACGAATGAGCATCGGCAGCAGCCTTATGCGGGGGACACAACTGCATGCGGTGCGTCCAGCCGGAAGGCCGGATCCACAGGAAGCACGCGAACGCGCCACACGCATAAACGGCAAATAAAAAAAAAGAACAATGGTACGAGTAAAGGTAAAAGGCTACAGGCTCACCTTAATTTAAACTAAGTGTAAATGGCCTTTGAAGTAAGGGAAGCTCAGAGCAAAATGTGATTTGAAGAGAGGTTTAGGAAAATGAAGGATAGTAGATGGGCAGAGCGAGGTGTACAGGTATTTGTATAAAAAGTGCGCGGACGCAAAGCGGTGCATTTGATTGATATGTTGGGTTTAACGTAACCAAACCACCATATGATTATGAGAGACGCCGTAGTGGAGGGCTCCGGAGATTTCGACCGCCTGGTGTTCTTTAACGTGCACCCAAATATGAGCACACGGGCCTACAACATTTCCGCCTCCCATCGGAAGTGCAGCCGCCGCAGCCGGGATTCAATCCCGCGACCTGCTGGTCAGTAGCTGAGTGCCTTAGCCACCACACAACCTCGGCGGGGCAGGAAGCAAAGTGGAGAAAAAGAATAGGAGGCTCACTAGTAAATGCACAGCTGGCAGTGTGGGCAATATGGAAACACGGAGAATCAAGCAACAAGTCAGAGAAGGTGGCGATCATTTATTCGATGACCGTGATGGAAAATAAGCCGAAGTTCAGAAACTACCGAAAGGACAAAAACTAAATAAGGAGGGAAAGGTTTTATGATAATTCAAGGGGAAGCGCTTGACCGTTTGGAGCGAAGTTGGGTTGCCATAGAACGCGTAGTTATAAAGCGAGATTCAATAAAGGACAACAACGTGCGTGCATGCCGTGGGGGGGGGGGGGGAGCTGAGGAAACCATGGAACATGTTCTGACTGAATGTGGCGATATCCACCTAGATATACTTGTGGTCACAAGCCTACATGAGGCTTTAGGTTTAAGGGACGAACATGGAAACTGAACACGTCCGCAATAGAAGCAAGTAACAGAAGTAACAGATGGTTAGGGTATTGGTGGAAGAAAACTAGAGGTAAAAAACCCAAATAGGGGGGAATTGGGTCATTCTGCTTGAAGAGGCAGAGAGACGTACCCTGAATTTATAACTCTTCTTGTTATATAACATAGTTTTAAACGAAATAGACAAGGCTTTAGGCCAACATAAAAAGCCAGTTTTCCTATTTTTTTTTAGCCTGGTACCACACGTGTCACCAGCCCGTTATAAAGGGGACGCTCACAGCATCCATTCATCCAGGATGTATGGACATGAAACCATATGAACTCGAGGTGGCACTGGGAAATACGTTCAGTGTCAAACCTCTCGCGTTTGGTTTGCGACGCCTCTTCATTTCTTTTTTTTTATTGATAAAATAGTAACCGCCGCGGCGTAATTAAACTCGACCTTCGTTTTCGCAGAGGGTGGGCAAGCGACGCGGTAAACAAGTCGGCATGTTCATCTTATTCCGCCGCATACGTCTAAGACAGCCCAATAAAGAGCTCAGTACGATACGTATTATCTCGCCAAAATAAGGTAAATCGTAGAAGCTAAGGACTGAAACGCTAATACGTATACGAATTAGCCGGTCACCCTGTAAACACGTCGTCTTAGCTCCAGAGTTTGTAAACACAATTATTTTTTTCGTGCAATATTTCACCCTGCACCCATTTAAGACCTAGCGCTTAAATAGAATTACTCAAAGCTGCGCTTAAATAAGCGAGCGAATTATCTTTCTTTTGTTTTAGCTTTACAGCATATAAAGCGCTGTAGCTCCCCATAGTGTCGGAATTCAACCCGAGGTATCTACTCATATTCAGCGTTACTATCAGCCTTACTTGGATTCACGTTTATACTCACGTCTACTATGCACATATTCCAAAGAATTACCGGCCACACACGACTTCAGTATTTGTTGAGCAAAAATGTGAATTACATTGGGGGGGGGGGGTTCCTCGATCCCCCTCCCCAACGCATACTCTTCTATGGAGGTTCTTCATAAATATATCTTATCTTGCCATCTCTTCCAAGAAAAATGTTCTTACTGGTTTACGAGCCCTGATAACGTCTGTTCAAAGGTATTGTATCAAAATGCTTCAAGAATAGCACCGATTACGTGACGTATTAGTGTTAAAAAGCATTTACACCATGGTCTTATAAGATAATTCTAGGCTAACGGAATCGAATCACTCAGACTCAGATAGAACCGCGGGTTTGAGTCCCGGTGAGTCCGGATGAGCAATATTTTGGCGAGTTTGAGTCCGAGTGAATATGGTTGCAGAAAATTTTCGTGAGTGTGAGTCCGGCTCAGCCAAATTTCAGTAAGTCTGAGTCCGGGTGAGTCCTGAGCACAAAATATATTTCATGAGCGAGTCTGAGAGAGCCCCACAAGTTTTGCCGACCTATGCTTGGTACAAACATCAGAGTTTCCACGTGGCTATAACAGTTTCGCCGAAATGCAGCCGACAGACGGAAGAACGAGACACGAAAGCGGAAACAGCGGATAAACAGCCTGACTGACATTCAGTGTTACGTTCAATGCTCGTAAAGAAAAAAAAAAACTGAAAGCGCGGACATCGACATACACGATACGTCACCGCTAGTATAATGACGCCGAGCAGACAGGAAGAAAAAAAATGCTCATTGATCGCACGACCAGGAATCAATGTGAACCGAAGATCGTTCGTGAAGCAGTTAATAACATCTTTTAGAACTACAAATGCTGCATATACGTATATTCTATTACTGTCATCCTAAAGTGCAGTAATGTTTATGCTTATGCAGTAGAATGTTCACAATATGTTCCTGTAATGCAAATAAGCACTCCGTACACACTGACCAGATTTAAGATCGCTGAAGCGATGTGGTAAAAGGCGACGATGTTTGCCGGAAGCATGTCCCAATAATCTCAAAGATACATGCTTGACGTTGGCACGACCAAGGTATGCGCGTGATAGTTAATGAACTTGGGAAGCTGTCAGGCTGATGTGCTTGGATACCGATGCGCGAGCCCATCTTCGCACGTGCATTTATTTTTATACTTTGTATACGTTAGCGTAATGCAGCGCGAGCCTGTCTGCACATATGTATAAGTTGGGGTGACGTGACCCACCTACTGTTGAGCTGCGTATTAGACTTTCCCTGCAGTAAAGCAACAAAGAATGGCGGGCCAAGCAAGGACGCAACAATTGAGTCAAAGCAAAAGTAACAGACACCACCCGCCACGGAGGTCTGGTGGCTAAGGCACTTACAAGTAACCCGCAGGTCGCGGGATCGAATCCCGGTTGCGGCGGCCGCATTTTCGAAGCAGACATAAGTGCTTGAGGCCCGTGTGCTTATAGGTGCACGTTAAAGCGTTAATGAACCCCGGGTGATCAGAATTTTCAGTCTTCCCCGGGTGGTCATAATTTTCGTAGTCTTCCACTACGGCATCTATCATAAATATATGGTGGTTTTGTGACATTAAACCCTTGTAATTTAATTAAGAATCATCAGACACCTCCACAGAGGACGAGCACCTCCTCTAAAGGTGCTAAATAAAACACGACATGCGACTATTTCAAGTAGATATAGTTTTCCTTTAGAAATATTAGGGCTCTCAACAAAACGGTGAAAAGCTCGGACAATGAGTGGCATTGTCTTGTTGGCTGCGACTGGTCTTCCCTCCGGAGTTCCACAGCTGTTAATCAATTTACATGGCAATAATGTGTTACGAAAACTAGGAAGTTACAAATTTTGACCGTCAAGTACGTTCGACGGTGAGAGCTCCCTCGTAGCACTCATTCAAAGCGTGTGTGAAGTTTAAGCATCCATCAACACGCAGCCTCAGAGATCGAGAGCCCAAGCGCGTGCGCTGCTCGATGTCGGAGGCCACGTCCTCAGTCATGCAGTGCGAGAGTTCATTCATCAAACACTTCCCAGCAAGAATTTACGCGCCAGACGTTTTGAGGAATCCTACCTTGTTGTTGTCCCAGAGCGGATGATCTCCGGACAGCGCTACAGGTAACCGGCTTCCAAAGCTTCGGGCGCACGGTCGCATCGTCTCGTGTCCTCAGCTGCACGTAGCTCTGCGTGGAAAAGAGACGCGAGACAACGTCAGGGACCAAACGGGACGTTTTTTTTTAAAAATAAGCAATTCAACAACTTATAAACCAAGCTCAATCCACCACCCTTAGTACTATAAAAGCCAGCATTCGAAAAGCGCGAAATCGGCTGCTGACCCGCAGGTCGCGGGATCGAATCCCGGCTGCGGCGGCTGCATTTTCGACGGAGGCGAAAACGCTGCAGACCCGTGTGCTCAGATTTCGGTGCACGTTAAACAACCCCAAGTGGTCGAAATTTCCGGAGCCCTCCACTACGGCGTCTCTCATATTCATATGGAGGTTTCTGGACGTTAAACACCACACATCAATCAAGCGAAAAACGCGAAACGAAACACTCGCAGGGTACATGCACACCTATATAGGAAGGCACGCACACAAAACGTATGTCGTGACCGGCAATCTCCGGTATCACTATAGTCATCAGTTACACTAGCTAGTTATTCGATTAAACCGATACATATTTGACGTACGTACGTTCGTGCGCGTCTATTTCACGCCGCAATTATGATGGGACGAGGTTGCTGCTGCAAACGCGTGGAGCGCCAGCCATTAATAGCAACGCTAAATAGGAACAGGAAGTTAAGCTGCGTCATTAAAATGCACCGCTGCAATACCAATAGAAGCCACACCTACAGCACACGAAGCGGCTTTGCTAAGCCAGAAAAGACGCAGAACGGAAAGACGGGTGCCGACGTCACCACCCAATATCAACTTCTCGCACTTCTTCGCCATGACGTCCCGTAGTTTGACAGCCCGCTCGCCGAGTTGCCTATCCTAGTTAACAATTTATCGACAAATAAAGACTACATTGTGTTCTAAAGCAGGCATACACTTAACCTATAGGAAGTAACGGTAAATTGTTCAGTAATATAATTACCCCACTACACGAGGAAACGTGCACAGTCGGAGGCGCGCGAAGAGGGGGAAAGCGGCCGCCCCCCTCGTCTTCTAAGGAAGGCGCCAAAGCTGACCCACACTTTTCCTCATTCGGGCCTGCCTCGTCAATGTTTAATGTACGCTGTTACGGCCACACAGGTTTTCGGCGATGAGGACCCTTGATGTCGCATTCCAGGAACTGTTCAGTATACACTTCCCACATTACGCAGAAAGCTTGGGATCAAAGGCATGCCGCTATGAGCAGCACGTCATCGCTTTCATTTGTTTGTTTGTTTTTGTATTCATTGCGAAGCTTGTTTTCTTTCGAACTCAACGAAGTCGAAGGAGAGGGAGGGTATTGGAAGTGACCCATGCTGCAGAACTCTGCGCATACGTTCGTATACAACGTTGCACTGTATACTGGCGTCAAGATTTAGGTGCAAACGGGTAATAAAAGAACAAAAAAAAAGATTTATATATATATATATATATCTCGCTAACTGCGCATGAAATGTAGTTCAATGCAATTGTGTTAACGAGCTCGTTTGGCAGAAATTCCGGTGTTGGCGATGTTGGTTGCGAGCGAAAAATCACCACCTTGTTCACGACCGAAAAATCGAGAAAGGTGCAAATAAAGTAAGAAATAATAACTACGTTCGGTTCGAGTGAGAATTGAAGCAGCCTGCGTGGCAAGTAGCTGTCTTATTACACAGCCACCGTACTGCTTGAAACTGTGACAAAAAAAAAACACGACACGAATGTGATGCAGTAGAAGAAGCCTCCTTAAAGCATCATATATTGCGTGGCAGAATCGCAGAATTGCGCCAGGCATCAACAAAATATGTGAATTGAGCAACGAGCGAGTGGCTTGAAGGCCCACCCATTCCGAAGCGCTCAGGCATATTTAATCGCCATCAGCTGCCAAAGCATAAACAAAGGAAGCAGCTGCGTATAGGTTCACATGTTGCCTTACGGACGCGCATGTAGGCCCTTAGTTCGCTAATAAGCTGAAGGAAGTATTCTGACGTAGTGGGCACTCAGAAACTATATTTCCAATAAGCATTCTAGGTAAGCATGAAACGCCCAATGTTACAAGCACCGAGAACCAAATCTATAGGCTATAGCGATTGAGAAGGCAATGCGCACGGGACCTAATTATACGCTACCGCGTTCTACTCTCGATCGCAGACTTCGAGTGTCCTCCGCTTTTTTTTCCGATATGTTAGCATACAGCCCCTCTTTGTTTGCATCACACGTATGTCGCGTACTGTGAAATCGGCGGTGTCGATACACCTATCCTATAGCATGCGCGGCTGGCTTTGTAAGGTTACCGCATAACGAAGTGAGCTCAGCTTTGGATCAGCGGTACATCTGTGCGACAGCATTCATCCGGACACGAATTCTTGTCTTAGCGAGCCTAATACACTGATTTTGTCATTGTTTTACTTTTGTTTAGACCTACACTGTTGGGTGCGCATTTTCGCTGTAGGGCTGCCTTGGGGGTGCATGCACTGACATCTCAAGGAATAAAGCACTTGATAATCAGCGATTGTACGTGTGTCGTGTTTTTATTTCTTTTTTCGTGAAGCATTTTGTGTGTTCGCGCCGCTACCTTTATCTAAAGAAGGGAGACATTGCAGGTAAATTTGCACAATATGACGCAAAAACAGCACAAGACCTAAAACCAAGGGGCGGAAACTCCCTATACATAGTGCACACGTGCGTCACGCAGCGCCCCTTCATCATTTCCGAAATGTGCCACCGACATGCCCGGGTACCGACAGACTCCGTCGCCGACCGCTGCCGTGTTGTTTCCTGGTGCTTCCTACCGTTCAGTTTTGCCTCACGATGCAAGTTTGAGGAATTATCAGCTGCTGGTGAGGCAAGTTGATATAACAGTCCACGAAGAGCGAGCAGATCGTCGGGGTGTTGTTCTCTTTGCCGAACGTTATTGCCTATTACCAAAGATTAGAACGAGCATTGCGATTTTCCGAAAAGCACCGGCGTGTTTGGCTGGCACAGATTAACAAAAAAAAACGACTTGAAGAACCTCGGTGATGTTTGCGTCTTCAGGTGTAATTTCCTTACGGTTAAGTGCTATATACAAGCCCTTATATACCTGCAAACAGAGACAGGTTACCGCGATACTGCGCATACAAAAAATGTCCGCGACCACAGCGTGTCCGAGAGGCGGTTAAAATCGTGAAGGCGATCGCGAGAATTTGGGTATTGCATTAAAACAAACTGTGAAAATGGATGTGAAGCAATATTCATTCAATCGCGGTGCCAATCGATTCGAGTTTGGGGGGTCAGGTTTTTTTTAATTGGTCGATTGATTCCATAACTCGGTCTCCATCACTTTCAGAGACTCTACTGTACATTAGTGCAAAACAGCAGAAGTAAAAGTAAAATACAAGGTAAAAAAATGTGTAAAACATACGCGAAAAAAAAAGTGACCGCAATTACCGCGGCACGCACCATGCGAAGTCTCTCTCTTCCTGGCATAATATTTTCCTCGGCTGTGTCCACAATTTCCAATCAAAACGGCTCAACATCAGCACTGTTTAAAACACTTGGGGAGTCGCGCTGCTAGTTTGGTGGCCTAGGCCGCTGCAACATAGTAAAATTATTAATAATATTATATTTCTTGTAAGCTTGACTAGTTCTGCACGATGACTCGTTTTCGATGGCAGCTCCTGCGCTTCGCTCATCCACTTTTAAAATTGCGGCTCGAGAGAATTTGGGCTTTCACTTGTTCTTGAGCCATGCAATTTGTATAGTGAAAGCGAGATAAAGGGTCCTGGGAGGTCATGGCGGGCAGCTGGTGTACACGGTGGCTGGTATCCGTGTCACACATCTTGATTTTCTGGTTTTGTATCGAGTGAACAAACGAGGCCTTCCTGATCCAATGAGCTCGTTAAAGTACGACAACAAAAAAAAACACAATGCTTCCCTTTCAACGTCACGCACAGGCAATAAAAAAAGTTCAATAAAATGAACTTTTTTATTGCACGTTCTGTACAAAAAAACGGACATACAGGTAGTGTGAAAGTGTCAATCAATAAAGCAGCTTTAACTTACAACTTACATACGGACATCATGAGCAAACGTTGAACCCAGAATATCTGAACAAATGCAAAAATGATCAACAATCGTAAGACACGTCGTATTTGACTCAATCACGTTGGTTATGACGGCGCGCATAGTTTTCTCACAGAACATGAGTGCCAAACGAGACTGATGTTCAGAGGCACGGAGAGGATAGAAGCGAGCAGAAGTTTTTCGAGAAAGAACGTCGCTGGAAAGTGTTTCGGCAAACTGACTTGTCTTCGGTCAGGGCGACAGCCTTGCCTTGACGAAGAAAAGCTCGGTTGTGGAAACATCCGCTACACGACATTCTCTGTAATAATTTTTAGAAGCATTTAGTCCAGCGCGTGTACTTTGGTGACACTAATCGAAGAAAAAACTCACAAATTTTCAAACTGCTGCTAGAAGAGCTTCATGAGCAGGAAGCAACCTATAATTACTTGACATCATTTGAACTACACGCCGAAAGTAAAAGAAACTAAAACTGCCAAGCCAACTCAAATTCAAGCTTTTCAATAAACGCGTTTTCCAGACACCAATTACCAATTAGTCTTCACCAATTAGTTAAGCAACACTACACTTTCGTCAGTCCAGTCCGGCTTCCAGAGAACCGGGTTCACTCATATGTACTCGTGCAAAATCAATACCTGCTCAAACAATGGAGCCGAATTCTTGAGCTCACCCGTTGCCTTTAGGAAACGCTGAAAAACGTTCGCGGAACTAGAAATTCCCGGGTTAGCCCACCACACAGCCACGCAAAACATTTGTTGCCCGATTAAGCCATCATGGACGAATACATGGTTGACTTGTCCGGCCTATCTCACTGCCGCTTTCGTTCTCTGCCCACCACATGGCTGTCTTTTATCTTTCCCGTAGTTGGCACGCAGACCGAGCGAGATAACTAAGCACGATCCAAGTTCTATTTCCGCCGAGCGAGGGGCGAGAAGGAGCGGAGGCAAGCGCTATGAACGCAAGTCAATCCCTTCCCGTGCTTCGCCAAGTTTATGACTTCGAGAGTAAAGAATAGGAAACCACATATAAACAAGAGAAGTTCTTTCTGGGCTATAATTTCTCTCTATTTGTAACTACTTGAGAAAGCCAATAAATGCGAACATTCACATGAAGTTCACTCCGTTCAAACGGACCTCAGGATGCCCGACAACCACCACGAGCGTGCATGTTCCTTGAAACCGAAACTAGCGCTGAGTTTCCGGGGCCTGCTGAAACTTCGTTAATACACCGTATATCTATCTACAACCAGTTCAAAACGTTTCTCCAGGTAGGAGCGAGTTAATATTACTTTTTATCACCTAAGGTTACCAATGAAGCTTGAGGAAACCGGAAAACGATAATAAATGTTTTTATTTCTGTCTCTGCGCAGATCGCGGAACCGTTTTTTTTTCGTCTATCACACACTTGCACGTTCATTCACAGCGTCAGGTAATTTTACGATTGCGACGTCCGCACTTCTGAAATACTCTTCTCTTTGTCTACGCATGCTCGCCTTCACAGAAAGACTGGGAACGCGGACAGCCGCTGAGGCGCCATAAAAGCAAGACCATTACTTTTGGCGTCCTCGTAAGCAGCCTATAGGACTAATACGTCCCCAAAATGACTCAAGCGACGTTCCGAACCCCTAAATTTCAGTCCACTTGACCACTCGCGGAAGTCGCCTACACGGTTTCTCGAGCCGACAGAAGCGTGCCCACTTTTCACTGCGGCCTGAAACACTACCGCATCGGAGAATCGAACAGATCGGGAGACCGCCCAACAATGAGCGCGGAGACAAATCAGTCGTCAGGTTAGTGTGACAAGGCGGGCACGCAGGAAGAAAAACAGTGCGCCAGAGAACGTGCCGGGCACCGCCAAAGGAGGGCGCAATCGAACGAGACAGCGCTGTGCGTGCACGATCGGCCGGCGCGGAAACCGGTCGACGCGAAAATCCGATCGCCAACGAGGCAGCCTTTCCCCACCGGCATGCTAACCAGCTCCTCGCTTCCTTTAAAATAGAAGAGAATCGACGGCAGAGAGAGAGAGCTGGCTCGTTCCACCTGGATGACCGTAAACCCGGAGACAGCGGAATGAGTTTTCCTCGGTGCGAAGACGACTCTTTTTCGACGGCCCGCTAGAAAGTTCCACGACGCCGGGGTGGTTTTCCTCGGCGGTACCGCGGGCTCCGCGGCTCATGTGCGCAACAAGAAGTGCACTGCACGAGCCGCCCCGCTCGGCGAAGACGGTCGGCGCCGCCACTCTCTCGGCCGGCCGTTCGCGGATCTAACGGGACCATGTGTCTCGGCCTTCCTTCCTCTTTGGCCTCCCACCGCGTGCGAGACGGTATTGCGGCAACAGCGCGCCCACAATGCCACCGAGTCCGTCGGCTTTTCGTTCGAGCGACGACGAGCACTTTCGCCGTGCGAGCCGGCTTGTTGTCTGCCGGAACGTTCTGGGACGCGAAATTTGGGACGTCCCGGGGTAACTAGCGCGCATGGGTGTACCGAATATGCAACGCCACCCAGGTTGACGAAGTTTCTCACACTGCGAATTGAACCGCACGGTTCCAGTAAGCAAAAAAAAGAAAAAAACGGTGTGAATTCGGCGAGCAAACATTCATCCGTTACTCAAGCTTGATAGTGGGACCACATCGCTTGTGCAGTGCCGGCCTGTTTCTGAGGCGACCTATGACGTGTGGCGGTTTGGGCTAGCTGGTATGACATGATGATAGTTACTAGCGCGAGAACTGAAACGACGGACAAAGGGACAGGAAGGAATGACGACTCGGTCACGGCTGTCGGTACGCTAAACGAGATGATCCGCGGGGGTATCTCACGAGTGCTGCTCAAACGTTTGAAAAGGATACCGACTGCAGAGCAGGGAAACCAACCCACAGAATTCGTGCAGTCTATGGAAGGATAAAAATAACGCGGGACACACACTCGCAGAGACAAGGACAACTAGTTAAAACGAATTACAATGCGTCGTTAAGTCCTATGCACCTTCGTGATGCACACATATTTCTCAATAAGCCAAGGGCGCACTTTGAAGCCATCTGCTGCATCGCTTATGCGACAGGCTTCTCAGACTGTGAGTGACATAGCAGCAGTGTACACAAAAACTTCACTGCAAGTTCTTGAGAATGTCATGCGTATACATGACACTGCTATTAAGGGTTATAAAATTACCCTGAAAGCACTGAAGATTTCCGTATAATTGGTGTTTACCGGTCGGGTACTTACATACTGCGCTCTTTCCTGTCTCCCTTGTTTTTCTTCAAGTTTGTGCAGCAATTAAATTTTTCGGGTACTTACACCATGCACTACCATGCAGGTACACGCCAGCTTCGCGAAAGTCCTCTCATTACACCGTTGTGCGACCGCAGTCACACGAACTGTGTATGTGTGTGTGCGTTTGAAAGAGAGAAATTGCATGATACGGCGCAATACGCAGCCGTATCTTACAGTTGGCAAGCAAAAAACATAAAAAGATCAGGACAATATATTTGCAGCAGCACAGGAAATAACCGATGCATACAGTCAACACGGAAACAAGGAAGGTCATTACTGTTACCGCAATAAGGAGCCGTAGCATGCATGCAAGCACTGTATTAGTGATATTTAATGTCGGCAACTGTTGGCTAAACGACGGATAATGTTCGCTAATGGTGGCTAATTAATGGTTCTTAAGTGACAGCTAATGGCTGCTAGCTGGACAAGTGCTGCCTAATGATGTAGCTGGCCTGTAGTGTCGCCTAGAGATGCGGTATGTCGGTTAGGTGATGCAATCTAAAATAATGCTAACACACTATTTGACAGTTTACCGTAAGAATTTTTCGGCTGCCACATTGCGCAAATATTCAATGAGGAACATTGTATTCCATTCCGTTTCACTGTAGAGAGAAAGGGAGAGAGACTCTTATTGAAATCTTAAAAAAAAATATCCTGGCAGTATGCCTAGCATCAGGGGCGTAGCCAAAACATTTCTCGTGGGGTTCGATCCTAGCTCATCTATGTTGGTGCATCTGTTAGCATCTGTGCGAGTGTATCCAGTATGAAATGTCAAAATTTCTAGGAGCCGCCACTGCCGTGGCACAGTTGTTACGATGCTCGGCTGCTGACCCGTGAGACGCTGGTTCGATTCAGGCAAGTATACGTTAGCGCTAAGTCTGTGTTCTTTTCGTGTTTCTTCTATAGTCTTTCGTTCCTCTCAGAGGGCTGCACTCGCCCATGATCCAAGTACATGCTGTAGGTGAATGTGCGACCCGTAATTCAATATGCTCTCGAGGAACCATTCATTGCGAGTCAATATTTGGCTGAGCCCAGATGTGTACTCCACATGCATGGTACACGTCAGACGCGAATAGCTCGACATTTGTGCTACTTTCAGTAGTTCTGTGAATTGGATATTACATCTGCCATGACTTTTAGTCAGCCACTGCAACACGTGCCACGAATCGAAAGAACAAAAAAAAGCCTAATTAGCAGTATGCCACTGTTTCGCTTACCAGAGGCTGTCGCTTGCCTTGCAAGTCCACCATGTTAAGCAATACTGTGCTATCCGCCTTGGGCAATACCCGTTTTCTTTCTTGTTTTATTTCCGTGTTTCTTATTGCTCCCACAAAGAAATAAAGCATAAGCAAATAGAAAGCAGCATATATATCACCACACACGCGAGCCTCTGCAACTTCACGTGCAGTCTATAGGCAACTCACGGCCGCTAGATTGGAATCATGTCGCTTATGTGACCAAACGAAACCGCGATCAAAGTTCGCCGAAGCATACAAGGTCACCAAGGCTTACTATATATATTACATGGAGGCAGAGCTGGAATCAAGTTTGCGGTGGGTGTTCGATAGCGCAACTCAGAAAAGTGTGTACACGTTAACGAATGGGCGTCGACAACAAGGCGCGAAAGGAACACTTCATCTTAATCATGCCGACGCCCACACATAAACCATAAAACGGCATCACGAATTTCACATGACGCGGCAGAGATTAACGTCTGATCACGGAGAGCTGACCGACAAACGCAATTTCGTTCGGCTGGCGACATCAACCAGCGCCGCCGAAGGCGCAGGTCGAAACCGCTGACAGTGCCATGCACTCCGCTAGATTGAACCGCTAGTCGTACTGAGGCACTGACGTCACGCCTCCATTCGGCCAGCCGTCCTTGACAAGGCCTGCGGTGACGCAACTGAGGCCGCAGACTTTTACGCGACTGCGACAAGGTCGGCAAGAAACTGTGCCAAGGAGTGCCGGCAAACCTCCTCCCAGGCACGTAGTCATCGGACTGAAGCGGCGCCACTGAGGCCGGTCTGGCTAACTACGGCGCGCGTGTGTTGACTATACTGCGGTGAGCAAGCTCAGCGTCGAGCAGCTCGTTGCCCCCGCTTGACCGATTATGCACGCCACGGCGGAAGGGCCGTTTCCATCCCACCGCTGCGGGGTCGAACGAAGTGGCCACATGCATGACACACCGGTCCTCAATACTTGGGTCTGACCATTTAGACGATGAGCTGGACCGAAGAAGTTTCATGAATTAACTCGACCCAATATCAAAATGCTCAAAGTCTAGCTGTGTATGCGCGGATAGTCCGAACGTTCGAAACAAGCTACGAGACTTCGCATCTGCCCCGACTGCGCGCGAGCCATTGTCACAGATTAGTGCTCTGAGATATTACGGTATACTTTAGTATAAGGTGTAATTGGGTCAGGTATGGAAATAGCCAAGCTTCCTCAATAATATCATATAGCGATGCAGCCTGATTGAAAGAAGGGCGACGACCATGCATATTGTGATAATGAGATTGTAGTGACGCATACATAGAACGCACACTTGCCGTACCTAATAAAGCGAATCAAAAAGTGATTTCTGAATAAAGTGAATCATTCAGCACTCCTACAGTGTCGTGATTTTCAAGCCTGCCTTCCCTTTGATGTTTTGAGTACCATAAGAAGTATAACTACATTCAATGTGCTCCCAAACAGAAGCAATAGCCTTGGTAAAAATATCACTTGCCTGCGACAGCCGCACCTTCGCGGTCGATGCAGCGCTCCTCCATCCGTCAACCAATTGTAGTTAGCAACTCGCTCGTAAAGTTCTCTTGCCAGTACTATTCACAATTTATTGCCTACACCATCTTTGCATGCGTTTCGAGTGCCTGTATTTCACTTCCGGAGAGAACATGCATATCAGCGGAACGACAGAGAAGAGACACGAATTAAAGCTCCGTGAAACCAAGTCTCTCGTTAGGCATCCATGAACTGTCCTCTAAGGCAAATGGGAGTATTTGGGGTGTTTGTATGCCACGCAACAGCAACCGTCATCGGGCTTGCTTGCGTTTCCTTTCATGAAGGGCCACTCACCACCCCACGTTTGAAGATGATGAGGTAGTTTTCTCCTCTCCTTCGCACACGCGATGCATTTCCCGCGCCCATTAGTTCTTAAACGCACGTGAACAAAGTCAGTACTAAGCGCTAGAGCCTATCAGGATTTACCGCTTCTTGGTTACACGCTGTTATCACCGCTTGAATAGTTGTAAACACAAAATGAAATGTGATCGGCTTTTTTTTTTCTCGAAAGTCTGCTGCTCGGCATAATAATTTTTTATTCAAAAATACACACACAGGTTTGCTTCGTGTATATTAAGTCCAGTAGAGAACGGTGGTGAGGTCCACGAATCCAGCGGTCAGTTGGGTGGTCGGCCTGGCCTGAGAAATGTTGCACGGAGGTGACGACGACGGCTTAATTGTAGACCAATGCAGGTTCACAGAAAGTACGAGGCAGTGACATCCTGGATTGGGGCGATCGATCGTGCGCGAGGTATTCATGCGAGAGAAGGATGAACAGACGGGCGGGGCAGCTGCCTGGCAAAGAAGTGCAGGAAAGAAATCACATTCGACATTTCGCGTATATTGGCCAATGAAGAGCACGTACAATGTCATGGGAACTCCTGTCCGCGTCACAGAAGTAAGCAAGAAGGACGAGATATATAAGGAGAGAATATTGCGCTAATTTTTTTTATTTCTTACATTGAGATTCTAGTGAGTTGCCCTTTAAAAACTGCCCGCTTCCTACTTCCCCATCAAGAATGACATGTCATGCTGATAGACGCAAGCCGTTTGTGACCGGCAAGTACTGGGCATGCGGCGGTAATGCGAGAAGAGCACGCGAGATAGATAACTACTGATGTCGCGTGGCCGGTTCAAATGCACCTTTTTTGTCCTGAAGTACGACCACGGCCGCTGGATGAAAGAGCGCACGGTGGTACGACACTCTATATGAGGCTTTTTTTTTTTCTTCTAAAAGAGCCAGATGCAGAAACCGAAACTAGGCTAAATTTCTGTGGAACGTAAAGCATGCCTAAGCATCTTCAATTTCTGAAACAGTTATAATCAAAATGGGGTAGTTCCTTATAGTAATATAAGCTCAAAAAGGCAGTTTCTAATTAAAAATGAGCCAAGTACTCCAATTGTTTCAATAAAAGTGAGCCTCATTAATTAAACCAACACTGCGCCAATAAATGTGACCAAAACAATCAACATGGTCCCACCCAAAATGTTGAATTTGTGTCTTATTTGCTTTGTTATCGTGTTTAAGTTCCAAAATTAGGTTTTCTATAGTGCGAGTTGGCATTTGCTGAAGGACATGACGTTTAATGACAAAACTCAATTGTGAAGAGAAAGAGGCTGACTTGCCTACTTCTTTTTGCATATTAGTGATTCTTTTCGACATTATCGCAACAGTATCTTGTCCTCCGTTCACCCCAACACGGTATATTTGAAATAAAATAGGCATGAAATAAAAATATTCGGCGTCTTTCTATTCCCTAAAAAAGAAAAAGTGGTGAGAAATGGCATGACATAAAACTAAGTGGAACGCGCTTTTCCCATGCTTTAAATAGATGCCAGGAACAAGAACACACTGATGACAGTCCAGAGTATACGCCTGTTGGCACGAAAGACCACTCGCTATTCAAGTCCAGTAATCGCCACTACGCCTACGCGTCGAAGCATTTCACCGGCAGAAGCACAAGTATGATATCAATTCTATCACAAAATTTTACTGTATCGTACATTTTAACCACTTTACAACCATTTACGAGCTAATTCATGTCCAAATGAAATACAAACTTCATTGCATAGCACTGAAGATATGTGGCTATGTAGATTTTAGTCACAATATGGATTTGCGGTATTTAGGTGTCACAAAACGAGCGCTAAAAACGGGCGCGCCGCCAAATTCTTGCGATAACGGGCGGGAGAAACGCCGCGAGGTCAAAAGAAAAAAAAAGAAAGCAAACGTCCAAGGCTCCCCGGGCGCGCGCTCTCCCCGCAGAAGCGTGGCTTCACGACGAACCTCCTCACCCCACAAGGGCGGCCGAGCAAGCACTCGATTTTTCCAGAACGAAAGGGGCGTGGTCATACCGAGTTGACTCATCGGCCGGAGAGGGCATTCCAACCGTCTCGCCCTCTTCCCAGCCTTCGCTGCGTATCGCGCCGACGAAATGACGAGAAGCGTCTGGAATGCCTCGCGCAAGGTATTTAACCGAGCAGCCGAGATGAGAAAGCAGGAGTAGACGGAAGTGAGCGCCAGAGCGCGTAGGGATTCCGCCGTGTAGTCGGCGAAGGTTTTGGTCCGAAGGGACGAAGCCGGAGATGAATAGGATTTCCACCTGAGGGGTGAAGCTCGAGCTACAGGCAAGAGCGTGTGTTTACCGCTATCGAGCGAAGACGCGTGGCAACAGCTGCGGGTGTGAAGCCGACGTGTTCCGGCGAAGAAGTTGAAGTTTGAAGAGTGGCCAATTGAAGACGGGAGGTTTCTTGGAAGAGAAACTTCGAGGGCTGCGGAACGACAACAACGCTGGACTTTGAGTGAGTGATTCTCGGAAGAGCATCATCTAGACTTTGGTTCCAAGAACTTTGGGACTGAATAGGTTTTCTATCTCTCTAGTCTTTAAGTGTCTTGGTTGTTCAATGCATGCGACTGCATTGTAGTGCGTATTGTTGTCCGCGTCCGTTGTTTCAAGTGTGGCTGATTGTATTGTGTAGTACGTTGATTGATTGGTTTGATTGGTGACATATTGTATGCAACTATTGTGGAGTGTGCATTTTTGTGTATTGTTTTCGATCTGCCATTATTGAGAATATAATTTGTTTGTTTATCAACTCTCGGCTCTGACTTGTTCTTTGGGCCACAGCCGGCGTCCGCTGGCGCGCGAAAAACGACCACTTCTAAATTGTCCACGCTGTCGTGGTGCGGTTCGGGGGGCCGATACTTCGGCTCTTGGAATTAGCCCGGCGATTGCCTCCCTAATTAACGGGACCGGTGTGACAATTAATCTGGCGTCCGCGACAGGACCTTTTGGTGCACAGTGTGTCCAAAGTAGTAAGAAAGAGCCTCGAGTTGGTGATACTGCTATCGGAACGATTTTGTGTGTTGTTCAGTGTTCTCGTTAACGAGTGCAGGGGAGTGCTCCGATAGACTGATCTAGGCAGATACTTTTTGCACGCGGCAAGGTTTTATTTGCGAGACACCATGGATCTCGAAAAGTTAGTTGCTCTTGGTGAAAAGATGGGTCTTTCTGGCGCCGAACTACGGAAGTGGGTCACCCAGAAGGAAAAAGAAGAAAAAGAGAGAGCCAAAGAAGAAAAAGCAGCCGAGCTGGAAAAAGAGAGGTTGGCGGTCGAAAGAACCAAAGCGCAAAAAGAAGCTGAGTTTGAGAGAGAGAGGTTGGCAGCTGAGAGAGCCAAGGAAGAAAAAACAGCTGAGTTGGAACGAGAGAGGTTGGGGGTCGAAAGAGCCAAAGCGGAAAAAGAAGCTGAGTTGGAGAGAGAAAGGCTGGCCGCTGAAAGGGCGAGAGAAGAAAGAGAAGCAAAGGAGCGACAGCTGAAAGAAGAAAGAGAGGCAAAAGAGCGACAGCTGAAGGAAGAAAGAGAGCAGCAATTGAAGTTGGAGCTGGAGAGAGAAAAGTTGGCAGCCGAAAGGGCGAGAGAAGAAAGAGAAGCGGAGATGGCTGAAAGGGAACGGCAGCGGCAGCACGAGATGGAACTCGAGCGGCTCCGTTTGCAACAGCGAAGCGAAACTCCCGTCCAAGCTAGAGTTGAAAGCAGCGAACGGGAAGATCACGGCTTCCGCTTGAACCCAAGCAAGCTGCTCGTAGCGTTTGATGAAAGGAAGGACGACCTAGACGCGTACCTCCACAGATTTGAGACGATTGCGAGGAGCCAGAATTGGCCGGAACAGCAATGGGCAACTGCTTTGAGTACTTGCTTGAGTGGTGAAGCGCTCAGTGTGTACGGCAGGCTGACGCCGACCGATGCAGACAACTATGCAAAGGTGAAAGCTGCTTTGCTGAAGCGATTTAGATTTACGGTGGAAGGATTCCGGGACAGATTTCGGACAGGAAAGCCAGCTGATGGGGAGACGGCTACGCAGTATGCCGCCCGACTTTGCCATTATTTCGACAGATGGATTGAACTTTCAGGGACAGCGCAGGAGTGCGATGAGCTTAGAGAGCTGCTAATTAGAGAACAATTTCTTACTAGTTGCCACCCAAGCCTGTCACTGTACTTAAAAGAGAGGAAGGCTGACTCACTTGAAGACATGCTTGAATTGGCTGATCAATTCTTGGAAGCGCAAGGTGGCACTAATTTGGCCAAGGTCAAGAAGGATTGTCCCGGTGATTCGAAGAAATTGGCTCCCGAAGAAAAGAAGCGTGCACCAGAGAGCATCCCGCGATGTTTTCTGTGCAACCGAGTGGGTCATCGCGCGAAAAACTGTCGAACGATCTTTACGAGCCCTACGGTAGTGAAATGTTTTAAGTGTGGTCAGACTGGGCACAAGGCAGACGCATGTCGAAACGGAGCGAGCCAAACTCACCAGGTATCTTGTGTGCAAGCGGCACTGAAATCCGATAATAATGCCGTCACTGATGAATTCGTAGAGTTGAAAAATGGGGAGAAAATTCCTATTGTGGGTGCTGTAATGTCAAAACAGCCAACCGGTGTTACGAAAGGAATGCCAACGCTGCCTGGAAAAGTTGCGGGCAAAAAGGTTACGGTGTTAAGAGATACCGGCAGTTCCACGGTTATCGTGCGGAGAAATTTGGTACGGGAAAGTGAGTTGACAGGCAGAACGAAACCGGTTTGCCTAATTGACCGTACGGTTCGGATACTTCCCGAAGCAGAAATTGAGGTTGAAACCCCGTACTTCAGCGGGAAGGTTACTGCTTTATGCATGACGACCCCCCTGTATGACCTTGTCATCGGAAACATCGACGGGGCGAGAGGGCCAAGTGATCCAGAATGTTTGGGAGAAGACCCGAAGATAGAGCCCTCGCCAACACAGCGGCCGCGAGATACAGTGGAGGAGCATCCCGTGACGGATCTCACTAGAGCCCAAGGTGAAGCTGCGGCGCAAGAGACAGCGAAGGAGAAGACGATCGTGTCGAATAAGTTCACGGGCCGAGCAACCGGACTTAAGTCGGCACGACCTCAACCGACCGACAGTGTAAAGGTGACGGAGTCGGCCAGCCGGGCCAAATGTCGAGACATGAACAAGCTGGTAAATAAACCAACAGGACCCGTTGAACGTTATGACCAGATAGCTGTGTCAGAAGAGACAACGATGGCTGAGACGACGCCTCAGATATCGTCGTTGGAAAGGGCTCGCCGAAAAAGAACGTGGAAACACAAGAAGAAATCGAGCGAGCACCGCAAGAAAGGACGCAAGCGCAGCTTGAAATACACAGGATAAGTGTTTAAGTCGAATCAGAATGTGTTGGGCAGTGCTGAGTGACATATGATGTGTTAATGTTGTGTTATCCTGTGTCACAAGTGTCGAAGTGTTGTGCTGTGATGTGATGTATAGTATTGTACCATTGTTGTAATGAGAGCTCTTTGTACATTTGTATTATTGGGAATGTGTGGTGGAGTGTTGTACTCATGTGCTTGTGGTTGTGTTTTCACGTGTTGTGTAATTAAATTACAATGTCCAATCGTATTGAGTGATATATTGTGAATGTGAAGTGTCATGAGCGACGGATTGTGTTACATTCTGTGAGAATGTGTGGTGACTGTTCGCGCTCGTTTGTGTGGTTTTGAATATTATGAGATAATATTCTTAAAGTGGGGAGCAGTGTCACAAAACGAGCGCTAAAAACGGGCGCGCCGCCAAATTCTTGCGATAACGGGCGGGAGAAACGCCGCGAGGTCAAAAGAAAAAAAAAGAAAGCAAACGTCCAAGGCTCCCCGGGCGCGCGCTCTCCCCCGCAGAAGCGTGGCTTCACGACGAACCTCCTCACTTCACAAGGGCGGCCGAGCAAGCACTCGATTTTTCCAGAACGAAAGGGGCGTGGTCATACCGAGTTGACTCATCGGCCGGAGAGGGCATTCCAACCGTCTCGCCCTCTTCCCAGCCTTCGCTGCGTATCGCGCCGACGAAATGACGAGAAGCGTCTGGAATGCCGCGCGCAAGGTATTTAACCGAGCAGCCGAGATGAGAAAGCAGGAGTAGACGGAAGTGAGCGCCAGAGCGCGTAGGGATTCCGCCGTGTAGTCGGCGAAGGTTTTGGTCCGAAGGGACGAAGCCGGAGATGAAGAGGATTTCCACCTGAGGGGTGAAGCTCGAGCTACAGGCAAGAGCGTGTGTTTACCGCTATCGAGCGAAGACGCGTGGCAACAGCTGCGGGTGTGAAGCCGACGTGTTCCGGCGAAGAAGTTGAAGTTTGAAGAGTGGCCAATTGAAGACGGGAGGTTTCTTGGAAGAGAAACTTCGAGGGCTGCGGAACGACAACAACGCTGGACTTTGAGTGAGTGATTCTCGGAAGAGTATCATCTAGACTTTGGTTCCAAGAACTTTGGACTGAATAGGTTTTCTATCTCTCTAGTCTTTAAGTGTCTTGGTTGTTCAATGCATGCGACTGCATTGTAGTGCGTATTGTTGTCCGCGTCCGTTGTTTCAAGTGTGGCTGATTGTATTGTGTAGTACGTTGATTGATTGGTTTGATTGGTGACATATTGTATGCAACTATTGTGGAGTGTGCATTTTTGTGTATTGTTTTCGATCTGCCATTATTGAGAATATAATTTGTTTGTTTATCAACTCTCGGCTCTGACTTGTTCTTTGGGCCACAGCCGGCGTCCGCTGGCGCGCCAAAAAGGACCACTTCTAAATTGTCCACGCTTTCGTGGTGCGGTTCGGGGGCCGATACTTCGGCTCTTGGAATTAGCCCGGCGATTGCCTCCCTAATTAACGGGACCTGTGTGACATTAGGGGAGATGAACATATTGGAAAAAATTTATTTGAGCAAGCCCAACCATATTTCAGCAGTAAAAAAGTGCGTTTTTCTGTTTCATATAAAGTGCAATTCGTTCTTCTAGAAAAAAAAAACGCCTCATATACACTCTCAGTGAGGTGCCGGATAACGAACGGCATAAAGGCGGCGCGCTCCTACGTACTTATTAAAATCCTGTTTGTAGGGAGCCCGGCGAAAAAAAAAAAAAAACTCTGACAGCCGCGCGGCACGAGAGTACTTACAGGCGTGTAAAAGCGGGCGCAAGAGCAGAACGAAAACAATAAAACGAGACTGATCCCCTTATATAGGAATCGGTATAACACCTAAGTGAAACGTATTTTTACAGAGGTAGTTGAGCATTTATTGTGCATTTGCTTCAGCAACAGCAACAAATTGCAAGGCCACATAAAAAACGAATGCAGATCGAAATTTGCGGCGCACACCTCAAGCAGAAAGCACTCTCGAAATTGGCATATACCGGACGAGCACAGACTAACTAATGTCACAGCTCGGCACTTGAAGCGCGCTGTTCAGACAGAAAGACGCACGAAACGTGCGCACAACTACACACAGGACAAGCGCGAACAACTGTCACAATTCATCCTGGGCGGTGTGCCAGCAGCGTGCTCCTTTCGTAAACGCGGCCGCGGCAGCGTGTGAAGTGACCTTCGTCCTCTCCCGAATTATGAGTCTGATAAGCGCGCGCACAGAAGAGACCACGCTCCGTGGAGGCGGTGCTTCGAGGAGGCGACGACATGGAAGCGCGCGCAAGGCGAGCCCGTCGCGCAATCTCGCCTTTGATAACGAAAACGCGCTGAAGTTTCAAAACTCCTCTGGGGACCGCAAAAAAACAAAAAAAAACGCGCTGAAATTTTAAACCTCTGAATACTGCCAAACGGTGTATGGTGTATATAAATGGCTTGCCGTTTGCATTTCAGGCAACGTACGCTCCGTGGCGTAGTGGTTAGCACCACGCACTGACAATCAAGAGATTGTTGGTTCGTTTCCACACGATAAATGCTTGCCTTTCGGGTTTTTTTTATTTCGATAGCAATTATATGGACACTCCAGGCTGGATTTTGCCGCCGGCGTCGCCATCCCCCAAAGTATATGTATTCGTATCTACATATACGAAACAGCAAGAAAGAAAATTTATGCAAAAAAAAGAGGCTCCAGCACGCGGAATCGAACGTGGGATCCCAGAGACGTGTGTGCGAGGCGTTAACCACTGAGCCACCGAGGAGCTCATCTTTCATCGTTCAAACGACAAGATATTTATATCTACCACTTACCGCTGGTGGCGGGCATATCGAGGGGGGGAGACTATCATGTTTTCAGCATTACGAGCAAGATGGCGCAATGAGCGCATGTCGCCACATCATCACAACGCGGCGGCACGCGCTCTCATCTCCAACGCGTACTTTGCCCCGCAGAAAGGAGGTGGGCTTACGCTCATTCGCGCACCTTGTCTCGCAGTGGGGAGGAGCGTACGTCTCGGCTGGCTATGGACTTTCACCGGAACGATTTCGTTGTAGTTACCGAGCGCACGGAGGTCACTCCAATCGTTGCACAGTCTCCGCTTGCGAAAAGGGCGCGCTTTTCATACACAGAGAAGTAAGAACAGAGACGCTTATTCGCGTTCATCTGTATACCGTGAGTACGTTTCGTGCGTCCTTTGTGCATGAGAAACGCGGGGCACGCTTTGATCTGTTTGCCATTCTGCACGTGACCTTCCAATTTGTTGCTATCACATTCATTGCTGCGCCTTTGCGGCAAAGCTTTGACTTCTTTTGCAATCTCTTAGCAGATATTTGCAACGTCACTTCCGTGACGGAAGTATACGGCGCCCGGAGCCGGCATCAGCTGACGCACACGCGTTCACCGTGGATTTTACGCGTCCCCGTTTCGTCCTGCTGCCTTGTCATAATCGTTTCCGAATCACTCGGCGGTGTCAACCATGTGTGCGCGTTTTGTGCTGGCAGCTTGGTCGTATTCTGGACTGGATGTGAACTGCACTTTGCGCTGCTGCGTAAACTGCAAGCGCAAACGTTTCGTTAAGGTATCGGGCCTCGAGCGAGCCTCGTGCCGCGACCATAGAGTAACATAAAATGTTAAGAGAGGACACTTCCATAGGACCCTGCGGCTGATTTGGGTTCGCAGCGCATCAAACGGGTGTGGGGAAACTTTGCAGCCTTAAAGATGGCAGACCACAAAAAAGACTGTCTCCAAGGCCATTTTGTAGTGACTAGGAATATTACACAGCCTCCGAGACCACTTCTACGTCCGTGCTCGTCTCTGAGGCCCTTTTTAATTTTTTAGCGCGTCGTTTTTATGCACCGATGAGCTTTGTGTAAGCTGCACCGCTAGAGTGGCAAGCACACGATGCCAATGTGCGTCTATCCACACATTTTAATTAAAACATGAGAATCATAGGAAGAGCAAAAACATTTATTTTCAAGTGATGTTTTAGGTAAGCACATGCCCATTTTCTTAATGTTTGATTGCACTGCGACACGCGAAAATACAGCTGCCATATCATGATTATAAATTACACACACGGACGGAACATATAGACAACATTATAAGAACAACCGCAGCAGAATAAAACTGCAATAACCGCACACAACTACGCATAGAGTGCACAACGCGACACGGCAGTAGTTGCCCCAGCACTTGACTCCAGCATGAACAAAAAAAAAAGAACAATTGTTGGCCACGTTTTCTTTCCCACCTTGACAGTAATTTTTTTCTACACACTTTGCATCGCTATTTCCCGAAAAACAGCCACAAGCAGTTGCCGCCGCAAAAACGAAGCAATTTTAGGTGTCGTGCAAGCTATTAACAAGGCAGGAGTGTTTACTCAAAGATTACGTTCTAGCTTTAGCTAGCAAACATTTTTCTACATCCACCCCTCCACTCTTATGGCGCTCGTTAGAGCTTCAAGCAATTTGAGAACAGCATAGATAACGATACTGAGCATAGCTGAACTTTTCACAAAAGCTCACTCGTGAAGTGAATTCGAATACATGTAGCGGAACAAAAAAAAACCTAACAACGCGAGCGGCTACTCAATTTCTCGAGCCAAGAAACAATTTTCTCGCAAACGTGCTGCGAAGCATTCCAAACAGTTTTCTCTCGTGTGAAGCAATCCACGAAAACGGCACGCGAAGTGAAGAGCACACAAATGATCTCTGCGCCGAACAGCACAATGCCTAAAACGTTAGGTGAAGGCTCCAATGACAAATACTACACACACTTAACAAAGTATTGATGGCGTTCGTAGCAGCAGCCCAACTGAGAGGCACACGAAACAAGCGAAGACGACGACGCACGCCGGGCACGTTATCGCACATATTTTATGGCGTCTCCCTGCTGCTCTCCGTACTTCTTCATTTGCTCATGAACACAGAGCGTGACAGTGTTGCCGTCACGTCGACGCCATGTGCACTTCTCTCGCATTCGATTCATGCCGACGATATCGCACCGTACAATCGCGGGCGATAAAGACGGACTCAGGCCACATGCGCAAAAACATTCAGACGTATAATGCACTAGAAAAGGTACTGTAGTAAATAACTATATAACGCGTGCTTCCTTGAAGCAGTGAGTGGTGCGTTGCCATCTTACGGCTGGGACGAAGCTGAGTAGGTCAGCCGCTTTTTTGGCCCGAGTGACCACTCTTGTAATTTTTAAGTTACTCTATGGCCGCGACTGCCAAGCCACATGATACGCACGCTCCTCCGTACTCGGCGCAGTCCGGAAATCGAACGGCAAGTAATGCTTCTGTGTTTAGTTTGCTCGTCCGCAACGTCACTCGGGCGCTTGTTGCAGGTGTCGTTCTGCACAGTGTGTCGCGGTGAAAGTACAACGGAAAGTAATATATATATATATATATATATATATATATATATATATATATATATATATATATATATATATATATTAAGAAAAGGAATTAGGGCACATAGCAACGATGTGAGGTACAGCCGTCAGCTCCTTTAACTCGAACGCTCCGACGCGTGGCCTCGGCTCGCTGGACGGATGGATGTATCCGGCGGCCGTGCCCTTTAGATCGGGCGGCGGCTCTCACCACCTAGCCTGAAACTGAGGTCAGCGCCGCCAAGGTCGCTTGCACTGAGGTCGCTTGGACTGAGGTCGGCGCCACCAAGCGTTGATAATGATATGCTTGCTGCAGTTAAGAATAAATGTAGCGCGCGTCAGTTTCACTAGTAAATTTCTGTTTCCAGTCTGCCTGATTGGTGGGACGAATGCACTCACTTCGCATTCCGTTTTCGCCACGCTTCGCTCGTGGCTCAGTTCAAGTGAACCGAGGCGACGCATCGGAGCGTTCGAGTTAAAGCTGCCGATGGCTGTACGTACCTGATGCACGTGGAAAACTACTGTCACGGCCACTGGACAAAAAAAAAAGAAGTTACCTATACCGTACTACTGTCAAGACAGTACAAACATTCTTCGAACGGCCATCGACTTGGCATGTATATAGCTCACAGGCAGTTGTTAAGTACACCTCTAGAGGCTTAGCCAGCAGGGAGTGAATCAACAATAAAAATAGTTAGGTTCTGCTATGGCATTCGCAGAGTTTGATTTAAATGCACCGTAACGAATCAGAACTGTCCACTTTGGTATGCCTCATATGATTAACATCTGTTTTTTTATCATCTAGCCCCAGATTTAGCTAAGCTACTCGGCAGAACGTGCAGTAAGTTTTGAGAATGAATGATCTTTTTTATGAAAGCAAGTTTGATAAAACAATGATGAGCAACGCATACCAGCCGTCAGCTATTGGTATTTCGGCTTGTGTTAAGACATGGTAAAGAACATGAACTATAGCTAACTTGCACTGCTTTTTTTCTTTGCCATGGTAATCTACATATCACCAAAACAACAGTGTACTCTATTATTTGCTCACCAAGGGCAAAACTCGGCATGAAATCTCAGCAAGCGACATCTAAAATTTTCATTTGATTATGTGTTTTGAAAAACGAAAAAGGCAGTTAAAAAGTCGATCCAGAGTTTTCAGTAAAACATTCATCTCATGAATGCTGAAAGCCTAATGCACTTTTTTGTTTGATATTCTATTCACAAAGACTCTTCTGGTGAAACAGCAAGAGTTATTAGCACACCTCGTTTTTTTTTTCTCTTTTCTTTTTTAGAAGATGGTCTACAACGGCAACACTTTCCACTGCCTAACGGCGCACTTTGTTCCATGTATCATACCTCTCCGCGCATCTGGGCAAACACTGAGACTAGCACAGTCCCAGACACTGTTTTCAGTCTAATAAAAGAGTACACGACCGACATTACTTTCATCAGTTGTCAAGATATGACATTTGTCATGCACAAAAAAAAAGAGTACTTGCATATGCGCAACAGCTAACCTGTAAATGCTAATGCTCGTGTTCTGTAAAACAAGTTGAAGAGATGGTTTTTAGAAAGCACTGCTATAAAGAAATAAACGTAAGGCAGCGAGACAGAAAGTCATAAATATCTAAAATTTGTGGGTTGCTGTTATAATAATGGTTGCGGAATTGCACGATGAGCTTGACAAGTACTTACCGGTGCAGAAGTCAGCAGCAGAGCGTATAGGCGACCGGCATTTTCTCTATATCCGCTATACAGTTCTCATATTGCAGCCCGGCATTCGTAACACTGTACTACGATGAAGCCAGCCTACGTACCTGTGTAGTGCTGTGGAAATAATGTACCAGCTAAATAAAAGTTATCATTTTCTAAAGAGCAGCTGTTTATTATTGAGGCATGCATCAACAATTAAGATTTTCAGGTTCATTCTGCACCATCCCTTGACCCCACTGCAAGCAGACGTTCGCGAAAGATATGCGCAAGAGCCTTTATTTGGAGGTAGACCAGTCCGTCGCTAATTTGTGGACGTCATACTTGACCTTGGCTCACATTTTGGCATTCACTTGAACAGCGGTGAATAAAGGTGCGCAGCTAGTCGCCATAAGAGGTCAGTTAAAAACTGAAGAAAAAGAAAACATCGTATCGCGAAATAGCGCACATAAATGGTATTGCGGAAATATATGATCGTCGTAATACTAAAACGGTGCTTCAAGCTAAGCGTGCAGCTCGCGATAGTTCACGCGCACGAAGTGTAAATAAATGTCAGTGTAGGCACGCTATACCCATGTAACGTTAACGTGTGAGAGAAGATGGTCTTCGAACAGCTGAGTATGGGCTGCTGCCACTGCCACACGCACATACCTCGCGAAACGAACTGCTCACAGCACACGCACATGAGAGGAACATACGTGGGTTTCGAGAGCTCAAGATATCCTCGTGACGCTGGTATCTGCGAGGTTTCGGTGAGCGAAACACCCACGGTTTACAGAGCAGCACAAAAACGACGCACAAGCACACACGTGAATCGTTCTTGCATCACGGCGCTCCGCGAACCGAAGTCGGAGTCGAAGGCGCTTGCCGTGATGAGTGCCTCAATTTCATGAAGCCCCCCAAACTGTTCGCTGGAAATGCAACGTTGTGCCGACGGTTTGCAAACCACTCGGCAAATATAAACTCCCGCAAGAAGAAAAATGAAAAAAAAAAAACAACCGAACGAGAGATCAACGTGATGGCGCTGTGGTGCAATGGGTAAAGTGTCTATACTATGAATGTATACGGTCCCAAGTTCAATTCCAGTGCTGTGTGTAATCGGTATGTTAATGTTGCAGATTCGAACGAATATGCTAATGTCCGTATTCTGATTGCCTGTAAAAAGAAATTAGCCCCGCCGCGGTGGTCTAGTGGCTAAGGCACTCAGCTGCTGACCCGCAAGTCGCGGGTTCAAATCCCGGCTGCGGCGGCTGCATTTCCGATGGAGGCGGAAATGTTGTAGGCCCGTGTGCTCAGATTTGGGTGCACGTTAAAGAACCCCAGGTGGTCTAAATTTCCAGAGCCCTCCACTACGGCGTCTCTCATAATCATATGGTGGTTTTGGGACGTTAAACCCCACATATCAATGTAAAAAGAAATTAGTACAGGCAAACTGGCGAGGCAGCGCATTGAAAAGTGCTTTTTTTTTTTAAGGCGGCATACAGACGGCCCGCTGTTGCGAGTCGCGGCGACCGCAGTCTGCGGGTAGCGGGGCCGATCGCCGTCGCTCCGTCGAGCCAAGGACTAGGGGAGAGCTTTGAGCAAACTTAACGGATTTATTTACATCATTACGGGAGTTGTCGAGATGACAGAAGAGAAGAGAAGAGCTAGTGGTTTCACAAACCACGAGCGTGGTGGTTGAACTTTACTTAGTTCAGAGCGACGTCCAGCACTCTGCCGCGTCGTTTTATGCCCTGTCGGGCTCCTCCTCTACGAGTCGACCACCAATCACGCACACACAGGTGAGGGGGGGGGGAGCATGCAAGGTCCCCGTGAACACTGCACTTTGGTGGCACCAGCAAGGCTCTCCCTCGTCGTGTGTGAGTCTTTAGTCGAGAGTGCCCACGATCCTGGCCGCATACTTCAGAGGGTCCGCCGATTATGTTCGCTCAATTAGCGGGGCGATCCGCGGCAGCCGCCACGGTCTCCCCCAGGAAGACGCCGTCCCTGTTGTCCTCTTGGTGGCGTCTTGGCGACACTACGTCTCGTACTCCGGGACAATGCCTGGCGGGCTTAGGCAGTCAGCCGATCGGCTACTTGACAATGGATTAAAGAAGCGCCGCTCTTTCGAGGGGTGCCCGGTTCGTGGATTCCTCTGGGGAGAGCCCTTTGGCCAGCGCCGTCGTCGTCTGCCGGTTAACGCGCCAACGATGCGTGACTGGCCCAGGCGGGAGATAGAGTGGCGGCTCCAAAACCCTCTTTGGCGACATTCCATCCCGTTGGCGCCGCTGTCAATCAGCAGGCGACGTCTCGTGGGGCCGGCCTCTGTTGCTTCCTCCGTCCAGACATGGCGAGACTGTCCTTTTTGCACTAATCCGGCGTGGCAAATGACTCGCTGGGTCAAGGCATAGCCCGATCGCTACAGCTCCTCCGCCGACGGGAAGATCTCGGACGTCGGGTAGTACCAGCTGCTCGACGGGAGAGATCACAGTACCCGCAGTCTCCCAACACCATTTAAACCACAAAGACCCACCGCTAGAACCAGCAAGCGCCGGCAATGAGTTTTCGGCAACCAGGCTGGTCTTTCAAATGTGCCACAATGCACCTACGCTTTTTTTGTTCTTTTAAATGGCAACCACACTAATACGCTTGCCCATAGCTAAAAATTTCGATTACTCCAAATACCCCTTAAAATCATTACGGAAAACGTCCCTCAACGTTCCGTATAACACGACGCTCAGCTAAAGAATTCAACTGATCCCTCAGCACATACTAAAATACAAAGGGTAATGCAATTTCGTATACTAACACGCTTATTTGCTGAATGTAGTTTCATGTCAGCCCCTGTTTTTAAAGAACGCACAAGACTTTGCTGTGCGCTCTAGCACGACATCTTACTCTCATCCAAAGAGCGCCAGCATACCCACACGCACCTAACCATAGGCGATATCTCTCTCACCTAGGTATGCTTAAACCATCATCTGAACGTGAATTTTCTCGAGGAACAAACGCAAGGAACAATCACACTTGAGGTACACGTCAGGAGTGCGTAACAAAACAGGCGTTAATTTTGCGCCAAAACCCCTGTACCGAATGTTTCTCCCCATGAGCATTTCGAAAATTGCTTTTGTTTGGTTTTATTCTAAAACCTTCCCAAACATTGCTCATTTACTCTATTGAAGACGGCATGCGATGCCGCGCTTAACTAAAGGGCACGAAGCATAGAAACTCCGGCGCCGCTCGACTACGCTACCGCGCTTTCAAACTAGCGGGCGTACCAAATCTTCATTTGCGACTTGCGTGCTCGTATCTTAAAAAACTCCTTTCATGCAGTCGGTTGACTGATGCGGGCCACTGCCTCCTCATAACGCTGAACAATTCAACTCGAAATTTTGACAAAGTTACACGCAAACAAAATCTAGAGGGAAGAAAAAAGTGTCCAAGCAAACTAGCTGTGGAGATGACACAGGAACACCACTTTAAAACCAAATATAACCAAACAAGTATGTTTCAAAATAAACTCCTGTGTCCGACTCTCCCTCCTACAGCTGTCGCTTCCCCTTCAGCCGTACACGCGGCGGTCGTGGTCTTCGACTCTGAAAACGCGCGAGACGACAACGTGCACGAGCAACAAGCTTAACTGCAGCGTTCCGCCTCATTTGCGATTTTGGCGGTCTTCTATCAGTTCGGCGTAGGAGACCGGAGCGATGCGTGGGACAGAGTGGCCATGCTTTCTTTGGGCTAGCTCGCGTGTGGTGCTTAGCTATTGTGGCTTTTCCTTTTCCTCTAGGACCCCTTCTACAATCCCGTTCCCGCAAAGCTTTAAATCTCCTGCGTACATTCCGTCGCGGGGATGCGCGCTGGGGCCTACCCTTCCGCCGTTGGAACCTTACTTTACGCCACAAAGGACCTTTCTTTGAACTGGCTGGTAACCTACTCTTGGGCCGCTCGCCCGGCTGATTGCCCCCTCTTTCACCGCTTCGCTTTGTCGCTCGCGTACGCCTCTCTCGTTTCCGGCGACGTCTGCGACCGACCTGTCCTGCACCGCTGGTGAATTCGTTGCCGGTTGAGTTATCAATGGTTTTACCGCTCAAGGGTGCCTCTGCACCACCTGCCACAGTGTTTCGGCACTTTGATTTCTTGGCTCTGTCGCCCTGTCTGGCCGATTCACCTGTGCTAACGCTGTACTCAGGTGCGCCCTGAAACGTTCTGTGGATAGAACGGAAAGAACGGCGCTCTCCACGCAATTCCATTCGCGAACCCGCTTTCCTCTTGCTTTTCGTCCGGTCGCTCGGACGCATGCAATGTAATTTTGACGCTGCTGCCAAGCTCTTATTTGCTACGCTGACAGGTTTTGCGCCTTCTTTTACACGCGTAGTACTGTTCGTCTTTCTCGCGGATTTGCGACGTCTCTTTCGTCTGCGCTGCTTTTTGCGTGTCACTTCCGAGCCTCCCGATCGCATCTCACACTCGTGAACCCTCTCACAGCTTTCGTCAGCTGTCTCAGTCGCGCGGTCTAAATGATTTTTGACCTGGTCATCTTTATTCTCACCCT
This sequence comes from Rhipicephalus annulatus, assembly GCA_013436015.1. NCBI lineage: Eukaryota > Metazoa > Arthropoda > Arachnida > Ixodida > Ixodidae > Rhipicephalus > Rhipicephalus annulatus. The sequence goes on along the minus strand of WOVY01012201.1, from coordinate 286,716 downwards.
CTAGACCGGCGGACTTGTTAACACACTTAGGAACAATGCAGCTGCTTGCCTTCGAAAAATCTTGCTCGCATTCCTGAGAGCTGTCTGCAACTGCACTGATACCCTTCTCTGCGCTCGCTGCTTCTAAGCCTTCTCCGGTGTTCTTGCCTACTTCGACCTCATTTGCAAGATCCACCGCCGCGACAAACACAGTTGAGGTCTGTGCCAGATTCTCTACAGCTATTCTAGCTGTTTCGCTAACAGTTAACTGGCAAAGCACCTCGTCGGCCTCTCTACTCAGCGCAGCTTCATTCGCAGCACTCAAACTCGATTCGCCTTTGAATCCGCTGCTATGTTCACACGTGCTAGCCTTCTCTAAAGCTCTGGGCTGCACCTCGCACTTCTCGTGCTCTACACTTGCGGATGGCTGAATCTTCCACCGCGTTGCCTCGACTTTTTGTTCTGACAGTTCAATCTCTAGGCTGAGTGCTCGCTCGAACTCTTCACCTCGCTCCCGTTTTTCTATTTCCCATTTGCTCTCACTATTCACCTTGGTGCTATGAGAGACACGCGGACCCCTCTCAGGCTTGGTGTTAATACCAGCACACCGCCGCGCGTTCTTCCACGGAGCGTTCGTGAGCTTGTACTCCATTTGCTTTCTGTCAGCTCTAATGCCGAAGCACCGCAGTAAGGCTGCCTTAGCTACATTGTAACTGTTGAACTCGTCCTCGGAAAGGTACCCTATTCTACCAATTAAGTCGCATGGAAAGACACTCAATAAGGCGATAGACCAATAGTCTTCGTCGAGCCCTAGGTCTGTGCAAACATTCTCGTAAGAGGTTAGGTAACTCTCTATATCCTCGCCCTCTTCGAATGGATGGATCCTCGAATTTACTTGAGACCATCTAAGGCACTGTATTGATCTTCTTGTCTCTTCCAGCTTTACCTTTAGGGTTTCCTTCCACTGTTCTCTCTCTTGCTCTCGCCTTTCCTGACGCTTTTTCTCGCGCTTTTGAATCTCGCTCCATGTTTCTTTAATCTCTTCACTGCTCAGATTCAAGCTATCGATAGCGCTAACAATTGCGTCTTTCTTCATCCCCGCATTTACTTCTGCTCCCAGCTCCTCCCCAAGAATCAGGAGCTGACTCTTCAACAAACGCTTCCAATCCATGACAGAGAACTAGTGTGGTGCAGCTCACTCTCTACCCAGAAGTTCCGTAAACAACTGCTTCTGTGGTAGCCTCTACCAGCGAAAAGATTGCACTTCTATCTTATCAGCCTGGCAACCAAAAAACCAAAGCCAGCACTCACCAGTCCACAGCTGCCAGTCTCCATGATCTCGGCGTGTTGTTCATTCTCCGTCCTCCAGGCTCACATCCAACCGCTTGCCATCCAGTTGTTACGGATGGAAGGAAGGTTGCTGATGGCATTCCACCGCTGCCAACCAGTTGTTGCGGATGGGAAGGAAGGTGGCTGATGGCATCCCACCGCTGCCAACCAGTTGTTGCGAGTCGCGGCGACCGCAGTCTGCGGGTAGCGGGGCCGATCGCCGTCGCTCCGTCGAGCCAAGGACTAGGGGAGAGCTTTGAGCAAACTTAACGGATTTATTTACATCATTACGGGAGTTGTCGAGATGACAGAAGAGAAGAGAAGAGCTAGTGGTTTCACAAACCACGAGCGTGGTGGTTGAACTTTACTTAGTTCAGAGCGACGTCCAGCACTCTGCCGCGTCGTTTTATGCCCTGTCGGGCTCCTCCTCTACGAGTCGACCACCAATCACGCACACACAGGTGAGGGGGGGGGAGCATGCAAGGTCCCCGTGAACACTGCACTTTGGTGGCACCAGCAAGGCTCTCCCTCGTCGTGTGTGAGTCTTTAGTCGAGAGTGCCCACGATCCTGGCCGCATACTTCAGAGGGTCCGCCGATTATGTTCGCTCAATTAGCGGGGCGATCCGCGGCAGCCGCCACGGTCTCCCCCAGGAAGACGCCGTCCCTGTTGTCCTCTTGGTGGCGTCTTGGCGACACTACGTCTCGTACTCCTGGGACAATGCCTGGCGGGCTTAGGCAGTCAGCCGATCGGCTACTTGACAATGGATTAAAGAAGCGCCGCTCTTTCGAGGGGTGCCCGGTTCGTGGATTCCTCTGGGGAGAGCCCTTTGGCCAGCGCCGTCGTCGTCTGCCGGTTAACGCGCCAACGATGCGTGACTGGCCCAGGCGGGAGATAGAGTGGCGGCTCCAAAACCCTCTTTGGCGACATTCCATCCCGTTGGCGCCGCTGTCAATCAGCAGGCGACGTCTCGTGGGGCCGGCCTCTGTTGCTTCCTCCATCCAGACATGGCGAGACTGTCCTTTTTGCACTAATCCGGCGTGGCAAATGACTCGCTGGGTCAAGGCATAGCCCGATCGCTACACCGCCTATACGGGCTGTCACGCGTTGTGGCAGGCCGTACATAGCCAGGAAAATTTTGACAAACTCCCTGCTAATCTTTGTCACGGCTTTTTTGAAGGCCACTTGGAACAGGGCCGCTTCCTCGGAGACACGCCTACTGAGCCGCATAACGAACTTAATAGAAGCGGCCATAATTTGACCACATTTCCGTGTATTCTAGCAAGGATTTGACTAAGAGTGCAGATTGCTTATACATACTAGTTTGGTGACATACTCTACGAGAACTTTCCCACAATGGTCGCTTACAAGTAACCTAAGAACTCACATAAGCTTTATTCACAGCCATCGGTTTCCCTCCGAAAGATAATTCGCACAGATATCCTATCCAGTCGCATTTGCTCATTTTGCGGGCCTTTTCCGGTAGGCAGTCTGCGCATGCGTGCCGCCTGTTATGCCTGCGAGTCCACACCGAACGTCCATGCCTCTGATAGAGGCAATCTGTGTCCAGGCCAGCACGCGAGCCCGCCTGACGCGAACAACTCAACGGCGTCATCACGCGGCGACGCCTGTCTGTCGCACAACGGACAGCGAGACCCATCAACCCATGAGCCCTTTGCAGCAATAGGCGCCTTCCAGTCTGGCGAGACTTACGCAATGCGTGGTGGCGTCACTCGTCCTTGGGTGCAGCCACGTGCAGTGCAGCGGCTCCGGATTTGGTGAGAATGACGCGGCCCAGCGGCGACCCCATTGGAGGATTCTGACCTCACGGCCAGCGGCGCTTCTGGTTGGACATTTGGTTACTTAAAAGAATCCTCCCAGTGCATATAAAAAAAAAGCCCTGCGGCGCGTCGCGAGCAGTAGACCTATGTGTCAGAGGAGAGAGCTCGGCTGTCCGAGTCTCTAAGCTGTCGGCCCCAGTGCCGAATTAGTAACGCCTCTGTATATATGCTGTACATAAACCTTGTTTAACTCACCATCGTCTCGTCCGCTTGTCTATCAGCTCTGCGCAAAAGCAGTCGCGAGCTGAGAAACCTACGCTACCAAACGGCTGGTGACCTTCTGGGCGGAGTTCGAAGCAGTGGCGCCTTCGGGACAGTGTTGGCGTTGCTGTCTTTCGTAACAGTGGTGTCAGCGGCGAGATTCGTGGCGCCCTTCGTAACGTCGTCGGAGGCGCGCTTCGTAACACGCCCTCGAGGAGGCATGCACCAAGATTCTTAGTGGCCGAAACGTGACATGTGCGGACCAAGCGACACCTGGTGCCACAGACATGCAAATGTTTGCCGAAAAGATAGGCGTGAACGAAGGCCTCCGAGATCGCCAAGAGACGGACGATTTCGGAGTGCAAGAGCCGCCAGTTTTTATTTCGGTGATCTCCACGGGTGCTGTTCGGACTAGAAAAAGCCCATTAAGGAATGACAGGTCGCTAATCTTCGCTTAAACTTCCTGCCCAATATCAGCAGATTCTCACCCCACTGCTCAGCCAAGAGAGAGAGTACAAGAGTAGATGAAAGGCAAGAATATCAACAGGGGCTGAGCCCGGTACGCTACCCTGCACGGGGGAAGTAAAGTTATATTAGAGAAGGTGAGAAAAGTCGCTGTTTCCACTAACGTACACGTTTGACAGCTCAAGCGACGATTGAGACCGGTGTTCTTGAGAAAACGCAACAGCGTTTTCGTCGCCTTTCGGTGATGTGATGGGCCGCTTCATGATCCCAATACCTTCTCGACAGCGAAAGCGCTTCCGTACAGTTGATGAACAGTGTGGAGGTGAAGCCTCTCGTTTGTGTATGTCGAGCAGTAACGCAAAATGTGCACAGTTTCATCGACTGCACAGTAGTTACACTCGGCGTTGTCGGCTATCTCAATCTTAAATAAGCAGGCGTTGGTAAAAGCTACGCCCAAACGCAGACAACACAACAGTATACCTTTCTCCTAGGAAAGACCAGGAAGTAGCCACAGTCGTAGAGATTAATCGAGAGAATACAGTCGATATGTAAACTGTGATGATTGCCCCGTCTGGAGTGCCATGTTCTGCGCCAGTTTACTTGAGTACCGAGCCGCGTCGATCCTGGATAAAGGTATAAAAACAAGGTTTGTTTCTACTTGTGCTTTTCTGGAAGCTTCATCAGCAAGGTCGCTAACAGCCGGAGATACCACAATGACTTGGTATCCACTGGAACACAACGTTGTGTCCTTTTTTCGATCACATATAGTGCAGCTCTTATCTCCCACACAAGTTCTTCATCTGGACCACGACGAAGTGCCGACAAAAGACATTGTATAGCCGCCTTTGAATCGCAGAATATATATATATATATATATATATATATATATATATATATATATATATATATATATATATATATATATATATATGTGTGTGTGATCTAACAGACAATAATGCCAAGAAATGTATTTGTGAAGTTATTAGAGCCAATGTAATCTAAATAAAAATAAAGAAAAGTGGGTGGAAAAATAACTTCCCGGGAGCAGGAATCGAACTTACGACCTTCGAATGACGCGTTCGATGCTCTACCACTGAGCTATCATGGTGGTTATCCCCCCCCCCCCTCCTGCCACTTTGGTGGCTTTATATGTGAATTTAAACGTTGGAGTGTCAGTCAGCGCCACTTGTAGCCATGGCGGCGAGTGTGGCACACTCTTTTTATGAGCCCGTATGGCGTCACGTAGCACGTGAACTTATTACGAGCTGACAGCTGACCCCAAGTCCCTCGCATACAACCCAACGGCACCAAGTCTGCCAGTACGAGACCCTCGTTAATGAATAAGGGGAAAAAGTGTATACCTAAGGGCTCGTTTTTCCGTGTTTTGACACGATATTAATGAGATATAACAGATAATAATGCCAAGATATGTATTGGGGGAGTTATTAGAACCAATGTAATCTAAATAAGAAAGAAAAGTGGATGAAAAAATAAGTTGCCGTGAGCAGAGATCGAACCTACGACCTTCGAATAACGCGTTCATAATATAGTGTACTCATAAAAAGAGTGTGCCACACTCGCCACCATGGATACAGGTGGTGCTGACGGACACCCCCACGTTTAAATTCACATATAAACCCAATAAAGTGGCTGGGGGGATAGCCGCCGTGATAGCTCAGTGGTAGAGCATCAAACGCGTTACTTGGTCCTCTCCCAAACAAAAACACAATCATGCTCGTATAGTCGACCAGCTTTGCTAGGTAGGAAACGTACGTCGCCCTGTTCCAATGAGAGAGGGTTAAGAAAATAATTTAAAAAACCAAGAGCTCCCAGCTGCTTCGCCCCGACGAAGTCAGCGTCGCCCCGTCACAGGAATTTTACTATAGCGAAAAATCAACCACTGTGGTCCAGCGTCAAGATATACAGCTGGACCTATTGGGGTATTTCGCAAAAAAAAAAACGCATTTTTCCGAACTTTCATTCCCGCTTCCATTAAGTCCATCTCGCAGCAAACCATGCTTCGAACTACGATACTTATATTTATTAATAGTCAAACGACGTCGTTTCTTTCAGGACCTGCATCAAATCAACATGTTTATTATTTACGGATTTCATTGCGGGCGGCAATACAGGGGCCTTCATCAGCGCGCACGCATGCATGTGTGATGAAACACATGCAGCGGATGTGAAAAAAAAGTGGTTTGGCTGCCCCCGCGCGCCTCCGCTCCCTCCAGGCTGGGCCCCCATGTAGCATTTTATGCCTTCTTCGCTTTCAGAATAACGGACGGATATATACATATCGACACGTTTCTGTGTAATTTCACACAAATACCTGTAAATCCAAAACTCATTTTGCCGCATTCACCTAAAAGAACGCCAGTCTGCAACACTCTTTCAGATCACGTTTATTCTTTTTTAATAATCCACCACAGCTCTTTTCCCACAGTTCTCCTTTTCACAAAAGACTTCAGGTCAGCTTCACCCAAGAAAAAACGAATAATGATCATCATCACAATCAACTACATTTACAGCGAAAATTAAATAGACAAAATATTATAAGAACTCACGGCATATCCACGAAGTGAATGATGATGAGTGGGCGAAGCAGTGGCATCGTTCGGTGTTGCTGTAAATGACCCGTGACGTGGACCATTCACGCGTGCAAATGAGTGACAAAGCGGTGTATACAGTTAGTTATATGCAATGTTTATTGGTCATAACAGGTACGCTGTGTTGACTTGTGAATTTCATTTTGCCTTCGTTATTACTGCTTTGTGGTATCAGATATAGCCTGAAGCTGGTAAAGACGTGGTCTAGGCAAGTTCACCTGGTGGTTGTTGGCTGTTTCCCGTGATACAAAGTGCATCGCAGAGCATATATCGGGACATCACATACAGCACAAGCCAGTCGTTGTCCGCGATATATCATCGTCGTCACCTTCATCGTCGTCATCGATATCGCCATCGCGTATAGAGGGTGCCTTGCATGTGCTGTGCCGTGATGGTAGAAAGAGAATGTGTGGTCTGGAACGTGCTTGTTTTTTATCGTCATGAACGCCATCGTCAGCGGCGGCAACGGCACATAACGCCAACGGACAAGCCTCGGCCATAAGGAGCTTCGCCCCTAAAACGGCAGCAGCATTCGGTAAAGCGCTGCGAAAACCATACTTCCCGATCGTCCTCTGGTATCATCGCGCGGCCAGAGGATCCGCAGCGCAAGCTTATCCCACCGGACAAACACAATTACCGAGCCTCGCTGCAGCATCTCCGAAAGCAGGCATTTCGATCGAATGAGGCAGCGGAGCCTCAACGGGACAGGCCCCGCCGTGACGCCTCCGCTTTACGACGCCCCTCAACACGGTCGACAGAAGGGCCGAGAAAACGGAGCAGAAGAAGCGCCCTCGCACAACGCCGGCTTTGTTACCCTCGCGCCTGAGGAAACCCGGGCAAAAATCTTGAGGAGGGGGCAGACGAAGAAAACGTAAAAAAAAAATACTGCGATGGACGCTGGCCGTCACACTCTAAATACACGGCCAGTACGCACGCCTGTTGCGAGGGGCCCAGAATAGCGGTTCGGTGCGCCCAAGATTGGCGCGAGCGTGCGTAACAATCGGCCGGCGATTGCCATGTTGCTCATCGCGTCCGCAGCAGCGGCCGAGCTCAATTCGGGATTACGGCACAGCGCGTCACGACACGCCTCGCTATACCTGAGGCAACCCCACCGGCCCGCGAACCCAGAAGGAAACTGGAACGACGACGCGGCCTAATGGCGCGCACGACGACGACCAAGACGCCGGTCGGCGCCGACAAACGACTGCAGCGTGCCGTCAACGCGCACAAACTGGCCACAGCAGCACTCCACGCGTTTCCATCAGGGGCAGCACCGCCGACTACGCAGCGACGCAACGACCGTGATGGACGCGCGTCTTGAGGCGCCCATTTACGTAAACCAGACGCGCCGAATATGTTGGTTTCGTCAGCTGCACAGAGGTTAACGCAGGCGTCGACTGTAATCGCGAGAAGAACGAGTTGTATGCTTGCGAAATAGTCTTTGTTTACCATGAAGCGAGTTTCGGTCAACGTATACACGTTTACAAGTGCGAGACCAGAAGACAGAATATATAGCTATGTGAAGTAATAACACCATAGGTCTTGCCAATTAAAAAGGCTAGAAAATGGAGCTCTTAAAGCTAGAAAATGGGAGGGGGGGGAGAGATTCGGCAAATGTACGACGACGCGTACTATACGTGCACACTATTTCAAAAAATGTGTCCGAAAATCCTCAAAGTTAAAAAGAAAAGCGATATCTGCTCGCTGCCTTCATAATTACTTTTTCTGCGGCGGCAGACATCTATAAGATGACTAAAGTTAATGCAGTTATTCAGCTACTGTTCTCATTGGTGTCTCGATAGAGACACCAATGAGGACACTAGCTCAATAACTACATTAACTTTATTTAGTGGAGACAAGTGGGCACGTAGAACGCTATTAAAATACTATATCGAATTTACAACACACTATTGTACATGACGACGCTATAGTATGAATACAAAACGTGCTAGCGCCCATAAGTAACATCGAGAAGTAACCGTGAAGCCGTTATGGAAACCTCAAGTGAATGGGTGCCATATCAAGCTGGAACTTTCCATCCGCATAATTGAAAATTTTGCTGAAGCGCACTAAAAAAAGAGGCGGACAGAACAGGCTGACCATCTGTTTTTTTAGTGCGCTTCAACAAAAGTTTCAATTATGGACGCAATCCAATTGGCCCAACTTGCCATCTTTATATACACATTCCGCACTTATAGGTATAGAAACATAGATACAGAGAACTGCTTCGAGATCCCCTTCGAATCAGCTTCGTGTTATGTGAACCACTTAGGTACCCGCGAGCAATACAGAGATCAAGTGAAAATTAAGTTGTTTTTGAGGGTTCAGGTAAACTTAGTACACATTTCTGGAAGGCCCGAAACATTCACCTAACAGGCTCGAAACCGATTCTAGCAAAGTCGCGAGGCGTGCAGTCCGTTCCAGGGTAGAGGAGAGATGACTGCGGGAGTGCACGATCAAACTGACGATTTGAGAAACCGGCTTGACTGCTTTCCACTATACTATATCCAACGGGATCTTTTTTTTCTTCCCTGCAAACTCCCAACCTCGTCACCCCAATTCCTTTCACCGGGCTGCAACGTTTGATCGAGAGTCGTCAGACAGCACCTAAGAACGTTGAGCGATCGACGTATACACTCAGGGGGTTGGACAAAGGCGTTAGGCTCCGCGGCGTCCTTCATGACCGTTCACCTGGCTCCGGCGGATTTTTTTTCTTTATTTATTTCTTTTTTCGGGAACCACATACGCACAGTCTGAGCTGCGTGGGTCAGACTCACCGGAGGCGTCAAACGCCGATCCACCGAGAGCTGATGGTAGTTACTAGCAAGTTTTAAACAAGCGCTAGCCGCGCTAATCCCATAAATCATTATTTCCATTATCGTTCCCGCGTCTCCGCGCACCTTCGACGCTGCGAGGCGGCCGAGCCTATACTTCCTAATCTATATCTATATTTAATTCAAAATTGTACGGTGACCTCGGCCGGATGACTTGACAAAAAACGGGGTAGGAGGAGGGCGACGCAGGGGCTTCAGCGCTTTGCCCGTCGAAGTCGTGCGGCACACGTAGGTGCTGGGGCAGCTCTGCTGTTTACGGTGTCAAGAAAACAGCGCGCGAGCCGGCAATATACACATGCAGAAGAGAGAGACGTAATCCAGCGCCCGAACGGTGCCGTCGGTCCAGCTGCCGTCTTTTTCACCTCGGTCACGGGTGATGCCGATCGGCGTTTCGAAAGCGATTTCACGAGCGTGCCATACAGCTGGTGCACCGGCGCCTCCTCGGGCGTGTATATACAAGAGTGTGCAGGCGATACACACACGCTGTCCTAACGCGTAAACCGCGCGCCGGACACAGGGCGACGCGCGCTGCACCCGGCTACGAGTGTACCTACCCATGTATACGAGGGGAGCACTGCGGGAGACGGACCCTGACCCAAGGAGGGATTAAGTGCCGTTGCCATTGACGGTCAATGCGACTGCGCGCCCTCGCAAGCCGCCATCGTACGTACACGTCCTTCACGTCGCGTCGCAAGAGTTGAAACTTTTGGGCCAGACGTCTCCTCCGGCTCGCAATAACGCGCCCAGTGAAAAAAAAAAAAAACCGAAACGAAGGAAAAAAAAAAAACGGAGGCGAGCGCGCGCACGGTGGCGCTCGGCGCCGCGAAGGTTGTGAGGCGCGCGACACGTTCCTGTGACCCACTCCCTCGGACAGTGCTACGAAATGGGTCGTTTCGGAGTCGCCACGGGTGATTGCCGACCAACAGCGGCGTAAAACCGCTCGCCCAGCTCGGCTGTAATGGAGAGACTCGTTTCACTTTTTGTTGCTGCTTCTTCATCAGCATGGCATGCGACGCGACCGAGCAGGTGCGACCCTGAACACCTGACAAGCCTTACGGTCAAGTCAGGGAGAGCGAAAGAAGCACGCAAGCCTTGCACTTCAAAACGTAACTGTTACCGAACACCGTGAAATTCGGGATTGAGGCTATACAGGAAAGTCAAAAACACAGAAACATTCGGCCTAATTCATGTGTGGCCAATAAAGTAGTAGTAGTAGTAGTAGTAGTAGTAGTAGTAGTAGTAGTAGTAGTAGTAGTAGTAGTAGTAGTAGTAGTAGCCATTCTCTTGTTTTTATTGTTTAACTAACCACACATGTAAAAAATTGCAGCAAGAAAGAATAAAGCGTGAAACAGTGAAGATTAAAATATTATATGGTACAACGAGTCACTTGAACGTGAATTAAGCCGCAGCGCGCCTATTCGTGTGGCCGTCCACATCGTCATCAGGGGCGCGGTTGATGGCAATGTCATTACAAGTCAGAATAAACTACGAGGAAAATGTAAACATATGACTCAAATTGAAAATTTGCGATTCAGCACCACACCACTACCCTCCCCCCCCCCCTCAAAAAAAAAATCACGCACACACGCATGCACGCACATCCATGAAGAAGTAAAGGCAAAGCGGACTTCCATTCACGAGCACTTATACGTGCTGTCCTCGTTTGCGACTTTACACAACGCATTCCGCGTGAGCTTTCCACGCATAAGAACGAACACTACAAATGAGTGACGTAGTTGTTTCACTTTCCATAGTTAGCTATGTCATGACCTTTCGCAACAGGCCACTAATTTGGAGCTGTTTTAATGTTGTAAGGGAGAGGAACAATATCCTACTCGCCCCATCGAACTCCGTAAGGAAGCCTACCCCGCAGGCATGAGCTGCGTATGCACCCCTGAAATCGTGGGGTTCTGCAGCCACGCATAACTCACGGCCATACGATGAAGTGAGCCTGGCAGTTGTGCAACGCGTCTGCTTCATGCTCGACTCAACACACCCGTTAGTTTTAAATGCGAAGCATTTCTCAACTCCGGCACCTTTAGCCGTACCCGTTCATCCATCCGTCTAGCCGCCTACGACATTTAGCTCTCCTGGCTGTTTCGATAATGAGAACCTTACCAAAATTGGTATGGCGTAACATGACTGTATGACAACATTTCATTTGTGTCTTCTTCGTTACCATGTATTGTGCATATGTAGACATTGTTTTTGTAACAATTCCTGTTTAGTCGGGTAAGTTGTGTATGTTGTGTTCCGTTTACATATGTACACATATCTTTTTGTAACAACTTTTGGTGTGTCTGTGGATGTTGTGTTCTGTCGCAATGTTCTGTTGGATTGTAATTGATGTTCACTGTCTGTGCGAATAAATTTCTATAAACACGAGCACAAATGACTTGTCATAACATAAAAATCCTGACGTGGTATGTGTGTCATGAATGTCATGACTTACATGTCAGGGTCATGCTGTTCTTGTGGTGGTTTCATCTACATGACCTTTTGCAAGACTGGTATGGCATAACATAACTGCATGGAGAACATAAGTGACAGGCCCTAATATAGAAATCATGACGTGCACGTCATCTAAGTCATGACTACATACCACGCTCATGATGCACTCGTGGCCGTTTCGCTATCTTCACATATACCAAATTTGGTATTACGTGACACGATTGGACGAAGAACAGAAATGCCAGGCGCAAATATGATAATCACTACATGTAAGTCATGTACGGCATAATTTACACGCATACCACTTCTGGTGCTGGTATTGCAAGCGTTAGTGGTGCCGTCGTTATACTTGCATCTCATTAATGTACGTAAATTCGCATAACATTTCTAATAGTGTTTACTGTGTACTACGTCCGTCCACCTGGTAACATTGTGCTGATGTTAAAGCGACATATCAACCTTCCTCATTCGTGCTTGGCATATCATCCGTTCCCACGGTACATCGAATCTGCCATTTTTTTTAGTTTATTGACATAGACACACACAACACGCAAGCCCATGTACACACACATACCTACTCAACGCCACAACAGACTCCAGGGCATTACTACACGCTCAGTTTTCGTCACTGGCTCAAAGGACACCCCATAAAGACGTTCATGCTGAGTATGCGTGTCATGAACAATCATAATGAATATTTAATGTATTTTACACATGCTGAAAATCTTTCTAATCCCCCCCCCCCCTATGTAATGCCCTCCCGGTTCCTTAGGGTATGTAAATAAATAAATAAATAAATAAATAGATAATTGCGGCCTGCCTGCGAAGTGGAAGGCTTTTTGGCAAATAGTGTGAAAGTTTGGTGTTCAACTAACGGACTTGAGTTTGCATTGTGCGATGCTTGCTTGCCCGGTCTTTGAATCGATACTCGCAAAAAAAAATGATAGAGCCCCTATAGTCAATCTTGGAGGCACAGACAGCATCGTGTCCACACACTGTGCAAAGAATCTTTATGTGTGCACGGTTGCAACACTAGAGAGATTAGTCTTGATGGCATAGGCGTATCAGCCGGGGGTGGGGGGCAAAGGGGGCGCTAGCCCCCTAATAAGAAAAGTTGCCCCCCCACATTTGATAGTGGTCCCTCTTGCTGCGCGCTGGGGAACCCAATAAGTGAGGTGAAGCTTTCCGCCACAACAGTCATCACTCAATTATGTTCTTACGGGAGAATGAAAATGTTACGAGGCAGTGTTACAACATAGTGAAATTTCGCCAACGTTTCCGCTGTGACGTTTTCTTTTTTTTGTGGGCTCTTTGCGGTGCGGGTCACCTATGCGATGCCTTTGCTTCTTGTGCTGTAGTATTACAGAGCTGATAAGCGCTGAACAGGGGCCCTATAATATTACATCGCCTGTTCATGCTTTTATTCTGCTGTAACTTGTTGATGAAGTTGCGGATAGGAACGAGCATACTTTTCAAAGACCAGTCAAAGCATTTGCTGCTTCCAGAAAATAATTTTCTTCAAAAAGGATATATCGTCCCCACTCCTCTGTCGAAACTGTTGCAAGCCGATGAGTGTGACGAATCGTTTCGGAGGCGGAAATCGGGCTAAGGGCCATTCCTCAGTTAAAATGTGATTGAACTTCGTGGTACCTAAGAAAGAGAGTCGTATCACCCCTGTGTATGCAAATGCATATCAGAGTGCGAGCGCATATATATCCCGGCGGACGAGTGAGGTAGGTTGGCCGCCCCACTCGCGAAAGAGTTGCTATACGCCACTGCTTGATAATTATTTAAATCTCGATGCCAAGTATTTTAGTCATAGAGGAAAAATCAAGCATTCAATTAAATGTTTGTGAGTGTAGACAACACACCGTGGTGTAGACTCTGCTGAATCTTTGATATGCAATAGAAGAAGCCATCACATGCATCGACGGTGAAACGCCATATGCGTTATGCCGCGAGGAAATATCGAAGGTGTACTTTTTAGGCGCATTATTGACCACCGGTATGTATTTTTATGCTTTCTCTAGATAAATCAACGTAACTTGGGCTGATCGAATTGAAAGTTCCTCATCCGACAACCACGGAACGTGTCTGAGCTAGAGGAGCAAGGTAATTTATAGGGCCCCCCGCCTGTCGCTGCACTCTGTAAACAGTACAGCACGCGGAAAAGGACCGAGAGTCAGTACAAGACGGAACAGTGTCCACGAGCCAGAAACCCTATCGCGACTCTCCGGCCAGAGCGGCAGAGGTCCCGCAGGTTGCATTCCCGACCGCTGGCAGCCGGGGTGGTCTTCGGCAAACAGGCCGATCACGACGAGACCGCGCGGCCTCCACGGTCCCGCCGCACGGAACGCGGCCAGATACGCGCGCTCACACACACCTGGCCCGCGAGGAATCGAACCGCGTGCGACCGAACGGGGTGTGTGCACGAGGGCCGCGTATGCCACCGTGCTCGAAAATAGCGCGCTGTCCCGACGCTTCCCACAACACTCCGAACGTGTCGGTGCCCGCACGCACGTCAGATGGCGCCAGCCGGCTCTGCACGCTCGATGTCTCGGCGGGCGTGGGAATTACCGGCGGGACGGAGCGAAAAAGAAATACGATCCCGGCCGAAGCCTCTGATACTAGACACTCGGCTCGCGAGAACTGCACCACGGAGGAGGACGATCGCACGCGGAACGACCGGGCTCGCGCTCATGTGGGCCAGGTGTGCGCCTGTCGCTTGTTCGTGGGATAATTTCTCTCGCCGGTCTACGAAGAAGAGAGCCGCATGCACCTAACGCATTACTAGCAGTAGCTGGGACGAATCATGCGAGAGGGATAATTCTCCGTTCACGCTCATTAAAAGTTCCGCGAAATTGGTCCCTAAGCACGTGCCTTACGTTGGCGTCGATGGTTTATATCGCTACGCAAGCGGTGTGCTACCACCTACCTCTACTTGCTTTTGAGAACTCGTGACAACGCCGGCGTCGCAATGTTGATGCACCTGCTGTTGTTCTTTTGCGGCGTCGGACGAAAATGGAACTACGATTGCCCAGCGGCTGCACTATAATAATGCACAGATTGCATTCCAATGAATATTCCTTCGCTTAGCCGTTTGTGCTTATAGCGGCGATCCGCCTCGTGACTTACCAGCCGAGAACAGTCGGCGACGAGAAATAAATATGCAAAATATAGCAAAAAGAATCCTCATACATTACACCAGCTGCCGCATTACCACTGAGCGATCGGATAAATGCTACAGCTGAGGCCACAGCTTCCGAGACCCGCGGCGCTTAAAAACCTTAACGCGCAGCGCGTGTAGGGCTTCGTGCGTTTCGTATATAGCAGTATGTGCATTTCCCCCTTTCCGCTGCATCAGCGGGAAACGCGGTCGGAGGAGAGACGGGCTAAAGCGTGCTATACACAAAGAGTGGCCGTGGACCAGCGTTGCCACAAAGTAGACGCAACCGCACAGGAATGTCACGCACGCCGTGCGAATAAAGGCGCGCGTTAGCGAGCGACGACCGCATAATTCCGGCTGGCGGAATCGCACAAAAGGCCGGAGGGAGGCTACACCGCCCGCGCTAACCAGCAGCTCCACCTGCCTCGCATGACACGCGCAGAAATGTGCTTCTCAGCCCAGCCAGCTACACTATATAGCATCGAACCAGTTCAGCGTTTCAGCTACCTGGCATGCACGGCTATTGTTTGTACGCGCCAGTTTTGCGCACAGTCAAGATGTGTCATTGAATCCTTGGGTATTCTACGTGGGTTAATAATTATAAAAGATGCGTGTGGTACTCGTGTTTCGTGTGCGTCGTTTAGCACAATATGGAATACATGCTGCTGGGCAACGACTCAGTCGATCGCGGTAAGTCCAGAGAAAGCTTGGGGCAAGTTGCAGGTCGCTGTTTCGAATTCGGGCACACTGACCTGGGAGCAAAGCGTATACACAGCTTTATAGGCGGCGGAGCGCCGCGATTCCAGAGCAGCAGCACACATAAGCACACTCATCCTTTTCGCCCCCTCTTAACCGTAATTTCTTTACATTGTTTCGTTGCGGTCCCATAACATGGCTACAAAGGCTTCATACAATATAAAAAGAAGAAAGAAAAAAACTGGCCACCATATACGACACGATCACTGCATTCACCGGGTCTATCTTTCAATGTGGACGAAATGAACTGTCATCGGTGAATCTCTCGTAAGAGTGTCCGGACAAACAGGAAGATGCCACATCAGTGTCCTACAAACGCCGTCAGGCTACCGCAACGAACACTGCGCTTCAATAACGAACGAACATTATGCCGTCGTTTTACATGGCAGTCTGAATTAGTTTCCTTCATTTCGTGGCCGCGCGATGGCCGGAAAAGGGAGAGGTTGGGCGCTTGTGTAGAATCACCGTGGCAAACGACGGCAACGCCCGGCTACGGCACCGCAATCAAAACGATAAAGGGGGTAAAAAAAACGCGCAGCTAGGACAGGGACAGCGTTACCGTGGCAGTGTCGTCCCGAGGGCGTCCAAAGCCGGAAGCGAGCGGCTTCCGCTTCCGGAACAAGTGGAACGCACACACGTGTGCAAGGCGAGACTATGCGAGACCTCGCGTGCACTCACGCTCGAGTAGAGAAACGGACAGCGGCAAAGGCGGAGTTCGCACGGGAAGGTGCGGCGGAGGAAGAACATTTTCACGACCAACACGGTTGCACGCCTTCTTCCTCTTATTTCTAACCACCACCCTTGATGCGGTCGTCCCCTCTTGGCTCCACTTTCTTGAGTCTACTTTATTTTTTGTCACTGCGAACTTGCTGCAAGTGTACACACGACGCGTGTCGTCCAATGGTTCAATCTGTTTCTGAAACTGCCAACAGAAGACGTGGAAGCCACGCGGCCTGGCGGCCGGTCTATTAAGGAGACAAACCGTCATCATGGATCAAGCGGGGCAGATGTCAGTACATGTGACACGCTATACGCTAGAGCAAAAAAAAAAAAACAGAAAAGTGAGAGAGAGAAGGGCGGTAAAATGTGTCCTGTGCTGGACACGGGTCGTTTACGGAGGACCGATGCTGGCCGCACTGCTGTGGCGTCTGGTCCGAGGTGAGGGTCAGGGCCAAGAAGCACATCACGCGATGAAGGCGTACGAAAAGGCAGGCCGCAGGCCGAGGACACCGCGGCGACTCGATTAAGATCGCGCGCGCTAGTTCGCTCGACTGTTTCATGAATGACAAAATATTCCGAAACACGACGCAACCTGTGGTCCAAAGTATGTTAAAGTGCACAGTGTCGCATAACCTATATACATAGAGTAACAGGCAACGCAGGGAAGCATCGAAGATACATGTATCTTAGATACTTTTTGGGTATCTTGTACCTGTATCGCGATACGTCCGGCAAGATATATCAGTATCTGTAATTACAATACACTAAAGAATGTATCGTGTATCTGAAGATACAAGATACATCGCTCACAACACGATAAATAAAAAGAGGCATAAAAACATGGTTAGAGTGGAAAGAAAAGAAACAGAAAAAAATGAACAGAAAAATAAAAAAACAATAGAGTAAACGGTAAAGCAAGGACTGGTAAAAAGAGAGGTAAGAGGGTAAAAGTCTATAGTTAAGCCAAGACCAGTTGAGTGCACACCAACTTTGCTGTGGCCCAGCTTTGCGCGACTTTGTGCAAGCTGCGTTTATTCTTTTTCTTCTCGTGAGCATCGCGAGTAGTTTTAGGCTGTTTTGCATAGGCACCCGGAATCTCCTGTCTTTTTTTTTTCACATCCACAGACGAGTCGACGATATTTCGTGTTTAATTGCGACAGCTATTAAATCTGTCACCTGCATCATATTTCATACTTATTCACTGTGATTGTTTGACACGGAAGAGCTTTTCTATTTTACTTACATGTATTTTCCTTTTGTAGGCCTCCGCAATTGTTTTTACTCTTTGTAATGACCAAGTAATCGGAGCTATGAGTGTCAACAATGGAAAGCGACGGTTGCCTGCGACGTTTTGTGAAAGTATATGTAATACGTCTAAGACGTTCTTAGGCGTCACATGCTATCTCGTAAGAGGGAAAAAAATGTAAAATGATTGCACATTAGTAGGTAGCCACTATAGCGGACGCTTTACGCTAGCAAGTAAACAGAACATAAAAAACATTGCGGTTTTAAGTCCACAGCCTACGACGTATCACAAAAAACTCCCAAGCATTTCCCCGAGGGTGAACATAATACACGGGGTGATGCTATGAGGGGTATTTATTAATTCGCACTATTATATTTATTAATCACACTATGGTGCCTTTATGGTGTAATGGTTCCTGGGAATCGCAATTTGATCACACGGGGGAGTTTACGTTAACTCACTGGCGAATGCCAACTGATTTTAACTTTACTCCCTCTCAAGACCCGCTCTCGACGGGAGACTGAGAGAGAAGGCGGGCGCGCTAGAGAGAGGGGTGCGCGCGCAGCTGCAGCGAGCGAGGAGAGCGGAGGAGCGAGCGAAGGGGGAGGGGGTATACGGCGCGTTGATTGATTGATTGATATGTGGGGTTTAACGTCCCAAAACCACTATATGATTATGAGAGACGCCGTAGTGGAGGGCTCCGGAAATTTCGACCACCTGGGGTTCTTTAACGTGCACCCAAATCTGAGCACACGGGCCTACAACATTTCCGCCTCCATCGGAAATGCAGCCGCCGCAGCCGAGATTCGAACCCGCGACCTTCGGGTCAGCAGCCGAGTACCTTAGCCACTAGACCACCGCGGCGGGGCTATAAGGCGCGTTACTGACACCGATATCAGCGTCGCGTCCGTGGCTTATTCGGTAGAGCGTCGCGCTGCGGCCCGCCAAGTCCTCTTTCTTTTAAAGATAGAAGGAAGACTGCGGACGTCGCCGACGGCGGTGGATGGTTTGGGGTCGCTTATAAAGTGTATTCACACTTAAAATATGTCACTACCAGCGTTGCTGCCGCTGTACACCTTTCCGGTGAGTTCCGTAAACAGCAGTATACGTTTACGGACAAGGTAAAACTTCGCACCAGTATTTCGTTAATCGTTGGGAGGCTTCTCACTGAATTCTTGTAAATGGCAACCCGGTAGATTGCAGCTGGTCGCTTAAGTGACAAGTGAAGGCCCCTGACAGCGGTGTTTAAGCAGCCAATTAGATTGTTAGGAATGAAAGAGCTACACGTATAGGGCAAGATATAAAACTTTGAGATACTAACATACATTTCACTCAAATAAAACAATGACGCTCGCAGTTAATATATTGCCGCATGCTGTTAGGCACCTACCGAAGTCTTGCGCCGCTTCCTGCTCTTATGAATTCTGCCACACCAACTGACAAGCCAAACGCGCCAAGTTAAACACACCATGCAACGCTGGCTGCACGTGTCACCACACCACGCGCTGGAAAAAGAATGCTGGTGGTTTATCAAAAGAGCGGCACGTGGCGAAACGCATAAAAAAGACGTTGACGAGGTTTTCACTAGCGAGCTCAGAACAAGCTTTCTGTATTTAGTTGACGGGCACAAGTTCGCCATAAATAAATAGCTGTTCGTTACAATATTTTAAGGCAAACATTTTTGTAAAACATTGCTGCTGAATTATGTACCTCTATAATAACAAATTTGCGAATGTATCGAATTTATCTTAAGGTACATTTAAAACGTATCGTAGCAGGAATCATAGCGGTAGTCTCTTTTATCTGTATCACAAATATTTGTTACACGAGTACCTTGCATCGTATCACGACACAATTTCAAAGTATCTTTGCCCCTGCTAACCGGGTAGTCAATGTGAGGGCAGTTAATGCCACAGTTCCGTCACTGCAAAACGAAAGTCGAATTACGAAGAATTTTGCAACAGGCAATCCACGAATTCCCGGGTACTAGCCTCGCGGCTCGGATCTGCTTCACGGCAGTCTGGCGCTATCTATAAGACACGCTTTAGAATAACGATCTCGCTACTATACAGTTCGACTAACGTAACGAATGGGCCCACATAACAGGGTCATGAAGAGCTTCCCCCCGCACAACACGTGACGGTAATCTAAGCGCCGGTCCATCGATGTATAGAAATTTATTGGGGTCATAATCACAGTTTCACTATTACAATTTTGGTATTAAAAAAAAACCGCTTCACTAAACACAGGAACCCTTTAGACGCTTGAAATGTAGAGACGCTAACACTCCTACAAAGTTGAAAGAGATGGCGTAGGTACTTTAGAGACGAGTTCTATTGAGCCAAAAATCTTGGTATAACCCCAGCGCACTTTAGCCTGCACGAACGCCGTCTATCGTAACACCGTCGAAACACCGGGCCTGCGTTTTCAACCAACGCAAAAAAAAAAAGCTGCGTGCTTCTTTCCTTCCATACACGAGAGAAGTAGGGTGAGCCCGTCAATCTTTCTGATCACACAGAGATATGTCGAGGAAAGAAGCAGGGTGCGATGATGTTATGCGGTCAGGTCGCGCGTGTGGGCGTAGACTATAGTTCTAAATGAGAATGAAAACTAAAGCAATGCATTGCTCACAAAGAAGTAATATAGCAATGGAAGAAAATAGGATTGAAGCGTGGCGTAAAAGTAAAGTCATGATCAAGATGACTAAGAGAAAGATTTCTGCGCGAGCGCGCGGTATAGGCAAGTCTGCTTTCTCTGTGATAAGTTCACTCAAGTATTTCTTATGTATACTATCTCCCCAGAAACCCACGTGACTACCGAAAGCAAATGACTGAACCTCATATGCCTGCTCATAACAATGAACTGGAATGTAATGCACGTCCACAGCGTTTGCTCCTGCTTTGTATAAGTTGCTTGATCAGATGTACCATCGAATGTGGGCCAATATTCGGGACTTGCTAAGATCGGGACACTCCGATGGAGGCGGAAATGTTGTAGGCCCATGTACTCAGATTTGGGTGCACGTTAAAGAATCCCAGGTGGTCAAAATTTCCGGAGCCCTCCACTACGGCGTCTCTCATAATCATATGGTGGTTTTGGGACGTTAAACCCCACAAATCTATTCAATCTAAGATCGGGACACGTTTTGCAGGCATGAATGCACAATGATGAGACTTCCATCACTCTACATAGTCTGCGCGGAGGCTTTTGAACTTGATTTCTGTAAAATGCAACGACCGCTTTTCTCTTGCGTCAGCACAGACTGTATTAGCGTGATGCGTGTCACTAACGTCGAGAGGCGGTGCCTCTCTGTAAACACGAACGATCACGTTACACTGATTGACCTGTTGGACAACCTAAAATATGTACAGGGACCGTCGAGACTTCCCAGGCCACTATCGCATGTATTCCTAGGGCAGTGTGGCCTAAGAATTTCTGACGGCCCCTGTAAATCCGAGAGGGAGCAAGGTCTCTGCTCTGACAGTCACTTTTTCAAAAAAATTATACAATACTGCACACACAAAAAAGAAGAGGCGGAAGGTGAGAAGGGGGAGAGATAGAGAAAGAAATGAAAACATGTTAAGGAGTAAAAATATGGATGTTGTAACAATGAACGTTGTATATGAGAGCCGTGCACGCTTTTTCCACCTATAGCACAACTTCATCACATTCGCTAACAGCAATATTCGTTGAGTGTAAATTACCATTTTAGTGCGTTCCAACAAGAAAATGTTGAAAACCAGAAGCGTGGCACAAAATCCGCGTGCTTCAGATTTTTTTCTTTTTTTCATTTTGTTTACTGCAATACAGTTACAATTAAATTATTCCATTTCGTTGGCGGTTCTTGAGCGCATCGCTGAGATTTTGCATAAGACGTTATAAAGTGTCCCGAGTGTCATCTTGCTTTATTACGATACCAAGGTGCGATTAAGCCATACGATTAGATCCGTAACACTATATTTTACACCGGCTAGACTAGAATATTACCTGAAATATTGAAAAAAAAGACATCGATTTATTGAAACAGCGCCGCATTCGCCGCGACAATCTGTATTAGGCCGCTACACCAAGTAATCATTCGTAGCTTTACCCAACGGGTATGTTTTAATACACATAATTCACGTATTGAATAAATTAACATACACAGTACAACAAGCGCATCGGCAAACAAACATGACTATATCTCGACGACCGCGAACACTAACTGCTGCGAGAATGTCGTGATGGAACACCTGACGCACGAATCATCAAGCGTCATCGTTTGCACCTCGCGTCAACATGTCTCCTTTATAAGCTTCGAGTCCACGCGAGAAGATGGCGCGCCAACGAATTAAGTCACCAGCCATCTCTGTTCACACAGACCTCCTGTGCACTCAGGCAGGGAGCTAGCGCAGCCTCCACGGCAAAACCAACTGCAGATGACACTCGCTCACCGACCTCCTCCCACTCCGTTACAACACCCCCGCCGGGACGACAATCGCGTGTTTGCGTTGGTGCCCATGCACGTTGCCCACTACGGACGTTTTCCTCACGTGTAGGGCGGGATAAAATGCGAAAAACATTTTTTTAAATAGTGAATATTAATTTTTATTATTTCACTATATACAATAAAAGATCAATAAATAAACTTTCCTTTGAATACAAAGTATGTGCTACATAAATATTGCCACGTTGCCACCGTTCAAAGCATTATTTTAAAAATAAACAGACGTCTCATTTTGCCCCAACCTACGAGGCAAAACGAGGTGCTGCGTTGGACAAAACGAGATATTGTGAAAAAAAATCATTCCTTCAGTTTTTGCAGTAGAAAGACTTTAAATTTACTCTGTGGGCCCTTACGCAGTCTTAAGGAGCCCAGCCCTTGGACTCCACACACTGAATATAGACAGAACGTGGTTTTGTGATGCTCGAAAACGCCTTGCTGATCAAACACCGCCAGTCTTTCTTTGTGCTAGTGTTGTCTTTTGCTGAACGCTTGCGCCTCATCGTATTATTCGAAGATTGCATGCCAGATATGTTTTGACGAATTTTCTTCACCTCTTTTTGCCGTTTTGATGCAGAAGTGTTTCACGGCTTTTAGCTTTGTCCACCGGGCTTTGTGAGGCAATGAATTTCAAACTGTGCTAGATACCCATTTTCTATCTCTTTTTTTAAATTAGGATATTGCAGAAACGACGTTAAAACTCAATCCCAAGACATGTTTGTGAGCGACTTGATTTGAAGATTGGGACATTTTTTATGCGTCTCTTGAGAGCCTCCTTGGTAACACGGAAAAGCCTCAATGCAGCGCGAATGGAGGCAGCCATGTTCTCAACGGCAGTCCGTACTTTTACATGTCGTTTTCCTCCCAGGAAGCTCTATATGATATTCTCTTGTATGTCCAAACTTCTCTAAACAGAGAAATATTGTATATAATGAGTGTAAGTTAATGGCTCATTATTAACACGCTCTCTAGGACAACTGGATAAAATTTTGTCGCATTAAGCTCCTCTCACAAGCCAGAATTGAAAAAAAAATCCGCTTTGTCCCCGGGCACCCAACAAACTAAACTTTTGGTGCTAGTAGCTGGTGACCTAGAGTAACAAAATAAATATTTACATTGCTGTACTGACGCAGGACTAGCTTCATGCACGGATCTGAAAATTTGGCCGAGTTGAATTTCACCCCTTTTTGACAGGTCACAAACACACTGACACAAGCCGCGTAACTTTCCTTCCCCGCGCGACCGCTTTAAGCGACCATAACCTTTTACAGATTAAAAAGTAGACAAAAACCAGCACTTATTGTTGGAAAAGAGAAGAAGTCACAGCTTTGCCGCAAAGGCAATGAACGCGATAGCAACAAATTGGAAGGACACGCGCAGAATGGCAAGCAGATCGAAACGTGCCCCGCGTTTATTACGCACAAATGACGCATCAAACGGATTCAAAGGTACAGATGAAAGCAAATAAGTGTTTCAGTTGTTACTTCGTTGTGTCTGAAAAGCGCGCCCTCCTCGCAAACGGAGACTATGCAACGATTGCCGTGACATTTGTGCGCCCGGTAACTACAACCGAATCGTTCCGGTGAAAGCCTAAGGCCAGCTAAGACGTACGATCCTCCCCACCACGAGATAAGGGCGCGCGAGCTAGCGTCCACCCCTCTCCTTTACGCAGGGCAGAGTCAAAGCCACCTAGAACAGGTTCTAGGAGGCGCTGGCAGAGTACGCGTGGGAGATGAGAGCGCGCGCCGATGCGTCATGACGATGTGGCGACGCGCGCTCCTTGCACCATCTTGCTGGTAATGTTGAAAACACGATAGATCCCCTAGATGCCCGCCAACAGCGGTAAGTGGTAGATATAAATAGCTTGCCGTTTGAACGTTCAAGGACGTACCTCTCCGTGGCTCAGTGCTCAACGCCTCGCACTCCCGTTTCAGAGGTCCCGAGTTCGATTCCACGTGCAGGAGTCTTTTTCTGGATTATTTTTCTTTCTTGCGTTTTCATGTGTACGAATGCGTATAATATACGGTGAGTGACGGCAACACCGGCGCCGGTGACAAAATCTAGCCGAGACTGCCCACATAATTACTATCACAATAAGAAAAGAAAAGTAGTTTTTGTATGAGCTACAGAGGCCGGTACACTCAAAAAGTTGCGTTTTGCCTTATGTCTCATCTTAACCTTACATCATCGCCATTATATTACATCATCACCAGCTGTCCCGTGCGAACGGAACGACCAATAGTGCAAGGCCAAAAACTGGGAAGAAGTGACACAGAAAGTTTCGGCTTAAAAAGCATAGACAATGGAGAAACTTCCATTGGTAACAAAAAAAATATGACTAAAAGAATTGTCTAATCGATTGTCAAATAGCAACGGCGGACTGCCCTCCACCACACAGGCGGTCTCGCAAGGTGACGCTCCTGCGCTTATCTACGGGCATGGTTCGACCTCGGGGAGTTCGATCGACCAAAACCGTCAACGCCCACGCGCACACGTCAAAACGTTGCGACGCGCGGTGACGGGTCGGAGCAGGCGGAAGCCCCCAGCTGCCAGGCCAAATTTTTCGACTGCATGCGCGCGAGTAACGTGCGTCAGGTGACACGACGATGACAGCCCGTGTCGCGGAGGCGGCGACAGAACCAGCCAGCACCCTCGCCAACAAGTGCGGGGCCCGTCGGCGGGGGCCGGAAGCGACTGCGGCGCGAGCTCTGCAGAAATCCCACAGGGCGCCCCTAGAATGCGTGCCACCCGAACGAAAACGGCGAAGGTCGCGCCTCTCCAGAAGAGCGCGCGCTCCACGGGCCACGGATATGTGTGCCACCGCGTCAAAAGGCACACGACGCTCGCCCACACCACGTGCTCGCACGTCGAGCTTGGGCGCTGTTGGGCGTCGACGTAACCACGCCGCCGCACCACGGGAGCCTTCGTGCACAATGGCCACCACTGTTATCGAGCCACACTACGCAGCCCCGACCGCGCGAAAAAACACGGCGTACACAATGGAGTTCATAAACAGGATGCCCCGAGAAGTACGGCGACCGGACATCAGAATGCGCACACGCCCATGTAGGGGAACGTATGGAGATCCCTCTTTTGCGTAGGCAATAGGGACCTCGATGCCGAAGGGCACGCAATTGTAGCAGAACGTAATAAATAAAAGAAATAGATTAATAAGGGCACACGGATTCTTGTAGGTGAGCTCATGCACACTGTAACGATACGGCGCAGACAATGAGACGAAAAACACACAGGAGACAGCGCTGTGTCCTGTGTGTTCTTCGTCCCGTTGTCTGCGCCGTTTCGCCACAAAGAGAAAAAAACGCCTTTACTACGCCTCAGCACCTCTGTGCAGTGCAGAGAAGACAAGCATTTGTGTCACCCAATCGGTCTAAAGCGGGGAGTTCAAAGCCAAGAGAGAGAGAGAGGCTGGCACGCTGCGCTCTACCAATCTTCCCGTGAAGATTCCGTGAAATTCGCAGAGGGCAATCGGAGGCGGGAAATTAATACCGCCCACCGCCATTTCCCTGTTGGCCGACGCAACGTACAGTTTTCACTGCACTAGACAGAGAAACTGAGGTGAAGTGCCAAAGGAACTAAATTGGAGCGCTTGCCCTTCGAACAGAGACTTAAAGTGGCATCACAGTTTTATCGAGAATCACAGAACATTAGCTGCGCGTAACCAGCGCTAAATACCCTCCTCGATGGTCTAGTAGTTATTTTGGTCGGCTGGTGATCCACCACAAGTCGCGGGATCGAATACCGGCCGCGGCGGCCACATTTTCAATAAAGCCGAAAATGCTTGAGGACCGTGCACTTGGATTTAGATGCACGTTAAAGAACCCCATGCGGTCAAAATTTTCTGGGCCCTCCACTACGGCGTCTCTCATAATCATATGGTGGTTTTGGGACGCTATACCCCGGCAATTAAGTGCCAAATAAAATAGATGAAACTAAAGAAAACGTATTCCTGAACAACCCACCCACTGACGTGCTTTTGACGTGCTTGTAATTGCTTCTAAGCAGGACTTAGTCAGGAAAGCCCGTGGACTGGGGGCGGTCTTTTCTCCATTTTCAAAAGAAGCCCCCCCCCCCCCCCCGCATCAGCCGATCAAATGCAGCACAAGAGCTGCTTTTCGACAAACGCTGTAGTTGATTTTTTTTTTTTTTGGGGGGGGGGGGGGCTCTATAGTGCCTTGTGCGGGAAAATTGCAACTTTCCAGCTTTCTTAGTAATGATTGAATCGAGACAGTTGGGTTGATGTGGCACGACCAAAACAGGACAGCGGGTGTCGTCATACTGTTGCACACATTTCTTCGAGACACTCCACACAACGGGTCACGGTTCTGTTCGACTAAGCTTCTTGGTACAGCGTACTGTTTCACGAGGCACCTAAGCGGTACATGCTCGTTAATTGCTAATTACTAGGTTTCGTGTTCATGAATTAGCGAAGGTTTTCCTTGGTTTCTTTATGCTACCAACCAATTTCCTGTAGTTCGATTAGGCATTATGAGTCTGGTGTGACACCAGAGACGCATGCCTACCTTTTTTAGCTGAGCAAGTAAGAAAATAAACATAACTTTGTCGTGACTCAGGTCCTTGATGCAGCGAGTAAATTAAAGGTATGCGTTGCAGCTTGGTTATTTCCTTCTAGATCGCATAAGCCTGACCTTTACTAGGTTCCGAGATGGTTTTTTTTTATGCCTTCCAAAATGTCAATCCCAATGTGATTAATTGAATCGCGTTATTATACACTCGAAATAATACTGTTATTTGTATGACACCCACAAGCATCTCTAATTTATTCTGAGAGAAAGCCTGCTTCACTAACTCAATATATTTATACAGTCTAATCCACCTGTAGCAATACCCATTTGTCATGAAAATAATTGCTATAGACGGGTTGCATAAAAGAGCAAAATATGGGCACGGCAGGCTCTTGTAAGAAAACTACGATATATTACGATATATAACAACGAAGAGCAGTGAGAAGGATGACAAAGCATGAAAGTTCAGACAGTTTTACGGGACCGCCACAAGCCCCATGGAGCCAATGTATGACAACATCGAGTCTCACGACGCTGAAGCTCTTCCAACTCTGAACTTTTTACTCAAATCGCATGTCTAAAAATGCATTAACAAACAGTGGCGTACCAACAACTTCGCGAGTAGGGGGGGGGGAAGCAAACAATTAAGCTGCTCAATCAGCCGGGATATATATATATATATATATATATATATATATATATATATATATATATATATATATATATATGTGTGTGTGTGTGTGTGTGTGTGTGTGTGTGTGTGTGTGTGTGTGTGTGTGTGTGTGTGTGTGTGTGTGTGTGTGTGTGTGTGTGTGTGTGACGTATCAAGTGATGGTTAGGAGAAGTAGAGGAGGAAGAAGTGGAGAGTAGAATAAACATGGAGTATGAGCCGGGCCGGCGACCATTTCACTACACACAAGTCGGCAGGATGAAGACGTCGCAACCACTTCATCGACCGGCCATCATCATCGAAGACCTCAGCGAGACGCAGTCACCGAACGCGGACCACAGAATAACGCGGACCAGTAAGACCACCAAGCATCATGACAGCAGCATCAGGCGACCTTGACATCCCTGAGTACACCGGATCAGCGGACGACGGACCCGTACAGGACTGGTTCAACCTGTTCGAGCTCCATGCCGCCGCTGCATCTTGGTCGGAACGAGAAATGGTTACGAACTTCAGCGACTACGTCACCGGTGAGGCATTTAAATTTTACCTCACCCACATATTCGACAACGATGAGTCTTGGCAAAATATTAAACAAGAAATGATCGTTTGGTTTAAAAAATACGATGACGACTACGACGAAGACTTGCTTGTAACCCACCATCCACAGACAACTGCACTCAGTCGTCAATTTTACAGGCAGTCTTCAACCATTCGAACGCACAACAAGATTCGACCCCTGACAAAAGACGAAGTGGCACACGAGTTCAGTGGCAGACGACAACGCGTATTTTGGGAAAAACACAGCCATCGAGCGCGCCTCCCTTCTGCGCGAAAGTCGGCATTTGCGAAGTCATCGCTTCAGCATATGACCCCAGACGTTGCCCAACCACCTGATGCCGTTCACTCTTCGTCTGGCATACGTAGTCCACCACCTGGGTTTTCATCAAGCGGTTTTTCAAGCGCTCCTATCGCTCACCATTCGCCTCATAAGGACGCCGCAACCTCGGTAGACGACCTAACGCTTCACGAAAATACCCTGTCAAGCCATGCTCTTTCCGGACATGTTCATTCATCACCGTACGGTGCACACACACTGGACAGTCGAAGCAAAGCAGAAGGCTCAGACGCATCGAACGTCGCACGCTACCAGGCGCAAGAACTACTCGCAGTGAACAGCGAAAAAGAAGCCCCTGAAGAGCTTCGTGTCATTTCTACGGCACCGCAGACTTGCAGAGCTCACCAATTCATGAATCGAACAAATTCAGAAGTGCATGATACATCAAACCTCGTACACAGTTGTCTTTCGGAAGCGCCCTTAATGAACCCCGTCACCGAAGCCTCTGAAGAGCATGCTAGCAATGATGACGCATTGCCAACTATGCCCGACAAGCAAGACACCAGTTCACCATTCATCAGCTGTCTACAGGACGCGTCAAACACCGAACGAAATGAATGCCCCATTCCGGAACGGGTGCCACTACAGCCATCTCCTGAGCAGCACCAGCAAAGCAAGCAAAACGAAGTTCACAAACTCAGAAAACAACGAGAGAGACTGCAACAAGGGCATCGGCGAACGCCAAATTCAATGGAAGCGCGTTCACCAGTTGAAGAACATCGAAAAATAAGATCTCCAAACCAACAAGATGTCAGACACTTTCGGACAAAGAAAAGTCGCCAGAAACGCTCCCAGCGCCTGCTATTCCGCCGACTGCAACACCACAGGAAGCGCCGAGACAGACGCGGAAGCACTGCTTTCAAACCGCAAGCACTCAGGCACTCCATCACAGTCTGTCGAGAAGCACGCAAGCAAGAAGCATCGGGATTGCACCAGTCACGGCCAAAAATACAACCCCGACGACATCCGAGCCGCCGATGCAACAAGGCGTTTCAACCTTGGTCAGCCCGAACAAGAGTTCTAGCAGTACTGTCAGTATCCACGTGTATCCCGCTCTGTCCGGAACGCAACAGTCAGCCTCGGCCACCAGAGTTGTTATAGAGTTCACCGGACTGCTCCCTCGGGCTTGAAGATATAAAGAGACTGTGGAACTCCGTCGGGACGTGATACTGCGAATTTGGACATTGTCTGTTTATTGGCTTCTTCAATTTTTTGTAGGTTATAAACGGTGCCATCTTTCGGGGGGAGGGGGAATCGTGTGACGTATCAAGTGATGGTTAGGAGAAGTAGAGGAGGAAGAAATGGAGAGTAGAATAAACATGGAGTATGAGCCGGGCCACGTCGCCCAGTCATCATAGCGTCACACACATATATATATATATATATATATATATATATTCAAGAGAGATAGAGAACTGGATCTTCGGCGCAATTGCACTTTGTTGTCATTTCTTTCATACCCACAGCGCTTGTTCATTAGCGTAAAAAGAGACACAAAGTCAGTTTTAAGCAGCATTTAATACTGAATCTGCTTTGATCAAGGTATTGTACAGACATCAAGTCGGTGCAAAGTGATTACGGTTACTATGCTAGCTGTCTAAATTTATAGATGATTGATTTGTGGCGTTTAACGTCCCAAAACCACCATATGATTATGAGAGACGCCGTAGTGGAGGGCTCCGGAAATTTCGACCACCTGGAATTCTTTAACGTGCACCCAAATCTGAGTACACGGGTCTACAACATTTCCGCCTCCATCGCAAATGTTGTTTCCGCCTCCATTTAGACACCCCGTGGCGGGGTGTCTAAATTTATAACAAGGAGATAAACATTCCATATGTTCTCCTACTATACAGATGCACGCCATGTCTGGTTAACATCAGTTGTATACCTTCAGTATCTCACCTCAGGAAGCCTTGATGGACAATTATCAGAGCCGAAATTTCGGAAAATCTTTACTATATTAAAGAATTTTTTGGTAAGATCTTCATTTCCTCGTGACAATATAATTGAGTGACTGCTGAGGTGAAGGAACACTTCGCCTTAGTTGTTGGTTTCTGTGCAGCCGACGGTGACCTCTGTTAAAAGAGGGGGGGGCTAAGTCACCCAACCTTCAGTTAGATCCCCCTTGCCCCCCCCCCCCCCCCCCCTGGCTGATACGCCTATGTTAACAGAAGCCACCAGCGTTACCATGCCGTAGTGGGTTTTTAAAGTTAGCTGTGCTGCAGTGCTATTATACTTTGCGGTGAAGCATACCGCGAAAACGCTGGGGCACAGCGGGACGTACGTTGGAGTTGTAGGCGGGGTTTCAGCAGCTTGAATTTCTCGGTTTCTTCTTTCTCTTCAAGCATTTCACGTTCCGTTACCTTTCGGCACAGACACCCAGCAGCCAGAATTCATTGGTGTAACCAATAATGCGGCGTGTAGGTGTAGGCATTGCCGTAAGCGGGTTACTTCACCCTTGAAAACATACGCAAGTTTACGGTGCAGCCACTTCTCATTCTTATAAGCGATATGCCGCTATAACCATGACCGTTATAAGCGAGTTTATATATATATATATATATATATATATATATATATATATATATATATATATATATATATATATATATATATAGTCACTTCACGAGAGCCCCCCTACCCCCCTCTCCCATGAATACAGTATAAACCCGGCTACTAAGCGATAAGAAATGACGTTTGCGGAGATTAAAATGCGCTGTACATAGAGGCCGCTATACTACGATATCTCTTCATTGATAGTAATGCCGAAGCTCAACGACGCATGCATAAATAGCACTATATATGCAGGGTGTTTCAAGAAATGTGCCCAACATCCTCAGAAAATCAAGAAAATGTGATATTTGCTCACTGTCTTCACAATTGCTTTTTCTGCAGCGGCTTGTATCGTAAGATCATTGAAGACATCACTTAGGGTAACGATTAGGAAAGTTAAATAAGTGAACTTTTTAAATTGTTGAGTTATGCGGCAATGTCAAATGGGAGAAATGAAATTTTTCATGCGAACAGCACGCAAGTAGTGACACATGTGTACCGTAGTTCGAAATTCAATTGGTGACGTCCGGTAGACACTCAGTGATGATGCATTTCTCTTAACTGTGCAAGTAATCACCACCTATTCGTATTATTAAGTAGTCAATGTTGATGAACTTCAATGTATTGGGCACTAATCACCACCTCCTTGAGCAGTATAATTCAACGAATAAAATTGTAATATCTAAGAAAGAAAATTATCTTAAATTTCCAAATACCTTGACTTATTTCGTTTCCGTTGTTCCCCGCCATTCATGTTTTCCAATCTCGTAGGCCAATCATTGTTATGAGGCATTCATTTTCGTCCTACCTGAGTTTTAATCTAAAGTTTGCATTGTTTCTAGATGTATACATTACTGTTGTTACAGCTCAATTGTTTAGTTTTTTTTATTTTTTGTACAACAGTGTTCAATTGACAATACGCGGTGTTGCCCTTCGCCTTCGAAATTATTTTTCATGCTTTCTTCATCGTGGATCCCCCTTCAGTCTTCGGACTTTGGAACCCTAGTCTGTAAAACTTCTTCATTTTGTGCACCGCTACTTCATTAACGAGAAACTTGAACCTTTCCAACTTCATCCTCAGTTCGGGGTAAAACGCTATCCCCGCGAAAAGAAGTCCGAATCTACACAAGAGAGCAAAATTGACTCGCAGCTAACAAAGTAGTCCGCAATGCTTCGACACCTCCCCACGTCTGATTTCTTGCTCCATTACGTACATCGCTACTTGTATCTCAATGTGTCCGTCGCTCTCGTTGCGCATTAACGAAGTAACGCCGTCAGAATCCGTATTTCAGCGCACGCGGCGTTAGTAGCGCCACATTCCAAAGAAGCCGCCCAGGGAAAGAGAAGCTGGCCACCGAGGGAATGCAGGAATACGCCGAGGGAAGAAAACAAAAACAAACGACAAACGAGCAAAAGAAGGCAGGAGAAAAACAAGACGGCCGCACGAGGAAGGAAGCCGCTGTCGTCCAGCATGGAGAAACACTCGACGCAGCGAGCGAGGCGGCCGGCAGAAACAAAACACACTGCGGCTGCAGTAACAAGACGAGGCGCGAGGAACGCAGAAGTAGCGGAGCAGGGGGGGGGGGGGGAGCAACGTTCCTGACCGCCCCTTGTTTTTGGCTGGTGCTTCCCCTTGTGTCGCCCCTCAGCGGTCAGTCACGCTCCATTTAGCGGAACAGCCTCGATCGTCGTCGCACCCGTCTGCTCCGTCCTACTCTTTTACCTTCTCTTTTTTTCCCCCCCGCTCGCCCCCAGTGGGAACACGAGAGCAATTAGGTTTACACGAGTTGCGCTTGTGTATACGCAGCGCGGCGCCGATATATCGGAGGAATCCGCTCACTTCACGCTCTATTAGGACTTTGCGTGTCTTATCCTGTACGTACCGTTGTGTACACGCCACAATACCACGGCGTTTGCAATTCAAACAAGGAAAAAATGATCTGTCGTGCGTCTAAAAAGCGAAACGGCAAGATGAGGAACCGAAATCGAAGTATACCGAACTTGCAGCAAGCGAGCGCGCTTTACCATTGGCCCACCAGCGTCGCTTGTGACATTCCCAGCTCGGGAACTGCATAGACTAACTTTATATTGCCCGAAACATCCTAACGTGATGGCGATTTTTAACAAACCCTGACGTAGCCCACATTCTTAGCGAAAGTGAGTGCAGCGAATGTCGCCACTATGCGACTCCATAAGTTCGATCCCTGCAGGAGCGCTAACTTCTCTCGCTGCATTCCAAAGACAGTTCGAGAATTCCAGTCGCGCAATGAGAAAAATATTCGCGCTTGTATAAGGTTAACATATGTACATATATGGTCGGCGCCTCCTTCGAACACAATGCAGACAAGATACACAGCCCACGCAAGTCGGAGCAATCGAAACTTCCACAGATCGACAAGACCAAACAGCAGACTGCACGATTTAAAAAAAAAAAGGGGGGGGGGGGCATCAGCTTGAACAAGAAGTAGTGTAAAAAAAAGAGTGATTTTTCAAAGTAGAGCACAGTGCCTCACTGCTGTCTTGCTCTTGAAAGCCATGATGCAAAAGACAGAAAAGAAACTCTGAACATTTCCAGCTATTTCCTCGAGGCAAGTTCATGCCTCGACCAGGACACAATGTTAAGCAGCGATTGTTTCGAAGTCATTGCAACCAATTTCTCTTCCCTTCGGCCGTTGTTCAAATACAGTATAGGTAGTACAGTATGTATGCACCCAATTAATCACTTTATCCCATGTCTCCCTTCGGTTGTCAGCGCATACCTTCCGATATAGCAGTTTAACGACTTTAATTAGACAGAACATGAACACAGTAAATAGCACTACAAATCAAACCTCACCTATACAATAGACTACATGGTGACTTTCTGTTCCTCCTACTAGACTTCGATAAATTAAGTGCATTTGAATATGCTCGCATGCACGGCAGCCCTTAAGAACGCCGATTAAATATATATAGCAGAACTACAAAAACGAGCCATAAGCGAGTTGTGAGGTCATTGCGATAGCAACTCATCGCCAGAATATAGTACGTGCAGACTCAAGAGGGCACTGCTTTAGGCTTTTCTGTTTACATCCTACAGATATGCCTTCTAGAGTTTTTGATAGCACAGCATATGTTAATTATAACATCTGGGGTTTTACGTGGAAAAACACGATATGATATGGAACGCTGCAGTGGAGGGCTTCGAAAATTTCGATCATTAAAGGGGCCCTGCAAAACTTTTTGAGCATGGTCAGAAAACGCTGCCGATCGGTAGTAGAATACACGGGCCGCTAGCATTTCGCCTCTAGAAAAATGCGACCACCGCGGTCTGGATAGAAGCCATGACCTTCGCGTCAGCAGCCGAGCACCTCCAGTGATGTACCATGCAGGGGATTTTCTATTTTTTCGGGGAATTTCCGCCTGTCATTTCGAGCCAAAGAAAAAAAAAAGGAATCTTCGCGATATTGCAGGGAAATTCAGAAATGGTTCGATTCTCCTATGACAATCGATAATTAGCGGTCACAGTGCACTTTCATCAACTGTACTCGTTTCTGGCGCATGCACCACGCAAGCACAGCCCTTCGAACCTGTTTCTGATATTTACGCGGAGCGATTTCTAGTTCACTAGTGGAGATAGACTTTAAGCCCACAATGTGCAGTGTACTAACAGTATATGAATAATTAAACTCATGCCTTTGTTCTGTAGCCATGGAGAGGCTAATCATGATTTCAAAAGTCACCATGTACGTCACACACGTATAAATAAAGTATTTGTGTGCGTTAATAGGGGCGAAAATTAGTACTGTTGTGCAGGGAAACGTGCTGCGAATTTTGTCGACGTTTGCAGGGGAAAATCTCCAAAATGAAGAATTTTCGTGTCTCTGAATGCGAATTCTTCAGCGTAGTACGGAACATCACTGAGCGCTACACCACATGTATACAGCACAGGATTGTCAAGGGAAAATGAGGCAACAGTGAGCGAAGTGAAACAATTATAAGTAGGACGCAAGGTCGTTGCAAAAACAACCGGTGCTCTTGGACTAGGTGACCTAAAGCGCAGCGAGCATTTAACCACTTATATCCAGTAATTTCTAAAAAGTACCGTGTCAGCTATATAACTCAATGGGGTCTCGTTAACATGCAATGACAAAACGCAAGAGCTAATTCGCATTGAGTACATACACGCATAATTTAATTTCTAGGGCAGGACTAACAAAACTGCGTCTTCTCATTGATCAGCTGCAGTATAGTAGCCAGAATTTTTTTTTTTCAAGTGGGGGAGGGTATTCAATCATACTTTATTTATGTTCGCGCGTACGTTTACTGGGCGCCTGCATACATGCACATGCAAAATTGAAACTTTTCGTAGGGAATTTTCATCCACCACCACCTGGATATGCCAGTGGCCAATTATAACTCCTGCATAGAGATTAATTACGATACTCTCTCACGAAAACTTCCACCATAACCCGTTTTTTTTTTTGTGTGTGTGTGTGTGTGTGTGTGTGTGTGTGTGTGTGTGTGTGTGTGTGTGTGTGTGTGTGTGTGTGTGTGTGTGTGTGCGTGCGTGCGTGCGTGCGTGCGTGCGTGCGTGAATATGAACACCGATGGCCAATATTGCAAACACTTTTCGCTCGGAGATGCTATAATTTCCAATGGCCAACCACATTCGCTAATATTACTGTGAACACACCGATTCAGAGACATCCACTCTTATACGAATAGTTTTCTTTAAAGATGTCTTCTCTAAATGTCGGCCAGATGATGGAAAGCTTCTCTCATTCCGCAAAGCACCTCTGCGATGGTCTAGTGGCTAAGGTACTCGGCTGCTGACCCGCAGGTCGCGGGATCAAATCCCAGCTGCGGCGGCTGCATTTCCGATGGAGGCGGAAACGCTGTAGGCGAGTGTGCCCTGATTTGGGTGCACGTTAAAGAACCCCAGGTGGTCGAAATTTTCGGAGCCCTCCACTACGGCGTCTCTCATAATCATATCGCGGTTCTGGGACGTTAAACCCCGCATATCAATCAATCAATCTCATGCAGCAGAGGCAGATGGCAAAGCCATAGTGTTTTCATCATTGACCACCTATATCGTTTTCATCTCGAGCCTAAATTTTCACACGTTACATGTAAGGGTATTGAAGAAAAAAGTTAGCCGGAATGAAGGCAGGAAAGGGAATCCATAAGAACTACTAACTCTCCAAATGGCTACGGTTGTGCAAACCCACAACAATAAAATTTCGCTTCACGGACAATGTCTGGTATACAAAAAAGGATACAGCTGCATGGCCCAGGTCCTGTTACACGAGCCAGAAAATTACCCGAGATCTCTTCGCCAAATATAACCTTCAACGTCCACATTTACTGCACGTGCATGTAGTACAATTATACAGTTCACTCAGTATACACTCTACGAAGATGCCCGCAATGCAGAACAAATCTGCCTAAAACGAGCTGAAGACGTTGTGTTCCTGAGTGAACTAGCGAATAATGGAAGTGGCTTCTACCGTATATAGAAGCCACCGTAATGGCGACGCCTACTTCAACAGTTCGAGGAGTGCGTAGTGGAGCCGATCCTTGCTGAAGGGGCAAGGAGTGTGGATCAGCTCAGATTCTGTTTTCCTCGGATACACCGCGAGCACACAATAGAGTATTACCTAATCATCAGCGTGCGCTCTTGCACGCCTCTAAAGTGCCCACAGCTTATTTCACATTTATACGATGGTTTTGGGGCGTTAAACCCCACATATCAATCAATTATTTCACTCTTTTCAGATAAACGTTTATATATGCACATTTATAATTTATACGTATTTAGCGGGCGACAACTTTGAAGCCCCAGTGCCATATAGCATAGCCAAATAGTTCAACAAGGTCGATTCAAAGCAAAAAGGAAAAGGGGGACCGTAAATATTGTACTTAACGAGACGGCATGAGTTTTGAATAGCATTTGACACAAACGAAAGGACGGAACTCGCATGTTTCAGTCGACGATTTCCGACGATCATTTTATGCCACGGCGCGCATACGACCCAGACCGCCCGCGCCATATATCCGCCCAGGTCATTATCGAGCCCTCGTCTCGCCGCGAAATCTCAATCTCCACCTGAGCCTCCGGGGCGGGCGCGAGGGAGCTCAATGCCGGAAGAAAACCAAACGGGCCACAGCAGTAGCCCGAATTCTAGTCCACAGTAACCTGACCAAACAGTAGCGCAACAAAGCGGGAGAGAGGGGTCACAGGCATGGACGCGCGCGCTTCGCCACCGCCGGCGTCGATTAACCGCAGCTCAATCATTATCGCGCTTCTCGCGGCCGGCCCCAAGGCGCACGCAGCTACTGGCCTCCGTTGCCAGCACACGCCCATCGTCGCGGCCTCGTTACTTCCTTTTCTTTTCCAATTTTATGTTGTTGTTTTTTCACTGGGCTTCTCCATACGCACGACGTCTCAGGCGGCCATCACGTCGGAAGACAACGCTGTCAGCCAGCCGTCGAACGCTTTCGCCCTCGCTCGCCCGCAAGGGGGTCAAGGAACCTGGCCAATCTCGCGGCACACGATCGGAGGAGAGGGGACACTCGAGGAAGACAACCGAGCACACGGAAGCAATTACCTCCGCGCGTATACCGGAAGCTTCTTCTGCTGTACGCAAAACAGGCCCGTTATATGTACGCATATACACGCGCGCATCGGTCCGAGGCGGTGGCGGATCCATCGACTCGCCGCATGCATGCGCTCCCCATACGGACTCTCACGACCTTCTTCGGCTGAAGCTTCGCCAATACTTGGGGGGGGGGGGGGGCGCGTTCGAAAATACCGGCAGAAAGTGGAAGTCTCACGAGACGTCGCGCGTGAATGCGTCGCGGAGAAAACGGGAGCAGAGCAAAATAACCTGTTACGAGAGCCACCACGGGGCTTTCACGGTGCCACGGTCCGTGATCGCGTGAGGGTGGGGAGGGATTACAGAGGCACTCCGCGGATTCGCTCCGCGAACTGGGTGAACTGGCTGCCCAACGAAAGGTCTGCATGCGATAACAGGCGCAACTAGCTAAAGCTCAATTACAGCATTTCTGTATAGGCTGCTCATCGACATCGGAGAATGCCCTACTTACTGAATGATACCAATCGGAATCGTGCGCGGCCAAAAACCTGCTAATTCCCGTGTGACGCTGTACCATCGAATATGTAGTACGCACACTATGCATACAACTTATCGCCAGCTTGTCTCCTAGTTTCACGAGAGGCCAAAAGCCTCCTCCAGATAGCCCCAATCATAGAGTTTCCCAAAATTAACTAGAGGAGACTCTGGCACTGCGATCGTTCAGCGACCAGGGGAATGATGGGTAGTACACGGATTTGCCTAATCTTCGTACTTGCTATGGCGAATTGCACTTGTGGCTTCGTTTACGGCTCTGTTTCGGTTTTGTTTTGGAGAAATTAACGAACCCTTTTGAACTCCGTGACCCGACTCGAAACGGTAAGTCTAAAAGAATAAGCTGGTGAAGCGCAACCGCTGAACATTTGCTTATTTTTGTTTCGTGAGAAAACAGCTCCAAGCAACACGAAGACACACGGAGCCAGAAGTACGAAGATTAGACAAATACGTGTACTACCCATCATTCCCATGCTCTTTGAAGCGCCGTGCGTTACAGCTTCCATAGAGACTAGCACCAGGGGGAAGTGTTTCTTAAATAAAAAAAAACATAAAAGTGAACCCCGTAACTGTCTCTCAGGCGGAGTACACCTCAACAGTAGCTCACGAGGGATAGGGGTAAGGAGGGATTAAAAGGATAGGGAGGAATTGAAGGTGTAGAGATAGAAAGAGAGGCAGAGACTGCCAAATACGAAAGTAAGAAGAAGATAGGAAAGATGGACACGGTCGCAAGAGTCCGAGGACGGGGCACCACGCAGCGAGAGCTCTTGTCGGCGTCAGGAGATGGGGCGAGCCAGTCGGCCAGAGCTGCGCTGTCGTCGCAGATCGCGGGGGCATGACCGGTCGGCACGAAATCCAGCGAGCGAGTCACTAGCACCAGAGTTTGCTCTAGTGTATATTTAGTAAACTATATACCTCCAATTAACCCACGCTTTGAGTCGGCCACCTCTAGTCGACTCAAACTGTGGCTCCGTTTGGTTTCCATTGGCATAAACTTTTTTACCGTATAACGAACCACCGGTTATATACTCACGCATACATCCTCGATTCGACCATTTCAATCTCAACAAATACGTTTTAAATACTAATACATGCACTTGCTCTCCACTGCCAACAAGTGTAGTCTTGGCTCTCGACACTGCGCTGATAATTTTTATTGCGATGTAGCAATGATACAGATGTCATTTAAACACTGCATGACAAAAAGTTTCAAGCTAAATCACAAACAATTTCTGCTACAAGGATGATTCACTAAAGAGGCAGTAGAGCGACACATTTTTCGTCCAATCACTTAGCAAACAATGGAGGTGGCAGTTGCTTAATGATATCTTTTGTTCTCTTCACCTACCACGCAACATACAGTTTCCCATAATTTCGAGTTAATACCTGCCTGAAGGAAGTTCCTATAGGAATAGCCAGACTGTCGATCGAATTCCGGGAGTATAGGTTGTGCGACTACAAGGAAGAACAACCTATCAACCGAATGCGTTGTCAACCACCGCGCACTCTAAAAAAATTGAGTATTTGGAGAGTGTTTATGCTACAAAACAATGATCGTCATCTACTTCGAGTACTTTCCTCGCGCTATCACCACGGTTCCAGTAGATAGCGGTCGCGAATGGCACGCGCGTTATCAGTGTGACATGGCATTCTTGGTATAGGAAAGTGGCCAGCACTGGGTTTTCAAAAGAAAAAGAAAGGAAACGCGAGCAAGTCAAATGACGATTATTGTTGTGTAGCAGGTCGAAACAGTCTCGAAATACTAGATTTCTCCTCTTTTTTTTTACGAGTGTAAGACAAAGCAAATGCTGCAGAACTTTGCTTTGCGTATCATTATTCACCTTTGATAAATTATACATTGAGAAAACCCTTCATTGCCCGTGGTCGCAAGAGCGATAAAAGTGGCTATTGATTCGTGTTCAAGCGATTCGATCTCTCGAACACGAATTCACGTGACAAAAAAAATGTATAACACGTAGAAATGTTGCACCTGAGGTCCACATGCTGTGAGTTTAAGGAAACTAGGAATGGTCGGGTACCGCCTGGAAGGTAACTCCAGCTGGGCGACTAACTGGACACTATAAGCAGTGACTGTCATGTTTCCTTCATTAAACTTCTGAGCGTCGTGGTATTTAAACAGCGCATACGCGTTCGGCAGTGTCCACTGTTACTGCAACGGCGTTGCATGAACGGACCGTACCGTTTATGCCCGCTGGATGTACACGCCGAGAAGAGTATGTGGGCTCCTCGGACCACGGCTGTGCGATTATCTGCTCGTTGCGAGTTTAGGCGCGCGTGGGTGCTGGTGAGAGTTGCAGGTCACGCGAACAAAGGCGAAAGAACGCGGCCGCGACTCGTCAGACAAGTCCAACATGTGTCGACCTCAAACAGCGAAGAACGGAAGAATATATGCACGGACGCCTGCGTCCTGTATCGGCACATGTCATCACACAGTAATCACCCATCGCTACGAAACGGTTTTCAGCAAGCTATAGCTTCGTCGCTTTAAAGCTGGGCCACGGTTATATATGCAAATTGGTGCGTCTCTCTCAAACACCGTATATACTCAGCTCTTTAGTTTTATAACCTGCTCACACTGGTGTTACGATTTCGAGCAAACTAACCTGCTTCGAGCATTCGAGCACATTTCACACACACACACACACACACACACACGCATATATATATATATATATATATATATATATATATATATATATATATATATATATATATATATATATATATATACTGACGACACTGTTTTTTTCGCCGTTATCAGATTTGGGTGCACGTTAAAGAACCCCAGGTGGTCTAAATTTCCGGAGCCCTCCACTACGGCGTCTCTCATAATCATATAGTGCTTTTGGGACGTTAAACCCCACATATCAATCAATTTCTTCGCCGTTATCAGCCGTCAATTTAGACACTTCGCTTTCGCTTCGAGACCGCTAATCGACGCTCGCTTATTTCTCTCCCCCAATGCGAGGGAAACAGTATCGTCATTGATGGTGTTGTCGAAGTGAATGGTAGATGCGCTGTTTGGTGCGTCGGTTTCGGCTTCTCTAGCAAATTATAGATACACTCATTGCATCACTCCGCGGTGATTACCAGTGGCCATTTTTGCACAATTTAAACGTGGCTATGGAGTATTCGTCAGAAGAGTTTGAATTCGCCCATTTGATTCGACCGGCTATCCCCACAGGTTAAAAAGTTAATTGCGTAAATTTTTACCATTACTGCCGTAATGAATGGTTGTACGCATCTGGAGATGCCTTTTGCCACGGGAAAGGTAACGCCTCAAGTAGCACGCAGATACCTCCGTTAACTGTGATTTTCAAAAAATACCGGACACATTTCTTGAAACAAACTGTATATATACCACTGTTGAATGTTCAAAAATAAATATGTTTCATGTCAAGTGCTTTGAATGTTACCTGCTTATGTTCGAAAACTTTCCTATATGAAAGGCCCGACCACGCTAAACCCGATTATGCGCCAACGATTTGGAGTACTCGTCAACGTTACTGAATTGGCGCTACATAATCGGGCTGAGGGATTCATAACTTTGTAATATAACTCTCAACCTCCCGCTCTGGTTATCCTGCCACACACTTTCTGTAATGTTTCACAAGCCCCCCCCCCCCCCCCCACAAAAAAAGAAATGTCCCACACCTGCGTAACAATCTTCTACTCTGTCCTCGGCACGCTCCCCTCAGACATTGCCCCGCCACGGTGGTCCAGTGGCTAAGGTACTCGGCTGCTGACCCGCAGGTCGCGGGATCGAATCCTGGCTGCGGCGGCTGCATTTCCGATGGAGGCAGAAATGTTGTAGGCCCGTGTGCTCAGATCTGGGTGCATGTGAAAGAACCTCAGGCGGTCGAAATTTCCGGAGCCCTCCACTACTACGGCATCTCTCATAATAATATACTATAGTTTTGGGACGTTAAACCCCAACAATTATCCTTATTAGTTTTATATCTCTAACTAAACGCGAAAATTGACCAGCTTCCCTCGTCGGCGACGTCAACACGAGTGGTGGAAAAGATGATCGTTACGTGGTGGCGCCACCATATAACGTCATCATGACGTCAGAGATAGCAAACTTTTGCGACGTCACCACATGTGACATCACTGCTAGGCCAAAGGTGGACCAATCCCGGAGGCAGCGTATAAGACAAGGTGAGGGGCAGATAGCTTACAATGCCTCCAATTCTGACTTGGACGGGAACCCCGCGAGTTCTCTAATAATTAGTGTGCTTTATTGCACACTAATAATCTCTCTCACACGTATTAACTTTCGCTGTATTTTCTCTATCGACTACTTTCTCATGCCTTTGTGCTGAATGTCTGGCCCTCTTTATTTGTGACTTCTGTGTAATATGAACATCCCCTCCCCCCCCTTTTTTACGTATAAAACAAACCTTTTAGAGATAACAAATTATGATGGTGATAAATGAGAGACGTAAAAATTGACGATTTATCCACATAACGATTTGTCTACGTCTGGCACTCGCCCCTGGCGAAATTTTTTCAAAAATTGATTAATAAAAAGACATTAGTGGCTTCTGTTGCCCAAAATTTTTCAAGTACGTGGAAATGTCTGTAGACGCAAATATTACGGTTCATTCTTAAGAAATAACGGCACGAATAAAATATGCACGAACCTTTTTTTTTTCTTGTATCATCCCGTTTCGTACCACGGTGCGAGGATGTTCTCGCCGTGCTACCATCGCTCGTAAAACATCGTCACGGCCACGGCCGACTAGTTCATTCATCCGAAAACCGCGTCAACTGTGGAACACAAGCCCTCGTTGGCACCACGAAGACGCGATGAGGATTGAAGGTCGCGAAGACACCGATCGCGGCGCCCCTTCCTTTTGTCCCGCCGAGTCACACGCTCGTTGAGCTCGTGATGGGCCCCACGGCCACAGGGGTCGACAGCGGCGGCCCCCGATTTAGCCACGAATGGAGGCAACACGTCCCCCGCACAAGCTTCGCCGCGTTTGCATGAAACAAGGAAAGGAAAAGTCCGGCCCGCACATGGCGGGAGGAGCCCGCTCCGGGTCGTGGCGAAACACGCGGGGCGCCACTCATTTGTACGCCGATTTCGCTCGTGTAAGTACACGTGCGGCGGGAAGACCGAGCAGCCTGACCCCGGCCGATCATCACGGACCTGCGCACGGACGTCGTCGCTCACGACGAAACCAAGGCGTCCAACAAACCCCTCACCGCATGCAAAAGAGTCCACTCATGGAGGAACGCGCATAAAAGAGGGAAGTGGGGGGGGGGGGGTCAGCTGCCCCGTGCCAGTTCCCGGTTTCCGAAGGCTGTTGGCGCGCGGCGGCTGGCCATGACACGCTCGCTTATAACACGTAGAGGGCGCGAGCTAGGTAAAAGAAAAAGAGAAAACATTGACGCGAGCAATCAGAGATAATGGGGGCCTGTATAAGAACGATCAAGGAGCCACGCGAGAAAACCACTCGCAAGTACAGTGAGCTCTTCCTTTCCTGGGGCCTTGGCCGCTGCTCTCGCGTCGTTCCAGGCGCCTCGGCAAGACAGCCGTTTAGGAAAGCGTCGTCCGTACAAACACACGCCCATCACACAGAACGGAGGTGGTACGTGATACGCATGCTCGACAATTCAGAGCGCACCCATACTCGGCCTAACATTGAGCTTGCAAGGAAGAACACACTTCTGAAGATGTGACGACAGGCTATCAACACGTCCTGATTCGAAGACGAGCTCTCCACGGTGTCAGAGCAGCTGAGGCAACTGGGCTCGCCAACTGCATGCAGCCAGTATTACCAAACAACCTAAATCGGGATGATCTCGAGACGTGTCCATCCACCTCGGTGTATCAGTGGCTAGGGTGCTCGGCTGCTGACCCGAAGGTCACAGGTTCGATTCCGCCCGCGGCGGTCGCATTTAGATGGAGGTAAAACGGTAGAGTCGTCTGTCAGTGCACGTTAAAGAATTCCCGGCGGTTGAAATTTGCGGAGCGCTCCACTACGGAGTCTCTCATCATCTGGTGGCTTTGGGACGCAAAAACGTGTCCAACTCCCCCTGCACAGGGACAATTGCGTGTGCTTTCCGAGTCGACCTACGTCCAACTTTGTAAGACAGAGCCTCAACTAACGCTTTTATTCGGCAGAGTTGACAGAGAATCCGTAGCATGTCATGTTTACGTAGGCCTCGACTGTATACTCTAAATCGAGAATTGATCGCAGGCTCCAGGCAATTCCATCTCCTCCCCGAGTAAAAATGTACACATAATAGTTAAGGGAGGAAGGCGAATTTTTTCGGGGGGCTCGTTACTTCGTTAGACAGAAATGAACACCGAACAGATAATCAGACCAGAAAAATTAGAGGGCCCATTAGTAGTTGTCTTTAACTGCATGTACTGTAGTAACAATAACGTACACTGAAATGAACTAAAGAGGGACGAAAATCATCCTTTCTGTCGGTGGGATCCGAACCCACAACCTTCGAATTACGCCTCCGATGCATGCTCTACTAATATAGTTACGACCGAAGGCGCTTGCTCGTCCACATCGATGGGTATTTCTGTAGCCAAGACGGCGAGTGTTGATTGTGGGGGCTTTATGTCCGAGAACCCCGATATGATTATGGGGGATGC
Organism: Rhipicephalus annulatus; assembly: GCA_013436015.1. Taxonomy (NCBI): domain Eukaryota; kingdom Metazoa; phylum Arthropoda; class Arachnida; order Ixodida; family Ixodidae; genus Rhipicephalus; species Rhipicephalus annulatus. Next base: position 242,199 of record WOVY01012201.1, on the reverse strand, counting down.
GGTATATTGTAAGGCCCCGCGAAAATTTCGACCACCAGTGTGGAACACTCTTTTTGCAAGAGGGCATCACGCGACGCGTGATCTCTGCAACAGGACCAAAAACTCATAGAGTCCCTAACGCATTCACGTAAGAGGACTCGAAGACGAGCGAAGCCATTTTGTTTTCTTTTCAGTCAATGTACCAATCCTACCCCGGAACCTTCTAAAAGCTTTATAATAGACAGTTATAGTTTACCGGAGTTAGCGGGATAGCGGGCTTACCAGAACAGTCGGATCGAAGTGCGCATGCACAGTAACGTATACGTGACCCGTACCGCTCACTGTACGCACACCATTTTTCAGAAACAGCGTTACCGTGTTAGCGTGGTTAACGTATTGTGCATAAAACATGGAGGCGGTTTCAGACTCCCCCTTCAAAGTGATTTTGGCGAAGTTGTTGAAATATTCACTTTGTTCGCAGCAAATTACTGCTTAAAATGGTTTGGCTTGCCTTCGCTTAGCTTTGATGACCGAGTATTACGGATAAGTTAGCGTAGTTTTTTATATAAGTTCCAATTTCGAACGTCTCTAGGCATAACTAGAAGATCGATGTAAACAAATCGGCAACACAAATGTTGTCGCCTTTGGTGCTTGGTTCATATTTATTTACTTGAATTATTACCAAAAAAAACTTGCAACATTGCCTCGCGCGGTGACACAGGCAAACATTTTATTTTTTTTTTCCTTTTCACTGTTCTTCAACTTCGATAGGAGGCGCCACCGTTCCAGCTGGGACACGTAAATTACGTAAACGCTATCCCTGTAAACTATAAGGCGTTGTCCGCGACGAACGTTTGCGGCATGGTAACGCTATTCCCTTAAGCCCCGCTATCCCGCTAACGGTAAACTATAACTGTCTAATACATAGGGTGTAACGTCCCAAGACCACAATATGATTATGAGAGACGTCGTAGTGGAGGGCTCCGCAAATTTCGACCATCTGGTGTTCTCTAACGTGTACTGACCCTGCACACACAGCACACGCGCCTCAACCATTTCGCTTCCGTTGAAATGTGACCGCTGCAGCCGGGTTCGAAACCACGACTTTCGCGTCAGCGGCCTCTGAAAGCTTTCTGCACCTAACGTGCTTTACCACGTTGGTCTAGTGGCTAAGGTACTCGGCTGCTGACCCGCAGGTCGTGAAATCGAATCCCGGCTGCGGCGGCTTCATTTCCGATGGAGGCGGAAACGCTGCACGCCCGTATGCTCAGATTTGGGTGAACGTTAAAGAACCCCAGGTGGTCTAAATTTCCGGAGCCCTCCACTAAGTCTCTCATAATCATATGGTGGTTTTGGGACGTTAAACCCTACATATCAATCAATCAACCTAACGTGGTTTTGCACTGCCTCCGTTATCGGCCCACAAGCCAAGATGGCATGTGGTGACGTCAACACGTGACGTCAGGTTATGTGACGTCACGCGTTTTGGCGATCTGTGACATCATGATGACGACACATAGCAAATCCTCACGGGATCGATGATTTTTTTGCGCATAATTCGTGTTGACGCCGACGCGAGATGGCGGGTAGTTATTGCGTTTGATGATCGGCGTCTTGAAGGTTCCGCCTTCATAAATCCTCGCATGCTAATCTATATAAGGCGTTAAGTGCGCTGAGGTGAGACGGTCGCTATAAACCAACGAAAAGGGAATCTTTGCGAGCAGCTTGTATCCTCGTTAGACACAACCAAATTAATGCAATAGACAATTAGGCCAGTGCAACAGATCGGTCCTTAGTTGTTGCATTTCACTGTAGTAAAGTAATATTGACACAAATTGAAATGAAGAGGACGAAAATCCAATATCTCCATTGGTGGTATTCGAACCCAGTACCTTTGAATTATGTATTCACGCCTTATGTGGTAGAACTATCGGTAGAGTGATCGCTTGGTGGAGCAATTACGTGCATTGCGTCGTGGCGGTTCTATAAATGCCGGTTGACAGGACATGGCACATTTTCCGGCAATATACATTTATTGGCTTTCAGTGACAAGCTTACCACACAAGAACTTCGTAATGGTGGTTAAATTACGCTCATTACCTTCAAACGAAGTTGTCACCTTATCTCGTGAAGAAACACCGAAGACGATTAGCCAAGTACCTCCCCGGAACACATCATCCTAACCAAAGACATAGTTTTAGAAGGCGCAGAAAGTCTACCGCAGTCCAGTTACGCGATCCAGCGTGTTCTCGTAATGCTGCTAAAGCATACCAAAGAGTCGTATATTTATTAAATACATAAGTTTTTACAGACAACTGCGTCTCCCAACTTCATTACCCTGTCGTGGCTCCAGAAAAAAATAAAGATTGCGTCACTCTTGAACAAAGTAGTGCTGCGCAAGCCAAAACGGAGACAAGAAAAGAACACAACCAAGGGCATCTACTTATGCAGGCTATTTGTTCCTTTCTTCCCTTACTCTAGCTGTTACAGAAACGTAGCAACTTGCCCACGAGCGGGCTTTTCAGAGACATCATTCTCTCTGAGCAACCACGTGGTTCGGTCGCTCGATGATGGAGTCAGCAAACGGTGGAACCCGGAATTCGCCGTTCGTGCGGCTTTGCCTTCCCTATATATCCTCACGTAATCGAAGTCCATGCAATGCGAACCTGCGGAACTCGTTGCGACTGCCTGGCCACACATTCGACATATCGCCCAGCACCGAGCAATTAACTACATGCAGAAACTGCAACATTTATTCAATGCAGCATCCCCAGTCATCGATCGTAAACGTGGAGCTTTCTTTGCTACAACCTTAGTCAATGCTTTTCTTCCCCCACCTGGAAATTATGCACAACCACTTCCCCCGGCAACGTGCTTCGCGGGAGTTCCAAATTCTCCATGTGCACTTTCACGGACACCGGGAAGCCGGGCCTCCGTTGAATGCCAGACGCTAACCTTCGTCAGGCACTTTTCTCAGCCTCATACAAGCAACGGCTGCACACACGTGTCCCTCGTTCGGCTTTCCGAAACTGCCGTCAACGGCATGGAAGGTCAAAGGACGTTTTTCTCGCGGGGGACTCAATGCTGCAACCTTGTAGTGTTTCCGATGGCATATATATGACGGCGTATTTCGATGAGGTAGGCTGTCATATCTGCGCCTTGTGCGCTAACGTCCAGCTCAGTAGTCGAACGCATGTATGTATAGGTTTCTGGAAGTGCGTCTTTGCGTATGTATGACCATCTTATCAACCTATAACCTGGTTACCAACCGTCACATAGCCGTAATCTCATATTATCAGCCATCATATAACATGTTATAGGCCTCTTTATATGAACCTAGTCGAATACAGCTGAGGAAGTCCGGAGAGACCCCGTCCAGGCAACCAAAACGCGGCAGCCGATCGCCTTTCGGGACTAACGAAATAATCTAGCGCCATGTATTCGCAATTGTTTTCTGAAGGCGCAGTCCCCAGCCGGGTCATGACGTCACTCTGGAGTGAGCGACAATGAGTGCACACTTGTGTGCATCCGCCTTTTGAGGAGGAAATTCCGCGTATTTCTAAATCGGTATCTGACCACAGATTTACTTCACCTGAGCCTTGCACCAGGTGAATCAGCCTGCACCAGGCCAATCAGTCGCTCAGTATGGCCTGATGTTACTAAGCACTTAGTTTTTCTACATATTGAACTCCACGTCTCCAGCACTTACTGTGCGTGCTACGGTCTTTGAAAAGAGCACCGGTTCGCCTAACATCACTACGTTCACCTAACCCATACGGCTCAGGGGATACAGTGTAATTCTGCACTGTTTTTTTACGCGTTAAACTTAATTTCCTGGAATTAGGATGTTCCTTGTCAGACCAGCCGACCTCGCAAGTACTCGAAAAACCTCATGTGTCATCCCTCACAATACAACAGGTCAAAGCAAAAGAAAACAAATGGAAGAAAATACACCTCTACCAGAATACGTCACAGCGTGGCGTCACCAGCGCACGTGAAAGGCGGCGGTTTTTAAAACAAACCGGCTGGTGCTTCGGCGTGGTGTGGTCACGCGGTGCTTGGGAGAAGTTTCGAAGGCGAAGCCCCTTACGCCGTGGGTCGAATGTCCCGAGTGGCCGTCGTAGTAGCCACCTCTCGTTTAGTCCTTAGAATGCCCGCTGGATGGCGATACTTGTATATGATGAATATATGATGAAAAGATGCGACAAGGCGGTACATGGAGTGACCACTAGATGGTCGGATGGACAGACAGACGCACGGAGGGACGGGTGGACGCTTCGCCCCACTCATCATGATTCACTCCGTGGATATGCTGCGATTTTTTTTCTTTGTTTAAAAGCTTCAACTTCAGCTTAATGTGGCAATATTAGATGTGGTATGTGCCAGGGAAAATCTAGGTGTGCGATAAACTGCGTGTCCAAATACTTCGCCGGCTGGCTGTTTATCTTGGAGAAGCTAACACAAGTGGCAGCCTGTGCGACGAACAGCGGCATCGTCTTCGAAAATGAGCAGTGTTTATTGCGGCATATAGTGTGCATTGAAAGGCATCGACAATATTGTTTTGCCTTTTGCGGACGGTGAAACTGAGAATATTGTGTGTGAGTATGTGCCGCGTGAACAACGACCCCGCGGCGAGCGTTAGGTTATCGATGCAAAGTACGTCACAAGAATTTGCAGAGCAGGCTGCAAGAACATTTTTCCCGAAGTATGATAGCGCATCTTCCATAACCTGCCCCGAAATCGACGAGCTAGACCCAAGTGCCAAATCCGATATATCCAGCCCTTTCGGCATGGCCGAACTAATAGCGGCGATTGAAACTTCTCACCAAAGAACAACACCTGGTCCCGACGGTATTCCTAACGAACTTTTCGAAAACATGGAAGGTGAAGCTCTCGATGCACTTCTGCAGGCTATTATTGAAGTATGGGAGACTGGGGACGTCCCATGTGATTGGAAACACTCAGTTGTCGTCCCGATTCCAAAACCCGGAAAGTCTTCAAATAACCTGCAATCCTTACGCCCAATTTCACTGGCTGCTGCTGTCTGCAAGCTTGCTGAAAAGATGCTGGCCACACGTGTTTCCTGGTGACTTGAACGACATAAGAAGTACCATCCGGCTCAGACTGGGTTCCGTTCTCACTTGGGGTCTGAAGACGGTCTTTCTATCTTGTCAGATGACATTTTACAAGTTTCTCCCCACAGCCACGCAGTACGCACTGCAGTAGCAACGGACGTAACAAAAGCTTACGACAATATAAACCATGACGTCATTTTATCCCTCATCGAGCTGGGATTTACACTGCGGGTAGTAAGATTTGTTAACTATTTTATTCACAACAGCACATTTGCGATAAGAGTAGATGGAGAGCCTGAAGGTTGCTTCATGTCCAACAGAGGTGTCCCCCGAGGATCCGTTTTGGCTCCTCTCCTGTTCAACACTGCTCTATTACCTCTAGCATGTACTCGGCTGCTGACCCGCAGGGCGCGGGTTCAAATCCCGGCTGCGGCGGCTGCATTTCCGATGGAGGCGGAAATGTTGTAGGCCCGTGTGCTCAGATTTGGGTGCACGTTAAAGAACCCCAGGTGGTCGAAATTTCCGGAGCCCTCCACTACGGCGTCTCTCATAATCATATAGTGGTTTTGGGACGTTTAAACCCCACATATCAATCAATTATTACCTCTAGCATGGCAACTACACCGAATTCCAGACGTGGGGTTTCTGATATACGCTGATGATGTGACTTTATGGTCTGTGCATAAAGACGTCTCAAGACAAGTACAACAGCTTCAGACAGCCTTTGATGTCCTTAAGAACTAAAATCGGAACGCAGGGTTAGACATGTCCACCCAAAAATCAAGCTATGTTCAGGTGGCTTACAAGGCAGGACGCGAAAAAAAAAATCAAGCGGTGCCCCTTTACATTTACACTAGGTGCAGTGACCATTCCTGAGGTTTGCAGGTCCGCATACTAGGTCTTGATATTCATCAGTCCGGCAGTGGAGTGCACTGGCTTCGCAAAGTCAGACAGAGTTCCACGAAAAACACTTCATCTGATTCGCCGCATTGCATCGAAAGCAGCTGTAGCTCGTACACATGTAGCTCGAGAGCTCGTGCGCACACAAGAATTCTATACCAAGAGCAATTTCAACCATTAACTTTGGCACAGTTGGAGATTATTAACCACGATGCTATGCGCACAATAACAGCGTTACCTCGCACCACTCCCATACCAACTTTACAGGAGCACGCCCAGCTTAACAAATCGCAGAGCTAATTTCGCAAAGAGAAAAAGCTCGTGAAATCAAAGGCAACTTGTACCGGTTGTTGCTGCGTTGCATGCTCACTTTCAACGTGGCTCTCGCATTGACAACCAGCCCGAAGCTATACCTCCCTGGGAATTCACCACCAACACATGTAATAAAACAACAAAGTTACGGCACTCCGATACATCATCTACAATTGACAAACGCTCCATCGTCGAGGCCCCATGCGCTAATACCTACAAACTATATACAGATGCTGCTATCCTACAAGACGGCGGAAGGACATCATTCCTGAGTACTACGCATAATTTTGTCAGTGGCCACTAGCGTTATCTATCTACGAAGCCACTCCCTTGTGATGGAACTTGAAACCATACGTAACGCAATCCAGGATGCCACCTCTAAGCTGCCTACAATTAAGCATATTGACGTATACACTGATTCCTTAGGAGCTATTAAGGAGCTTAAGAAAGTACACAGGGTGATTGATGGAGATCTGCGAGGCGATTCATAAGCTAAACCATAATACAGCTACTTGCGTAAAAGAACGTCGGATTCAAGGCCATGCTGCGAACTCACACAACATTGCTGCTGACCAGCAGGTGCCCTGCCCTTCAAACATGGACCTTCCAGCCATTTCCTTCCACCTCAGCCCCTTAGCGTACTCAATACCCGTAAAAATGTTCTCCGGCAGGATATACGTGCTCTCATTCCACCGTGTGTCTGCTCTCTCCCCCTTCACCTTACTGGGGCGGAGGAAGTTGTGCTTATGAGGCTTCGGGCAGGGGTGGCTTTTACACCGGCCCTTATGTTATCATGGAACTGGTCACAATTGCGAGTTGGTGATACGTGTCCGTATTGTCCCACTCCAGCAATGCAAGCAGATGCATACTACCTTATATGGACATGTAAAGGGTTGCAGCCAGAACGCTCCCGTCATCTCCTTCAAGTCGGCCTTCGCTACAACGACGCCGCCAGTTACAACCGCTGGATACATGACAACACATTCCAAAAGACAATACCTCACTTGATACACAACACCGGCCTAACGGCGCATATTTACCAAACATACTCGCAAAAATATTATGCCTTGAAGCAAGTCTTTGTCGCAATTCGAAAAAAAAAGAATAACGATGAGTCTTGTACGCTAAACTAACATTCGCACTCGTTGCAGGCCGATGGCAGAAACCGGCTGTCGATGGAATTTCACGATTCGACATTTTAGTCGAGGTTAAAAAATGCATTTCACGCGGTCATCTGCGGGTGGGTACATGTCAGCGTTTGCGCTGTGTGAAAATAAAAAGAGTGCCTGATCTCCGGCCTGAAAGATATAACTGCGCACGAGCTATTAGCATGTTTTTGGCAGCCGAAGCTCCCTATATGCTTCGCCAAGGCGAATATGTATTATCGGAGACCTCGTACGTCTTAATGAAAAGAGAGTAGATTCTTGCTTCTCACATACTTGGTACATTTACGGCTCGATATTTATGAAGTGACAATGCGCATTACACGCTGTGTATCAGGTTTAAAAAGCGCAGTAAGTATGCAAACAAGATGCAGGCATCAGTTGCAGTCAGATGACTGCACAAGAAATCATCTATATAATTAAATTACCGGGTTTACGATCGCATAAACTTTCAATGGGTTATAAGGAACGCCGCCATAGGAAAAGTTCGGTTTAATTTTCACGGGGATTTGTTAACCTCAGCCTAACGCACAGCAAAATGTGTTTCTTGTTTCTTTGTTTTTCGCTCATCTCCGATCACAATTTATCGCATTGAGTGAAAATCTTATCAGTGACCTCACGAAGATCAGCTCAAACCTTGCGGCTGCCAATGCTATAGCTCGTTGAAAACTGCAGTGCACATGTCGCGATGGAAATGTAGTGTGTTCACATCCATGGTAATGCAAATATTTCTCAAAGCACCGTGAACATCCAGAACGTTCGCGAAGAGGCCAAGATTTTTTTTATGGCTGCCATCTTCAACGATCATGTAACCACATATTAATCTAACAGAATCATGCACTATAGGCAGTGACCCTGCCCTTTAAAAGCTGGAACATTAGAAAACGGCAATTCGCAAAACTTTCTATCGGAGGAATGCCAACACACGCAGCGCTGCTATGCAGCAAGATCCTGCCGGCGGAATTTCTAGCCAACAAACCTGCACCGAGGGTGAGCGGGGTGCTCGCAGTGACGTCACGCTGTTTGCAAACAGAGAGAGGTCTATCCTGCACTATGTTGTCAAGAAGCTCAACAAGTTATGTATTATCGCGTGTCCACTATGACTTGGCGCCGAGCAGCTCCGTAAAAGTTGAAAAAAAGAACAATAAAAGACGGTCACATCCGAAGCGCGAGGAATAGAACTCCGTGGCATCGACAAGACATTTTAATTTTCACAGAACAGTTTCCTCTTCCTAAATGTTACTGCATGTGCCGAAAGTATACGCAATGGCCGTACCACCGTAGCGGCCTTTCACAATTGCGCAAGGGGCCGCAGCTTTCACTAAAGCGCTCATTATCACTACCGCTTCCTCTCATGTTCGTCTAAGAGATTAATCAAGTAGGGGGCCATATCGTGGCCTAATTCATGTTGCTTCACAACAATCACCAGCAAGCCGACCTGGTCGCGGTGCACCCACGTCAGCGCCCACGTAACCAAGGGGGCCGGCCATCAGACGGCAGAACGTGAGCGACGGAATCTATCCGGGACACGCTGACCACGTGCCGATCCGCCCACGGACAACGAGCGGCGCGGCGTGCTCGCACAGCGGCACACACCCCTGGCGCCACTAACCCATTCAAAGCGCCCGGGAAGAGGCGAGACGTGGGCACACAACGCGGGCCGCTATCTCATCTCGCCGCCGCCTGACATTACAGCCGGACACAATGAAATGCGTGTATACGGACTGTAATGATAAAACCCCGCAAGTCGCCTGCCGCAAGAACTATATCACAGACTTGTTCACGCTCTTTCATACGGTAGTTGTATACGGGCGTGACTACGGTTTTATCTGTACCCATTAGCACAGTAGTATGCGTATACGGCAGGCATGCAAGACCATCCGTAGACGCCTGCAAGGATCTGGGGGACAGGACGGAGTGAGAGCTGCAGTTTCACGCTCCTCAGCCGCCATTGCGATTTCCGAAAATATACACAGGCCACGCTACAGTATTCGCAACTTTGAGTGACTATAGGGGGCGCCACAAGAAAACCAAAATGGCTGTCGATGCGGTGATCCCCAGCCTGCGCGGAGCCTTCGTTACAGGTTTTCTCTCTGCGTGGTTGCCCCCTCTTTTCAGCTAGGATAATTTTCCGTGGTATTTAGATTCCCACGAAGGAAGAAGGTCATGCTATGCGGCCGGGATTTGATCTCGCCATTTGCGGGTCTGCAGCCGACTACATTCTGGTCTTGCCAGCTTTCTCATAGTTCACTTTTTCAGAGATTATCATACTGTAGCTTGTTGCGGACCTCTAGAATAAAGTGGCCGCTTCCCATCTTGGTGACATTATACCTTGGGCCAATTGCTTCCGTGAGGGGTTTCGATACAAAAAAAGGTGAAATCGATCGGACTGTCTTATTTTCTTTCTGGTTATGTACTACATGATACTTGGGGAAGGATGGTTTTGGTTTGGAAAGTACAACCTGTTCGATGCGCCACCTTTTCAGGCGGTGATCAGCGAGTGGGGGGAAGAAGTGTGCCACACATGAAATACAATGTTCGGCGGCGATGGTGGCCACTCACCACCGAGTTCAACAAGGGGACGGGACGCTGCAAGGTAGAACACTTGAAGCCGCCAGCCATGCATATCGCCGCTATAACCGTATATAACTACCCAAGTTTGAGATATTACACACGGTTCACCTTAGCCGCCAAGAAATTGGAAGTAAATAGAAAAGAGAAGATGGCAGGATAGTTAAAAGAGGAGAAAAGACAAAGATGTAGGTAGAGAAATAGGAAAAGGCGACTGCGGATTTCCCTTGGGTGGGTCAGCCCATGGGTGCCGTCTACGCAAAGCCGAGGTCAAAGGGGTGTGTTGCCTCTGCCGGGGGCCTTAAAGGTCTAATCACCCAGCGTCGGCTCAACCCTCAGGATTCCCTTTTCCCCGGACAAGGCTCAGCCACGCACGGCTAGGCGTGGGAGGGAGTCGCTGCACACCAAACGCCTACTTGCGCAGACGCCGCTGCGGGAGGGGGGGGGGGGGAGAACAAGAAGCTCTATTGGAGCGTTCAAATTTATTTCGGTGAAAAAGGCGCATCCGAGCAGGAACTGGGCCATTGGAAAAACAAGGCAAAGGCGCGAAAACATTTCCTGAATTTCAGCGCATACTGAATCGGCATCGTTGTTTTCCTTCTTTTGGAGACGCAAGAACTTTCTGGACACGCTCACGTTATTTTTTATGGGGCTCGAAGGCATCGACGGGTAGCCAAAATCTTGGTCACTACCCGCCGTGAGCAGGCGTCTGACTTTCGTAAATCCAAGTAGGTGGAACGCAATCTGCAAGGTGGAACGCAAGGTGGAACGCAAGTCAACACGTAGTCAACAGCATAACATACATGAACGCGTCTGTTGCCCAGGCGAAGCTTCGCACTGGTAATATCATCCAGTGCCATCTATGTTGCTGTTATCGCAATGCGCAAAGAAACACTCCCTACGCTGAGAAGTACGGTGTTAATATTAATACACCGTGATCGCATCAGGCAGCCGAAATACCGACCACGTATGCAACGCAATTTAGGAAAACGGTCATTGCTTTTACGTACAGTTTCCAATCGCAATTTCGCTTTGAAGCAGCTGGTCTTGCTGGCCACATTCAAGGCGGCTATCGCAATTTAGAGTCCGACTTTCGCTGGTGATATCAGTGACACACAACCTCTCGGTGATTGCATGCGAGGGAAACAAAATATTTCACGACGCACCACTGCCTTCGTTTCCACTTGTTCGATGAATACAGATCACCTAACGAACACGAACTCATGCTCGCTCTCAAGCTTTGATGTGAACTTGCTGCATCCGAGCGACGCCATCGTTGTACACCAGGACGGGAAATAGGTGAACTGACACCAGAAAACAAGAAAACTAGATTGATTGATATATGGGGTTTATAACGTGCCCAAACCACCATATAATTATGAGAGACGCCATAGTGGAGAGCTCCGGAAATCGCGACCACCTGGCGTTCTTTAACGTGCACCCGAATCTGAGCACACAGGCCAGCAGCATTTTTGCCTCCATCGACAAGAAAACTTTAGAAACAGCAAAGAACGAAAATGCTGCTCGGTGTAAGCTTCCTAATAACAACGCGAACAATGTTGAACGTACTATTTATGTTTCCATTTTATATTTTCTTTTATGCTACATAGTATCAAAGTATTTGTACGTACTGTTCTGTAAATCATTACTCGATGGTGAACTACCGCATCATTGCGTAACTGCCCGAATTAAACCATTACACAAAAAGGGAAACAAAAACCAGGTCGGTAACTATAGACCAATTTCATTAACTTCAACATGTTGCAAAATATTAGAACATATAATACACAATCATATCGTAGAGTTTCTCAACAAACACAATTTCTTAACTAGACATCAGCACGGATTTAGAAAAGGTTTTTCAACCTGCACTCAGCTAGTTGAAACCGTACATGACTTTGCGAAAAGTATTAACCACGGCAAACAATTAGATGCAATTTTTATGGACTTCGCCAAAGCCTTCGATAAGGTTTCCCACAAAAAATTACTTTTTAAATTAGAGAAAATACTTAAAAACAAAAAGTTAATGGGCTGGTTCTCTTTCTACCTAACTAAACGACAACAATTTGTTTCTTTTCACGATTGCAACTCAAAATATGTAATGGTTGGTTCTGGCGTTCCCCAGGGCTCAGTTCTAGGGCCTCTACTGTTTCTTTTGTTCATTAATGATATTGTAGAACAAATTCCTGTTAAAGTGAAACTTTACGCAGATGACTGTGTTTTGTACTCTGAGGTTCATAGCACATCCGACCAACTTCTGTTAAATCAGGCATTTCAAAAGTAGTCTCCTGGTGCGAGGAATGGCAGATGGTCATTAACTTTGATAAAACTGTTTTTATGCGAATTACACACATGAAAAAACCTTTGCATTTCAGATACAATGCTAACAACACCTTTTTGACTGAAGTCACTAATTATAAGTACTTGGGGCTTTACATATCGAATGATCTCTGCTGGAACAAACACATTACACATGTAACGGCGAATGCAACTTACAAACTGTTTTTTCTATGTCGTGCTCTCAAACTATCCACTCCTTCTGTCCGCCTTTTAGCGTACAAATCAATTGTTTTACCAATATTAGATTACGCCGCTATTATATGGGATCCTTTTACTAAGACTAACATTAACAAATTAGAAAAAGTGCAAAAAAGAGCAGTTCGTTTTGTCTACAATAATTTTTCGAGGACTTCTGTTACTGACCTATTAAGCAGAGCTCAACTTTCACCTTTATCATTAAGATACCGTAACTCAAGGCTTCTGTACCAACTAATTAATGGCCAATATCAAGTAGACATAGCCGATATTTTTTCTTTTTCTTCTGGCTACTCTACCAGGCAGAGACATGACCTCACCATAGCCCCCTTTCCCACACACAATAATTGCTTTAAGTATTCATTTTTTCCTCGCACCATAGTCGAGTGGAACAAACTAACTAATGCAATTGTTTCAGCACCCTCATTGGCATTGTTTTCCTCGGAATTAGAAAGTGCACTAACCAGTTGAATTGTTGAATCGTATTACATACCACTGTACATGCTTTATAATTGTAGTCTTCTATTTTTTATTGTATGCTATTGCCAGTTGAAGTTTGTATTTGCCCTATGCATATTGTATAACCTGTATATATTATATGTCATTGTACTTGCCATTTGTTCATGACTAACTTCATGTACCACCCTGCTAAAATCACCAAATGGTGATTGCAGTATCTGTAAATAAATAAAATAAATAATAGTATATATAAAAGCTAGCGTTCGTGGACTGCAGGGTATATAAGTTAGCGTTCGTGGACTACGCGCGGCGGGGCTAAAATATAGCGTTTTACGTGTGCAATATGACACTGTATATACGCGTGTGGCCCCGCCGCGGCGGTCTAGTGGTTAATGTACTCGACTGCTGACCCGCAGGTCGCGGGATCGAATCCCTGCTGCGGCGGCTGCTTTTCCGATGGAGGCGGAAATGTTGTAGGCCGGTGTGCTCAGAATTGGGTCACGTTAAAGAACCCCAGGTGATCGAAATTTCCGGAGCCCTCCACTACGGCGTATCTCATAATCATATGGTAGTTTTTGAGACGTTAAACCCCACAGATCAATCAATCGCTACGCGTGTGCATTCAGGAATTGTGGTGTGATGTTCCATGGTGTTTGATGTGTCGTTACGTATACAATACGAGGCTGTGCGTGCGCATGCGATTCATGTGGTTTCTGGCGTATACTAAATGCGATGCTGTGAGAAGAACAAAGCAGTTGTTAATTTGGTGCCTGTCTACTTTCTCAGCTGCTTTTTTTGTATTGTTTGCGCCAGAAAAGTTATCTTCTTATTTTGCTATGTACCAACTATAGACCCAGCACTATAGCTTTACTGCATGACACATCTGTAGTGGTTTCCAAGGGAAGGGATAAGAAGCGAAGATGGGAGATGGTCAGAGAAGATGACTGACGGGACTACAATCAGCGAGTGGTCATCGACGATACGAAAAGAGGACATCGCGGACGAGACAACCATCTGGCATTGAATCCACCGAGCGTCTGTATATCGAATACATGGACTCGATTATCGGCCACGGCAGCTGCATTTCAATGAGAGCGAAATGCAATGTCCACGTAGTTGGGTTTCAGTGCACATTAAAGAACACCGTTAAGTTGATCCAAGTTAGTCGTTCTCCCTCATGCATGAACAGTGCTTATGGCGAGTACTTCGATTCTGGCACGCGAAAACCCTAAATTCAATTTCAAGTATGCTGCCTCCAGGGCTCCGCCACGGTGGTCTAGTTGCTAAGGTACTCGGCTGCTGACCCGCGGGTCGCGGGATGAAATCCCTGCTGTGGCGGCTGCATTTCCGATGGAGGCGGAAATGTTGTAGGCCCGTGTACTCAGATTTGGGTGCACGTTAAAGAACCCCAGGTGGTCGAAATTTCCGGAGCCCTCCACTACGGCGTCTCTCATAATCATATGGTGGTTTTGGGACGTTAAACCCCACAAATCAATCAATCAATCAAGCTGCCTCCAGGATCCACCGATTGTGAGACCCATCATTTGAGCGAGAAGAGCCTTCACGTTATTACCAACCCTGGTTTTCGCTAACTATCACCTGCCCACACGAGATACGAAGAACAAAAAAAAGTTCGGCAGATCCCATATACCTTGGGAATCGACGTTATGCGAAACATGCGGAGGGAAGGTGACCGTGCTGAAATTAGCGAAACATTACAAAATGACGCTAAACATATGTACGCACAGACATATGTTCAACAGTCGCATATGTTTTATATAGCCAGTTGTTTCCGTTTGCGTAACGATGCAAACAGCAACATGAATGTTCGCAACATCACAGGCAGTAAACTGATAGGTAGCACTTGTACTCGCGAGGATGGTAGCCCTGGATACTGCTACATGAATCAACCTGAGTGGATGACGCTTAACGATGTTATAACCTGTCGTGACGGCTGCATCATAGAAGTATTTATGTAATGCTTATAAATCTGGATAGTCAGCATTGCAACCTCAATTGACGTTTCACCAACATTACATTTGAATAGTGTCTTTTTCCGAAGCTGTATCGAGACCTGACGTGCCTCTGTGGTAAAATACTCGATTGCCACGCAGAATGCTTGGCTTCGATTCCTGCTGGGGCCCTGATATTTATTTGCATATTTCGGGTCAACTCTCGCGTTGAAATCACCAATGTAGCCGTAACTGTCAATCGCCCATGACACATGCCCGCATACCTGTGGCACATAACCGCCCACGGATATGTGCCCCGCGGATATGTGCCCCACGTCTGGCGGAAAGGGTTTGACGACGTCGTACGCGACGTGATTGTGGCATTATTCATGCCATGGCCAGCGAGTCATATTCGTCGAACCGTCTTACCCACCCATACTAATTTTAGTTTACTCCAAGTTAAGGGCACGATCACGAGAGCACCCAGACGTAGGCGGATAGATAGATCCTAAATGTTTTAAGATTTAAAACGCAGTCGTATGCGTTCCACAGTGCTACTGGATTACTCTACGTAAATAAGCTTATGGCTGCTCGATTTCATGAAACAACGCAAATGAATGCGAAAGCTCTGGCTGATGATCTTACGTGGACCACCGTCATCATCAGAGAAAAAAACCAAAACAGTTCACCTGGTTCAGTGCATCTCCTTAATTTCGCGACGATATTTTGATTATTAAAAGGAAAAATGAAGGTAAATGTTATTTAATTTCGCGTCGGTAATCAACCACCGTGTGAATTCACGAATTTCACATTTATTTATTTATTTATTTATTTATTTCCCGCCACGGCAGTCTTCTATGGTCTTGGTGCTCGACTTCTGACCCGCAGGTCACGGCCGTGGTTCGGTACCTCCGGGTCATCGTGTCCCTCATTACACATGTGAACTTACACAAACATGTTCTTGAGTGAACATTACATATTACCTTGCACGTTATCTTACATTACGCATTACGTGAACTTACGTTAACATATTGGACACGTGAACTTAGTAGAAGATTATTCATATGTTGTGGGTTCGAACCTTATATTAGTGGCAAGTCCTTTTTATTATTAAGCTTAATTTATTTAGACTTATGCCATATCTGAACCACCGCGGCGGCTCAGTGATTACGGCGTTCGACTGGTGACCTGAAAGACGCGGGTTCACGATTCCAAAGCAGCGTTTCTGATACATTCTAGACGCCAGATTTTTAGGTACTAAGAAAGTGTGTTTTAGGCGACAAAGACGGACAGGTGAAACACCGTTTTAGGCCTTCAAAATCATAAATATAGGCACAATAAGTTTCTACGAAAATTGAAATAACTTCGAACAAAGACATCGGTGACTTGTATCTACAAGCAAAAAAATGATATTGTTTAAGACAAAGGCACGAACGGTTGAACAAAGGCGTGCATTTTTCGCGCGATTCGCAGATTACGGTCTTCCGTTTTATTGTCCAGCATTGCGAATCAAGTGTCCACCATCCAATCAACACTCTCCCGGGTCTCTTTCGTTTTGTCGTGGCCGGGAAAGGTAGCGCGGGAGCGAATAGTCAGACCACTGATACCCCAAAAAGGTGGATGTCAGGTCTAATCAGGGTAAATTTCTCCCCTGCCGGTGAACACCTTAGAGGACCCCTCAGTAGGTTTGGGCATTACAAGCTGGATGCACTGGGCACTCAGGATCATGCCTGTTAAGATTTTGCAGCGCTACATGTCGCGGGAAAACACTAAATTTTTACCGAATGAAACTTGACCTTCTCGCGGACATGCGTCCCAAGATGAAGGGAGCGACGTACAGCAAAAAATGGTCCTGCTTTTACGTCGCTCCTTTACGTTGACATTGGTGTTCTGACGTCGTTCACAGTACACTCTACATCAGAACTTTGTTAAATGCTAGCTATATCTAGAAAAATAGACGAAAAAAAATGTCCCGTTACCTGATTGTATCTTGCATTTTAAACGGTACCTCATTAAGAGCGTTACATGTTACAATTATTCCAGTTGGCATGTGTAATTTGTGTGTTCTGTTGTATAGCGTGAATGAGGGGTATACTTTGGTTTGGGCTAGCTGCTTCACATAATTTTGAAAGAGAAGCGCAAACACAACGGGAAAAGAAAGACAGCGATCTTTGTATCCATGTATTTCTTATTCCTGTGTCTTAGCGCCGCCCTTTCAAAATGAGCATAATGAATGAAAGCTAAGAAAAGTAATGAAACACGCAGACGGAGTGTGAGCTAGTTGTTATTTTTATTTTCAATGGCCACGAGATGCTATGCACTAATCGGCCCTCGTTTCACGTCCGCCTCGGCGGACCAGTGGTTAGGGTGTTCCGCTGCAGACCCCATGGTCGTGGGTTCGACTCCGGCCGCGGCGGTCGCATCTAGGTGGAGACCAAAAGGTAAATGGCTGTGTTCTGCGCAATGTCAGTGGTCGTTAAACAACAGCAGATGGTCCAAATTACCGGAGACTTCCACTACGGCATACATCATAATCATATCGTGTGCTTTTTTTTTTTCACGTAAAACCACACAATAATACCACAACAACTACCACTGCTGCCTTATTTCGCTTGCGCTCGTCTTCTGGTCTTTCCTACCTTCGCCAACCCTTACAACGCTCAGCTTGTGTTTCGTGCATCGTCTCTGACCGCAGTTTCAGCGGAGCGACGTCGCGTGTTCCAGCAGCACTTCCTCTATTATATAGAGGAGGCGCTGTTTGCAGTGACGATACATTATCCATGCAAGCATCTCCAAAAGTACGCGCGCTGACTGATCCATCTCACAGAAACGGGTAATACACAGCAGAGAACGCCAAGACGACACAACATCGATGGCGTACGTGCACGAGTAGGCTGGTGCAAGCCATGAGCGCGTAACCTTACTTATTATGCATGATGCTCTTGGTGCGTATGCATCATGTGATCCTCCCGCCCCGATAGCGAATAGATCAGGCAAGAAATGAGGCTCGCGATGGCTACATGGGGCGAGAGGCAAGGGATCACAGTTTGCCTCTTCGCATCATGGTCCTGTGGTTCGTAGCAAACCAATTTGAAAAAAATCACCGTGGTAGAACGCCTTTTATTGGGCACGCAAAAACTTCTAGTGTAACTACAACTTCTTATGTCACCTAGAGAGGGGTGCTTGAACAAGTAAATTACAAACAAAACGAAATCCGCCTGCACATGACATTTTTTGCCCGAAGGCGCTGCAGCAGATGAATTCCAACGTCAAACAAAACACGCCTTCACTGATACAGCACACTTGTTCTGTTTATAGGCCATTTCATTCAGTCATGAAACTAATAAAAAACAAATCAATATAAAAATTATATCTGATACGACATTCTAAAATTGTAAAACAATTACCATTGTGCAACAAAGACTGTTAAGGTACAAACGTTATTGAATTTGAATTTTGCCATGAAATGCTTGACATAGGAGCTTTAACCGTAGTTTAATTCGACGCGATAATAGTAATTGCCATCCTAGTTCATTTTTCATATAGGTACAGCTGTCATTTTTTTTTTTTTGAGTACTGGCGTAAGACAAACCTTGCAGCCATGTTCTGTATTCTTTTTTTCATGTTTGTCACTTAAAGACATATGCCAAAAGATCTCATACGGCACAAGTTTATCCAGGCATAAGGAGAATGCGTGCTAAGTACAGCGCTGATTGTAAGCATGCTGGCGCCTGTGTCAGGCTTCACTGTATAAAGTATATCGATTAATTTGGCGGCCTCGACCACCACTGAATCAACATGTGCATTCCATGAGTGGCGCTCCATGGCTTTTCATTCATTTTCCACTTACCCGCGGCTGCACAGAAAAATCTGCTGTACCTTTCCCACCGCAACACCCAAGTTTTCAGGTTGGTTCCTCAGTTCCTTCAGGGCACTGTCTGTGGAAGACGGTCGCCGCGTCCTCGGCCATAGACGCCACTCTCATTCGCTGGCAGCATGCTAGCTATTTGGCGTGGTGGCCAGCGAGTGCCATTTCACTGCAGTTAGCGGTTGTTTTGCGGCAGTTGCCAGAACTAGAGGACTTCGTCTGAACTCATAGTGTTTGGAAATATCAATGTTGCCTTTTTTACGTGAATAACGGTTTCAAGCCACGCTCGAAAACAAAATTTGGGCTTAAATAGTGCTAATATAGGCGCTGATTCAAGAAATAGGCATTTATATGCACTTATAAGCGTTTAGGCACGAACACTGAAAATAGGCATTTATAGGCACTATGAAAACACTATAAAAGCACATCTTAACCTCTAATTCATGCTCATATATCAAAACGGCACGATAGGAACGCAGGGAACAAAAGAGGCATTTGCCTATAATCCAGTCTGTACTGATAACCTGAGCCGCAAAGCCGCCCAAACTTTACGTCATAACTACTGCACTTCAATTAAAAACTACAAATAACACCTCCAGCACATTCCTGCACATTCCTTGAATTCAGTATCTATCGGCTTCATTAGGTTGTAACTTTAGTATCAAAATAAAGCCTTTTTTTTTTGTTCATGAAATATTTTTCACTTACGGTGTCATAAACGGTACACCGAATGTAAAACACATTTAACCAACTCGGTGGGTAGTTATAACCCTCAGAGGAGAACAGCATGAAAAAAAAACAACAAAAACATGCACGCTGCATTTTACCTTTGCAAAGCAGTGAACGCATGGGCTACATTCACAGCGCGTAAAACGCGAGTGTCATGTGCTATCCCATCAAGTGAGGAGTCTTCCCGACTCGCAGCTTGAAGCGCGCGCGAATTAATCAGACCGCGCCAAGAAAGACACTTCATTCAGACCAACAAGGTACTTGAGGTTACCGACAAAGTGCCTGCGACTTCTTCGAGTGTCAAGCAAAAGCCACGACGAACGCGCAGCAACTGGCAAAAACAGTGCGGTACAAGGACACCTAGCAAGCGCACAAGGAAGGAGCAGGGCCTGCTTGGCAATGGAGATGAGGGTCGGCACAGGTCACGGTGCTCACACACATGCAACACCAAAATTATCAACAGCGAAACACGAGAACGTTTTTCGCGTGCACAGGAGTACGATCGTGAGCATTATCGACACAAAAAGGACACATCGCACAATTTGCATGGCGTATACACACAAACCGCAGCTGCTCTTTCGGCGATCTGTGCCGGTTGGGCTGAAATTTGCGCACGCATATGTCGTTGCTGAATGACCGACCGCAAAAGAGTTTCGCTTCTTTCATAACAGAAACTGAGGTGATACCGGTTTCGCAACTGAGCGACGTTCACTGTCGCGCACTGGCGTTCGTGACAAGTAACAAGTCTTAAAAAAAAAAAAACGGTAAAATATCGCTTGCAAAATAAGTGCGAGCAAAGGAATGGTCTTGTTCGTAATTCTATTAACTGACTGGCATGAGTTATTTAAAGCATACAAGTAGGTTTTCTGCACCGATCAATACTTTCGCGTTTACGATGCTGTTCAACAAACATGCAATAAAACTTTTTGACGGATCATGAGAGGTTATTCAAAGCCTCATTAAAGGGAACAATGCCAGGGCAACAACGTTTGCGATTTTCGTCAGCATTTAGCGAACGAGGCAGCTTCGTGCGTTATTAGAAGGTTACGCGTAAGCGAGCAGCGACACAAACAGGCATGTTACTTACTGTGCTCCGGGACCGAGAGCCCTCCATGAAGTAAGGCAGCTACGTCGCCGCAACTTTGTTACGAACACTGCAACGTGCCTTCACGCGAACACAAGGCAAGAGGCGGTCAACGTCATACACATGCAAGGAAGATTGCTGTTATTCACTGCTATGTCAACACCACTTCATAGAGGAGGTCGTGATCAACACACGAAACATGATGCGTGCCGCCATTGCTCCATATAATGAACGCAGACAAAAAAGTCGGGAGATATATAAAAAAAAAACGTGCTAAAACTAATGAAACAACTAATTTTGATAATTGTGTTTTTATGTGAATTTCTTAGTGAGGGGCATTGAAGCTTTAGAAAAGTACTTTTTTGTTTCGACTCGCGCCTTCAGTCTCGAGAGGGCACTCTGGAGTGGCAGCCCCGGCCGCCGCCAACGGGAGCCAGCGAAGCCGCCAGCGGCCATATTGCTAGAGAAAAAAACAGGGCAGAAGCGCCATAGACCGCAATGAAATACGTGCGTCGGTTTGCTGTTTCACGATAAAAAAAAATGAGATGGAAACCACTTTTAGGTTAAACCAACGAATAAATGCCTCTTTTTTGTTTATGAAACAAACTATTTCATGCACCCATTGTCAGCTGCACGCTTTCAGATCAATCTGTTGTCGAGGGATGCTTCACATATCGAGATTGCTGGCGCACTATTGCGGTGAAAAAGGGCTGTAGTATAAATTGCTTGTTTTAAAAAAGCGCCTGCAGATACTCAAGATCAAGAGGAACGTGGCATTTGCTCGCCTCTTTCATATATGTGCTTGTGTGTGTGTCGGTCGATTACCAGAGAATATATATATATATATATATATATATATATATATATATATATATATATATATATATATATATATATATATATATATATATATATATATATATATATATATGTGTGTGTGTGTGTGTGTGTGTGTGTGTGAGATATAACAGACAGTAATGCCAAGGAATGTACAGGGCAAGTTATTAGAACCAATGTAAGGTAAATAAGAAGAAAGAAAAGAGGATGAAAAAATTACCAACTGTGAGCAGGAATCGAACCTACGACCTTCGAAAAAATTACCAACTGTGAGCAGGAATCGAACCTACGACCTTCGAATTCGAAGGTCGTAGGTTCGATTCCTGCTCACAGTTGGTAATTTTTTCATCCACTTTTCTTCCTTCTTATTTACCTTCCATTGGTTTTAATAACTTCCCCTGTACATTCCTTGGCATTACTGTCTGTTATATCTCATTAATATTGTGTTAAAACACGGAAAAACGAGCCCTTAGGTATACACTTCTTTCCCTTATATATATATATATATATATATATATATATATATATATATATATATATATATATATATATATATATATATATATATAGATTAACTTTTTATAATATTAACTGCTTATAAAAATGATTGCAGTGGCGTTAGTTATGCATATTATTTATCAACTTCCGTTGGCGACGTGTGTTGTCATGGCAGCGCAGCCTTCAGAGCCTAGAAACGAGGTAGTTCGATGTTTGATATAACGCCACTCACTGATTTTGGCAACTTCGTATATATTGGCGTTTCGGTTTCGGTTTCGTCGGCAAGATAAAACAGATTTCAAAATTCTCTCATCTTGTTTTAGACGCAATTGCTTATTTTTGTGAGGACATTCTATTGAAGCTACGCCAAGGAGGTAGAAACTAACAGGTTTTTGCAAATGCGCTCGGAAAGCAGGAAATATCGAAGGTGCACTGTCAGGCCGCAGTCTGGTTGTCTGCCCCGCTCTGTCGAAGCAGCATTCTTCGAAGTGAACAGAACAGAGGTGGTCAGCCTCCGTAGCCCTCCAACTATATCTTCGAACAGCACGTTCCCAGGCAGAACGCAGCGCACTGTCTTTCGGAAACCTGTAACACGGATAATCACGACATGGAATTATTCTCTGCATTTGTGAATTTCTCGATAAACATGCACCAAATTCGATAATCACTCAAAAAAAAAAATATGCACGCACGCCGTCAGTCTTGCCTTGTAAGACAACACCAGAAAACTTGGAATTCAAAGGGCATTCAGACGTCCAACTCGTTCCAATGTTTGCTATGCCGTTTTTGTTATGCCATGATTCCACGCCAACGTTTTAGAACATGTGTTTCTGCTTTCACTGTGATCCCTGCTGAAGTTCGCGCACGCTGTTCAGAGAAAGATTCAGGGTCTGCAAAGCCCAGATCTGAAGTTGCCTTTACCGATCTCTTGTGTTACCCATCTCTGCTGCTATAATGTAATAAAAAATTATGTTCAACCAAAACAAAAAAAATGTTTTTCCATTGTAATGGCTTTTTATATAACATTAACTGGTTTCCCGAGCTGCCCAGGCGAGAAGTGTAGAAAGTTTATCGCTGAATAAAGCCAGTGGACTCGAAGGGGTGCATACTACCATCTGATGCAAACCAGCCTATGAGGCTTGCTTCGTTAAATTAGCTAAGAATGTTTATAGTGTTTTCTAGGTGCACCACCTTTCAGCCTTGTTAGACTTTTAACACTATCATGTGGTTGAATGAACAGATTTTGCAGCTTTCATTTCCGAGAGCACACCTCAATTTGTTACTTTTAAGTTCGGCAAGGGTCTTTTTTGGAGTTGCATTAGTGATTGCCAGACTTTAGGGGTCAGTGTTTCCAGACTGCTGCCAAATTTGGCAGATAATTTTTGTCCCTGCAGTTTGTCTTCCCTGTGAGGGCTCTGTGTTGTCCGTAGTACGTTTTGCGTGGGCGACGTTGGCCGTCTTAATTAACGGAATGAACGGCATGTTGTACAAGTTGGGACGCGTTCTCTTGCTGTGTGCGCAGCTGTGCAATTAAGAGGTCGGTCTCAATTGAGTCTGAGGATTCAATGTTTGTGCAACTAGGCAATTCTCTCGTAAAAACACCGTTGGCATACCTGAATGTGAAAACAATTGATATATATGGCTGCTCAAACCCCATTTGTGCATCAGTGATGCAGAAAAGCACAAGTGCAAGGAATGAGCCTTTCTAAGGTCAAAATGTTCCTTATCTATAAAAATGGTAAAAGTCTACAAGCCATCTACAAGCAATTAATGTAACGTTCAGAGCAGTTGTTTTCTGGAAGAGACTAAAAGCTCATGTTAATCATGCATTAAAGTTTAACCTTTGCATCTTTTGAGGTTAATTCACAGCAGTAAACGCCATAGCTTTCGCTGACATAACTTCTTTCAATAGTGTATTCCTAGTCTGTTTATATTGGCGTTCCACACCATACTACTGCATTGATGGCACATACAAAGACATGCCAACAGCAAAGGTGACTGTGTCTGAAAACACAAACATGCAAAACATAATTTGCAGGATTTTGGACAATGAAAGCAAGGTTGCATTTGCATGGCCTTTTTAGCATTGTGTGCACCAGGCCAATACACCACAAACAATACCAAATCAAGCATTTTATTGCACACCAACCAGTTTTTTTCACACTGCCATAACACAAAGCATCATCATTTTACATGACATAGTTCATCAGCGTTCAGCCATAATTTAGTAACAAATCCTGGCTACATGGCTTCAAATCACATGGCCTGTGTAAGCACAGATTTTTTTAACAGTTGAATGGGTCAAGGCATACCATACAAATAATCTTGAACTACTAAATATTTCCAGTGAACAGTGTTTAGAAACCTGGCAACACCACAGGAATAAAAAAAAAGCAAATGTTCTCGTGAATAAACACAATGAATATTGACCTGCTCGAATTCCACGTTGACAACACAAGGGCAGTGACATGACAACATTACACTTTTTCTTTCCTCAGCCTATAGTTGGTAGCTCCTAAGTGATGCTCTGGTTTGTTGAATTACAACAGTCCAAAGTGCAGCAACAGCACTTCAGTCATTCAGTGTAGTGTCAACAGCAAAAGTTTGCAAGACGTTGGATACACAACAAATACGAATTTTCGCTATATCAGCGCTCGATGCTTGTAATCAAGCTGGTGACTGTATAGGTCGGAATTACAAGTGCAGTATAGAATATTTATTTCAAAATTACATTCCCAGATGAAGTGGGAAATTTATCTTTATCAAACATTTTGCATCCTGCAAACTTTTGCTGTTGATAGCCCATAGTAACCGCACTTTAAAACCTACCATGCAACAAGACATGTTCTCATCAAAGAAAAGCCCCTAATAAGCATACCCACATAGCTGCTGTAAGCAGTTATGGCAAAGGTGAAAGGCCTTGCAAGGACAAGTCCTTTTGTTGGAACATTGCTGTTGCCAAAGATTTTCCTCCTTTCGTTGCTGCTAAAGAATTCCAACTCTCTCACCTGACCCTTCGAATTTCTAATGGCTTTAGTAGATGAGGAATCAGGCTCTCTCAACTAGTCTAGGTATACATACAATGCTTTCATTAGTTACAATTTAGAACATTTGTATAGGGTCATTCCACGCCCAGTGTCCCAGCCATTTTGGCGACCACCTCAAATGTATTCGAAAAAAAAAAAAAACGTGCCGATTCTTTGCCTTGAAAACATTGAGTAGCCAGAATATTTCAAAGAGAAAAAATTTTTCGTCGCCTGGGTGCTTTCCGAACTTCCCAGAATGCTGTCTGGGTGTTGTTTCTAAAAAAAAAACTATTTTAAAAGTACCGCTCCTTCTTTCTATACCAAATTTGGTCTACACATTAAGTTAAGGTGCTTGTGTAAAATGTTTCAAGTTTAGTATTATTTGCGCATTTTTTCTGCTACATATGCTTCCGAAAGTTTAGCCAAAAAGTTTTATGTTTGCATTTTTCTATGGAAATATTGAACTCTGTATGAATATTTGAGCAATGAATACTTACTCCTCTGAAGGTATATTTTGCGGGGAAAATATCTTTACGCCCCTCAGTTAACTAAACTTTAGGAAAAAAAATCATGAATTTCATGCTTGTCCACATTGAGACGCGATTTGCACCATATGGTGGTCCCATTAAATATCACATTTATACCTCAATCGAACGCAAATGAACAGTTCTTAACATATGGCAAGTTTCAACATTACAGTTTTTGTTTTAAGTAACAAAATTTTTTAAATTTCCCATCTTCCCATTTGTTTGTACAATAGCCATGAAGTTTCCCATTGTCATCAATAATAATTTCAAAAATAATTTTCTTCTTTAAAACAAAAATTGTAAATATAAAACTTGCTGTATATGAAGAACTGTTCATTTAATTTCGATTGAGGAATGAATGAATAAACTTTATTCAACGTGCAGCAGTTTTCACCGGGTGAGGTGGGGGAAGAGGGGATTAACCCCTGTCCCTTCTCACCTTCCGTCGATTATGATGGCAATGCCTCAGGTGACCGCTCGAAGTCCTTGGACCTAGGCGGCATCTTCAGCTTGCCGGATGGCCAGCTCGACGCTGGTGAGTGCCGCCTCCCAGCGACAGCGCAGCTGAAGGCAATTTTTAATTTGACCACCATATGATGCAAATCGTGTCCCAATGTGGACAAAAATGACGATTTTGTAAAATTTGCAATTTTTTTGGTAAAGTTTAGTGAACTGAGGGGTCTATAAATCTTTTTCCTGCAAAATATAGCTTCTGTGGAGTAAATATTCATTGCTCAAATATTCATACAGAGTGCAGTAGTGCCATAAAAAATGAAAACAAGCCTTTTTGACTAAAATCTCGCAGGCGTATGTGGCAGATAAAACGCGCTAATATTACTCAGCTTCAAGCACCTTACACAAGCACATTTACTTAATATGTGGACCAAACTTGGCATAGAAAGAAGGCACAGTATTTTTAAAAATAATCCAGAAAAACCATGGCAATGACCCGCAGGCGCGACACATGGACGCAGCCAAATAGCTTGGACATCACGCATTCGCGATTACCGTCACAGATTACAAGGGCACGGTACTGGCATCGGCGAATATCCTCGCCAAACTTGCGGAAACAGCTGAAGAGGCTGCTATAGCACTCGCCACCCAGACTAGTGAGGATTCTATCGTAGTCTTTACCGACTCGCAAATAGCGGCACGGGACAACCTGAAAGGCAGGGTCTTCACGGTGGCGATTAGGCTACTAAAGCGCATGGACAATCCTCCTCCCTACACATGCATCCTGTGGATTCCGGGTCATGAAGGTGTCGAGGGAAATGAAGCGGCACACACCGCAGCCCGCGAATGCGTCAACCGGGCATTCCCGTATGAGATCCGAGGCACCTCCCACTCAATAGCAGAATCAGAGGCAAGAGAACCCCTACCACTAACGTATCATGCATTGCTGCAACATTATCGGCTCGAACGCAGGTCATACCCTCCGCCGCATCCAAAACGCACAAGAGACGAAGGCACTGACTACAAGTGTCTTCAAAGCAACATGTTCAACCATGGCATACTATTGCACTATATGAGGCCAACGTTGCACAGCTACATCTGTCCTCACTGCAATGTGGCAGACACTCTGGCGCACCTCCTACTGCAGTGCAAAGTAAGCATCCCAAGGCTACAAGCAGCAGCACAAGATGCGGATCAAGACATCCTCAGTGAAGCATGGGAGGCTGCGATCTCCCAGCCGGACCTGGTCGAACAGCGTAAACTCGTACTTTGAGCCCGGCGGGCTGTCCAGGCCAGAGGGTTCCTGGAATAAGGGACTCTCCCACCTTTACTCACAAGCCTAATTCAATAAATGTTTTCTCTCTCTCTCTCTCTCAGAAACAACACCAAGACTACATTCTGGGAAGTTCGTAAAGCACCCACGTGACGAAAAATTTTTTCTCTTTGATATATTCTGGCAACTCTTTGTTTTCAAGGCAAAAAATCAGCACCAATTTTTTTTTTTCGAATACATTTGAGGCGGTCGCCAAATTGGCTAGGAGGTTTGGCGTGGAATGATCTCATACAGGGCGTGTTCCCCGTCAAACATGCATAAGGATACCTTATGTGTTTAAAGGCAAGCCTTTCTAAAATGGATGGGCCTGCAGATTATCATGTGATAACAGTCACTTAAGGAGGCATGCTCCATCACCGCAATGTCTGTCATTTCACAAGTAAGGAACTCTGGATAAGATCAGTGCTATGACAAAGTCATGATGGTATAGAAGCTCATTCAGGTTCAAATTTAATGCGCTGCCAAGCAGAAAAAGAGCAACAACAAAGCATCTCCAAGATTCAAATAAGAATACTACATAGCTTTTACATCCGTGTAGCTATCACTAATTATGAGCATGCTTTCTCCAACCGAAGAAAAAATAGCACTCTTTTTACTTTCCTGTACACAGATCAATCGTTCTGTACAAAAATGTGGACTCCTGTACCATTCACAAGAATATAAGATTTCACACATAAAAATACTTAAAAAAATGTACATCAATTTCAATAGTTTACTCTTCAAAAGCACTTTTATCACAAATTGTTTAGTTCTCTTCTCTTGTAAAGGTTCAGAGATTTCCCAATTAAGGAGCATATATGTGATAATTACCTAAAGGTGTTGAAATTCTTGTCATATTTATAACGAACCTAATAAGGGGCTAACAAACCATTCAGCATAAATATTTTTACAGCTGCAAACACAAAGGAAAATACAGCTTATGAATGATCTGCACTATTAAATTTGTAAAGACGATAAGAACGAGAGCAAAGCAAGGAAAGAAATTCAGAAAAGTTATATGTACTACAAGTACTATAACTAGCTTACCTAGCTAAGGTGAAGTGTACTTGCGAAGTGTACTTAGCCGAAGTGTACTTGCGGAAACAAAAGAGGTTCTTCAACTTGTTCAGTGCCACTGCATTCCTATCCGTTTCTCCACTGAGGAATATGGGTGATGGGGTGGGCACCAATGAAGCCGTTGAAGAAAAGCAAAAAAAAAAGTGAAGCTGGCAAATAATTGAACTTTACTCTTGCCTACACATTTCTGCAAGCAATGTTTCAAATTATAGAGGTTATGAAGCTTTACTGCAGACAATTTGTATCTGTTTTCCTTACTTCACACTACACGTGTATTGTTTCTAGTTGTTGTGACGACCTTAAAGTGTCGGCCGAAGGTGTTACCCAGTTCTGACACAACGTTAACCGAAAATTTCGAAAGGCAAGATAGCAGCTAATGGAAACTTAGCAAGCTGTAGCACGTTTGAGGTTCCTCATTTTGAGTGCGTGAGACACGATGAACTGTCCACAGTTCTGTGCATATTTATAGAAGGGGACTCAACAAATGGTTTGAAAATAATGTGCACTTTTGAAAACAGCTGCTGCAGGTGGGCACTGAACGTGTGGCATCAGGTTTCATAATAACTAATCACCTGAATCACTGACACAGCGTACTATGGCATGTCTTGGAATAGACAATTGTAGTAAGCCGCCTTCCAATATAAGAAAAAGGAAGGCTTAAAATATTGGCATAACTAATGTGATTTCTGCCAATCAAAATTTTATTTAACTAGGTAAGATGCTATTTACAAAAGCTCTGGCTTCATAACAAATATGACACCCATACCTAGACAGATATTGTAAGATGGGTGCTTTAAGCATGCAAAGTGAATGCACTCTCGGTACTGGGCTACAAGCACATCACAAACATACAAGTCCACAACTGAATGAAGGTGGTTTTCAGTGTAAAAATACGTATAAAAGAATCAACACATACACACACACACACAAGTGCAATTTTCTACATACATCAGTGGTGCTTCTGCTACAGGCCACGCACTAATAAAACCGCAGAACGTGTGGCCACTTCTACCATGACTGGAATACAGGAGTGGGAACCACGGGAAGTTCAACAACATTCCCTCTTTTAGATTTTATTTGTGTATTTTACATTGCTTCATCTTTAGCTGAGCTACAAACAGACTCATTTCTATACAAGCAATTGTGCTTTTCGACATGCATTGGTGGAAGCCACAAGTGCACTCTAATGCCTCTCATCAAATGAGTCAAGGCAACTAGGTTACGTATTACAAAGTGCAGCTATAATCAATCACATGTAAAGAAAGCATAAACTCGGAAAATAAACAGCCTTCAAAGACATTTTAAATGATGGAGCAATAAACTTTTCATACCTTTGACGTCAGGCTTGCTTAATGCAAGTAGTGTGACTTCTTGTTCTATTTGAGTGCGCAAATGCACTTAGCTCACAGGTGCAAGAGCTACGACAGTGATAAAATAGCTAACTGCTGTCACAAGCTGTGCGCAGTGAAAAGAAAAGTTATTCGGCTAACATGTGCTCCAATAAGAAAGCACTTTTGATATATGGTATTTAACATTTAATTAAATATCATCCCCTCCCCCCTACACTTTCCGTCTGTTGAATTGTGTGAAAATGTTTGCCAAGCAGACAATAAGAATAATGGACTGGCAAATATCACATAAGTGAAATTCATGGACAGAAATAAAGTGATAAAGGACATTGGCGTGTATGTCTATCATCATCTTTCCTGCACATGTTGCTTTGCACTACTACAGCACTTTCGTCAGCAGCTGGCATTAGATACTCCACGCTTTCACGCAGGACACAACGCAACCCACACATTGACAATGAAGCTATAACATACCTTTTTCAAGATACCACTTTCAAGGAAAGTAGACAGGAAAAACAATAAAAAAAAACTTTTGATGACATCACCGCAATAACATCAAGCAGATTTCTCGATGCCACTATATTTAACTTCAATAAAAATGACCATTAAAACAATGTTGTTATCTCATTCATGTAAGTGTGCAGAATATATTTTTATATTTTATACCAAGGTAAAAGACAGTGCTCGAGTTTTCAGGACACAAGGCAGCTTTGCAGGCATCACACAGAACGTTAAAAAGAAAACAGGCATTTGCAGCACAGAAGGTATGTATCATAGTTATACCATTTACAAAGCTGTGGCATGAAACATTGTTAGGGTTAAATATTGTTCGACAAGTACAGCAATTGTGATGGCATCTATTCTCATGCCTTATATGTATTCGAATTCAAGACCTCACAGATGTGAACATATTTATGGTAATAACATATCTGAAAAAGTCTGGGATCAGGCTGCACCATAATTTTTAAATCAATATACAGCGCATGGCCCATTGCTGACTTGTGCTCCCAACCATACCAAATTTAACAGGATAGTCCCGAATTATTAGCAAAAGTCTGGAGTCAAAATTAGATCCGGTAAGAAAATTCCACTGTCCTGCCTTATCCTTTTTCTCGTTTTTTTTAAATAATCGATAAACCTTACCTTTTATAACCAAACTTTTTTTTTTCGTTTGTAGTACAGTCCTTACCACAAAGCATTATTTTAGTCTTGATATAGACTCAAATAGTTTGCAGTACCTTGATCTGCACTGACAATTGTGACAGCCAGTCAACTACTGCTTCACTTTTTTTTTTCACACAACGCAACACGGTAGCAGTGGAAACCTGTGGTCCAAATTTGTTGCTCAAAGAGAGTGGTGGCACTTGATAATGACAGAGCCATAGCCGGCCCCCCATTCCACCCGTTCTTGACTTCTACCAAAGAAGAGTTGGCAACCCTACTTTCAAACCATATGAAACTTAAGTAGACTGAAGTTACAGCAGCATACAGTTTCCTTATAGCAGAGTGCAGAAAAACAAAAATTGCACAGCACTGTACTGTAGTCGGACAACGTATCTGAACGTATCCAAATGTCTTTCAGAACAAAGAAATAGTAAACACGATGCAAATTAAGTATATGTGTATATTTCTAACAAAAGCAAAGCACATACACATTGGTATGACTTCATACACAAAAGCACCAATGAATTCGCTCACCATAATCAAACAGTAAATAAACAAAAACAGAACTGCAATACAGCAATTATCACATAATCACAGCATTAATCACAAGAAACACATCTACAATCAGAATAATTAAATTATCAATGGAGTTTTTGGAAAAGAAGTACATACACGCGTTGCTTCAGTAAGCAGTAAAGCTCTTCACAGTGACTGTTTGTAAAGCCCAAAAACACACACAAACAGTGCAATTGATCTTGAACGCTATATTAGAGAGAGCAAAACAACTTATGTGCATAACAACATGAGATGCTAATTCCATGCTACCAATGCATCAGCATGGTAGTACAGTCTTTTTTACCAATATCTTGTGAATTCTAAACCAAAGGTTTGATCAACACTACTTGAGCAGGAACTACAGACATGCTGTAGTTAATGGTACTAAATAACTTCAGTAAAAATCGAGCTTCTGCTTCTGTATTAAAGGGACATTCCACGTAAGATCGAACAAAGAATGGCTAGTCAACCTCTTGAATTTTTTCAAAATTTTATATATTGTTGTCTGATGACTGGAAAGAGGAGATCCACAATTGGTTTTGCTGTAAGATATTTTTTCAAAGCACGGTAAAATCAATAATTATGAAGAGGTGAAGTGCCCCGCTTACCTGCTCCGCTGTTTTTTTTTCTTTCGAATTTGTCGATGAAATATACAAAATATATTAAAGCTACATACCTCAAATTTGTTTAGCTAAATATAGACGTCCTTGCACTGACGATCAATTATATTTCGATTTTCTACGTAGCGTACAATTTATGTGTTTTTGTGTTTTATTGTGTTTTTAGTGTACAATTCTCAAATTTGACCTATACGAGATTTTTTTTGCCTAGAGTACAGGCCTTTATTCCAAAAAGGGCCTATGACAGAGCGGTGAAAATCTCACATTCCTTTCTCAGCATGCTTATTTATGAAACTACCAAAGCTTATATTAACACCATTTTTCAATAAAAAGATATAATCGTGCTAACTTGAAGAAAAGAGCATTCAAGGGAAGCTTTTGATGATAAAATTTTTTTTGGTATTTTTTTAAAACTTCCCCCCACTTATTCTCCTGCACATCACCTTTCACAATAAAAAAAATTGTTGCATAATGTGGTTATACTTGCAGATACAGCCCATCAAAAAAATGCCTTTGCACAAGGATAGGCAATTGTAAATTAAACTTCCTGCCCGCTAAGTATGCAATCCAAGCCTATACTTCACTTTTTTAAAAGGCAAGCAGCACTGAAATAGCTGTCCACTGCACTGAGGCCTGCAAACTATGTAAAAATGTTAGGGTCAAATTTGATAATTTTTTATATAAACTGCACACTATACAGAGAATCAAAATATAATTGGTTATAAGTGCAAGTACGCCTATATTTAGCTAGACAAATACGAGTTATGTAGCTTTATATTAATTTTGTGCAATTCATCCCCAAATTCAGAAAATTAAAACAGCAGAGCAGGTAAGCATGGCACTCCACCTCTTCATTACTATTAATTTACCATGCTACAAAAAAATTTGCCAACAAAATAAATTGCAAATCTCTTCTTTACACTGATCAGGCAACAATATATAAAATTTTGAAAGAAATTTAGGAGGTCGACCAGTCATGCTTTGATCGATCTTTCGTAAAATCATCCTGCAATAAAAGCACAGACTGTTTAATATTTACTGGGATAGCACAAGCACTCGACAATGCCTTACGTAGGAACTGATTTCCAACTTCCATAGTTACTCGTATTTTTGCAATAGATTAGTTCCGAGATAATGCACATACAGTACTATAGTTCATTCCTAGCAGACTTGTCCAACTCATAAGGGAACTGAAGCCTGGATTAACAGCATGTTTGTGCATGCCTCCTGACTGCTGTGTTATTCCAGCAATGCTGCCAAAAAATTGCTTTAGAAGGGCTTTGTTTTCCCATCTATAGCACTGTGCGAGCCCCTTATGTTTTGGATAAGCCTACCATACAGCGAGAAATGAAGCGGCAAAAAGCGTTTTGGCGTGCTTCCAAGTACTGGCCACTGCTGCGAGCGTACTTCAACTCAGCACCAGCGCAACGGAAAAAAAAGCTAGCACATTGCCATCACCCAAGTTTATCACATTTAAAGTGAGCCATCACAAATTACAGGGTAACCTTCAGACACCAGAGTAAGGCAAAGCCCACTGCTTGCACACTCCATGTAAACGTTCGGCAGTCTATACAGCAAATAAAGAAATGATACTGAAATTGACCTTCAGATGACGTAGCTATGAAGAAAATTGTTCAAGAATGAATTGATGAAAGCATGATGCTAAGATCAAGCGTCTTTTTGTCTTCAGGGCCTGACTAGGTGTTCTAGGAGGAAAAGAACAGGCAGCTGACAGGCTGCAAAGAAATTAGATGACATCTACTCCACAAGTTTCTTGACTAGTTGGTGTTGCAGCCAGGAACAGTAATAACAATGTCCATAACATTCTTGTCGAGTTAAAAAGCAAATTAAAAAAGACAGAACAGCCCATTCTGAAATATTGAAAATGGCTGACTGTACATTGTAAATGGAAAAAGGATTATTGCTCATAAACTTCTTTTATGATGCATTGAATAATAATAACATGTGGGGTTTAACGTCCCAAAGCTACCATATGATTATGGTAGCTTTGAAAACAAACATACTTCACTAGTGTGTCATTAGTTAGGAAATGTTAATAAAAACAAAACAAAAAATATAACTTGTTCTTAGAGTGCCAACTACGGCTTTTTCATACAATAATTCACATTGCGATAAAAGATATATGTACATATTACACTTCCAACAAAAATTGAAGCTTAACAAAAACAAACTCAACATGAAGCCAGTCAAGTTGAAAACTATTCCGGACTCATTCTGTCCTAGTAAGCGACTATGCCCTTACAAACACTCATGCTTCTATACATACAATCGCCCATATCATTAAATGGCGTGCCCATGCTCCGAAATTTCCTGTGCATCCGCACCATATGACAAAGCCAAGTTGAAAAGAGGGTGACGGTAAAAGTACATCAACAAAGCGCATGCCCACAAAACCATTTCATGCCAATAGGCTCCATCATGCGGCACTGATGCACGGATATAGTCGCCGCTACGCACGCTGGTTAAAGATTTTGGAGCTGCACATACATGCAATTAGAATGTCTACCGGAACTTGAAGTACAAGAGGGAAAAACCCGTCAAGTTTGTCAGTACCCATTTAACCCACGTCTAACTGGATACACATGTGTCCATGACAGCGGTGTTTGCAAAGGTCATAAATAAAGAAAGAGACATCTATAAAATGCCTGTAGTTTCCACAATACATGTACCAAAAATGAGCAATAATATCAAACAGCCGCACTTGCGTGCCAAAATTCACACAAGAAAAATG
Source organism: Rhipicephalus annulatus (assembly GCA_013436015.1). Lineage (NCBI taxonomy): Eukaryota > Metazoa > Arthropoda > Arachnida > Ixodida > Ixodidae > Rhipicephalus > Rhipicephalus annulatus. Next base: position 207,402 of record WOVY01012201.1, on the reverse strand, counting down.
TTATAGAAAATCTGTTCCCTATTTTCTGATTGAATACTACTACTGTGTGCATTTTCCCCACCTGTACCTTACGATATGCATACACCAAATATATATGTTACACTTCACTTCAGCAGTATATAGTATAAGCTCGAAAACACCAAAGTGATTTCATGTCTAGGATGCCACTCTACAATATTGCACAATCGAAGGCTAGTGCATACACCAGTTCCAAAGCCTTAACCAACAGCAAACAACAAGCTCTGCACAAGGATATAAAAGTTATTGTGATATTGCATATTTAGCAGCCAACATCACACAGTACACAGATCTTGTACGGTACAAATGCTTTTAAAAAAGGGCGCACAAGATTGTTTTTGCACAGTGCAAAAATGATCGCCAGCATTTTCTGTAGAAGGTCACCTTTGCTATGGTGACCCTATCTGTCAATCCTGTTGGCTGAAATGCACACCCCAGAAGGCTTTCCTCATACACTGTAGTATGCGTAAGTTAATTTGAGAGTTAAAGGCATGTTGACCCTGACAGTTCACAGTAGCACTGCCTCAGCACCTACACAGTGCACGCTGGGAATCGATCTCAAAGCTGGTTATAGAATAGTGTGTTGCCACCAAGCTCCGAGAGGCACAGAAACCAGACACTGAAGAACACTTTGGTCTTGCAGCTCGCCACGCGCACTCATTTGAAGTGTTTCGGCACTCCTCCCTTACATGTGCACTTAAATGCTGTGCTAACGTAGCTGCATAGGCACTGCCTACTCCTTAGGCGTACAGTAAACCGCTACAATGCTGAGGAAGCACATGTTAAGGTTGCGTAAGATCGCTCTTTTCTAAAACAAGAGCGGATTACAACAGAATGTGGCAGCGAAGTTGGGAAACCACGAGTGTGAACAAGCTGGACCCTTTACTCGAAAATGAGCTGTTTTCGTCAGAAACAGCTCACACTTTTCTATGGCGTTCCCCTTCCGGCCATATTCGAGTTGCCCTGCTTGCAGGCTTTTTAGGACGGGTGGCAAAAAAGACATGCATAGCACACCAACATGAAAATACGACTCTTGTGTCACACGAGGCTTTGCCTACATGGTGGCTAAAAATATATTCTGAATAGACAGCATAGGCTGCAGATCTTTTTCATCAGATTTCAATCCTTCGGGCTCCTCCAGCTACGTCCAAATTTGTCAAAAGACCTGAAAATGGTTTAGCACTGATACATATACACCAATGCTGAAGCAGTCAAGTTATTTATATGAGTGGAAATGTATGATGTTCCCTGCAGTTGCCCGTTTTGAAAAGTGCGAGAACCTCATCAAGCGTTACATACTTTTTCTCTCACACCTTCCATCGACCTCTGTAATGGTGAGAAATAAATATCACTATAACATTTTAGGTCAATGAATTCTCCATTGATAGACTGACTAACTGCTTGGACTTAAAATTCTTCTACCTTATCGATTTTCTTTCACACTTTTTTTTGTTTTTTGGTGGAAGCACTGTTGTAGCTTTCATAGGTCTGGCATATTTGACATTTGAAATTTTAAACTCTGAATGTGACTTCTGCTAACAGTTAGTCAAGCAGCATTTTTCATAGTACTAGCAGGGCAATTCATGTGCCCCACTTACAAACACTGCTTGGCTGCTAATGGCAGTCATTCTGATGAAATTAAAACATTTAACATAGAAACTATTGATTGTCTACTGCTTCAAGATATTGACTACATTTATCGAGGTTGTACGTATTCGGGTTATGCGAGCTGGAATCTTTAACACCATAAGCGAATCATATGCGACCATATCGCACTGTTCTCACCCTCAGGAATTCAAGCCACCTATGCACCATGCAAGTAAAAGCTTGCAATGTGTTGGCCAATGAAGAATTCTATGCTAGTATGCGGCCAGTCGCTAGCAGCAATTCGATATGCATGCTCAAACGGCACAATGGAGAAACACTGAGCCTCGTAATAAGCTCGCTAATGAATTTGCGAACAGTCAGGCACAGTGGATGGGTGGGTAGTAACTTCTGCACTTCTATTTCATGGTAGTATGCATCAAAGAGTGCATCATGAGAACACAGAAGTATGATATCAGCAGCATCAATTATAGAAAAGAGCAGGGTTCTTGTGCCCTCCTCCTGCACCAAGCTCCTCCACAAGGGGGAGTGGAGGCCTCACCCCCACAACCCTCTTGTGCAGCATACCCTAATGCTGAAATTAACTCTGTACAAATAACAAACTTCAAAATTTTTGTAAAAATAATGAAATGTTTTTTGGCTACACCCTTAATGCATAAAATGCTCAAGTCACATCTGTGTAGTTTATGAACGTACTTGTTAAGGAAATAAAATATATACAAAATGAAGACCATCATGTGTGGGATGGGCCACAAGTGAGCCTTGGGCCTGCACTAATGCAAGATTTAATAACAGATGAAACAATAAGTGCATTTACAAAATTTCTGAAGACTTAAACGTAGAAAGAATTGAAATTTTTTCTTTCAAATTCATTTTTCTGACAGACAGGCTTCCAGACTCCAAACATCGCTTGCGATTTCCTTCAGGTCCAAGCAATCAGTCAGTTCATATAATTGTTACTGTGGCCTGTGGAAACACAGGTGCAATATACCTTACAATTGATTTTTGATTGGCAATTATAAATGGCAACCCCTATCGCAGTTATACAGTCAACTGCAATAAAGTCAGAGTAAATTGTCATCCCACTTATATAGGAAAGTCACAAACAAGAAAAACAACAAAACTTCGAATAGTGTAAATAATAGCAATAATCCAATTATAGTTTGAATGCAATGCAATACTATTCGTTAATAAACAGGGAAATTAAAGAAAGTTAAACAAAAGTTTCCCATTAATATGCACAAATGATGCGTTATAGTCGTATATCTAAGGGCATTGATAAGGTGATTGACGTAACATTTGTAACAAAGCTACAGGAGCCTAAAACCCTTTCGATGAAGGCTCGAAAAGAGAAACCCAAGGGTCATGCCAAGTTCACGAATGTTGGTCCCTGCTTGTGATGCAAGGCCATCAAGGTTCCCTACTCTCATGGCTGATGCAGCTGATGGAAACGAGGACAGGCTTCAGACGGCAGTGCGTTCATCATAAACTACCACAGCCTCATTGTCGACGAGTGAATCGGTGTCGGTGTGTGCAGATGGCAGTGTGTGGAAGGGTGACAGGTAGCACTGCTGGTTCTGAAAGCTGCGTGTGGCGGCAATGGCAGCTGCGCTGTCATTGCGCATGCGGTTCTTGCGTCGTTTGCTGAAATTCACCTGAAAAAGACGAGAAGGCCTGCTGAAGTAGTTCTAGGCACTCATAATAACATCCCTGTATTGCCATGAATACAGTCGAACCCCTTTATAAAAGACACCAGTGTGCCTACAGTAAAATACGGGTCGATAAGAAACTGCATACGTGGTACCTTGCTTATAAGAGACATCTCATATAAAAGACAAGAATTGCTGCCCGAAGCATGTCTCTTATAAAGGGGTTTAACTATACAATATGCATCTTTCATAACCCCTCATTTTCATCAACACTACGAATAGCACATTTTTTATTAAAAAGAAAAAAGTAATACATTCCCAGTCTCTCCGATGCAAAGCTAACGAGTGAAAACACTTGCCCACTTCACCTGCAGGTATTACCAATCCTAAAGTATGCTATGAAACACCGTAGTTCTCTGGGCTATTTTACCTTTGTTACGTTATGTCTATCCTAACGTTTATATTCTTGCTGTAGTGCTATGATTGCTTTTCCCGACATTTGGCAAGTATCACTGTGCAAGATTACCACAGTACAAACAAAGTTTGTCTTTACAAAACCTTCAATGGTGTATTTTGTGATATTTATAATGATGAGGTAGCACCTGCACGTCTGAAGATATACTAGGAGATTTTCCATGAAACTGCTTTTGGCAAAACATCCTGTACAGTGGCAGGCAACACAGACATTAGTATATGACAGCAGTGAAAGAAATCATCTATATTGTTTGCAGTATCGTTCTTCCTTAATCAAGTTATATCAAAATCATACAAACCAGCCGCCACAGATTATAAGCAGGTGCAGTACAAATGAGTTCTGTGAAAGCCCGCAAAGTGGCAGAAGGGTTAATAAAGGAGAAATAGGCAGCCACCCGTTTGTAGTACGAAGTCACACGGATGTCCGTACAAACTTCTTAGAAGCAAAAGATTCTTAGTTGCCGAAAAATACGTTCTGGCCTGGTGTTCGAACCTCAGAACAATGCTTTTTAGGGTGGTCGCTCTACCAATTGAGCTAACCAGGAAGCTAGCCATTGGTAGCACAAGGGCGAATTCATCGACAACTCGAAGTACACGGACACAAGTATTGCATATGAGTTCTGCAGAAGCCCGCAAGGTGGTGGACGGGTTAAGAAAGGGAAAACCCGGGCGAACCCGGGTTTTGGTGCCGGGTTCGAAATCTGGACCAAGACAAATTTTTTGGCAACTAAGAAGCTTGTCCTTTTGAGAGATCCCTACGGATTTCCATGTGGCTTCTTGCTACAAACAGGTGGTTGTCTATTTTCCTTTTCTTAAGCAGTTGCTGTGCTTGGCTGCTGACTTAAAAGACACGGGTTTAATTTTGGCCACATCAGCTGCATATCAATGGAAGCAAAATGCTAGAGGCCCATGTATTGTGCGATATCAGTAATTGTAAAATAACTCCCGGTTGATGAAATTATTTTGAGCACATCAATACGGAATTTCTCATAACCTGAGTTGCTTTGGGACACTGAAACGCCATATATCAACACCAGTTGCCTGTGCAACAATTTAAAGCAGTACGTGCCTGTCTGGCACAGCGGCGATGAATCCTTGCTTATTTTTCTCGTACGAGCTATGCGTCACCGACAGTCATAAGTGTGTATTCACGAGTTCACCAGCCTCCTTTCTGTCACAAAGACCCCCTGCAGAAGTTATGGCAGAGTCAGGGGCACGATTCTCGATGGCTACACCTAATGGACTATCCTCTTCGGCCTCCCCTGATTTAGGGGAGCTAGCTGAGCAGCTTGTCCTGTTTCTGGTCTTTCTACCGCAACGTCATTTTGACGTCGTGAAGCTTTCGCAACTCTCAAGACAAATGGGAAAGACAGAATGCGTTTTATTGCAATGAATGCTGGCCCCAGAGATACAATTTTGGACCCACATCTCTGAGGAAGTGCATTAACTCTAACCACATTAGCCCTTGAATTAGGTAGGTTTAATGCAGTTGCCCACCTGATGCGCCTGAAAGATCAGTATGCATTCCCTGAATTGTTCTGAAGCATCTGAACATGTTCATATGCAAATTCAGGCTTGTCAAGCTTGTTTAAGTGTCCTGTTACTGTACATTTCGTCCACTTTCTTTAAGCTGGGAATGTGCTGGTGAGTTTGGTGCATTGATGTGGTCAAGAGTGCCTTGACGTCATGACTCACTGTTTTCTTAAGTAATTCAACATGCTCTACCAAAGTGTACAACTAGATGAACCCATCAAAAACCGTGCACCAGGACTACTGCCTGTAAAGCTTGGCGATATCTACCAAAACTTTATTATAAGTCCACTCCCTCCTCTGCCTATGTCCACTCCCTCCTCTGCCTATACTTCAGCGAATTGGAAATCAATATATCTTCCTAGCTCCTAATGTTTACCATAATGTTCACCTCCTTTAACATCCATAGCAACATTTACTGTTTTACTGCACTTCCACGTATATTACACGTTCACCTCCTCGAAAATAATCAACCTTAGGAAGAACTACATTTGTAACAAGCTCGGAGTAGTCAAATGCAATGGTGTATATGTTTAATTTAAACATTGAAAATGCAATGAATTCTGCCCCCACTAGACTAGTGATTGTGGAAGAGACCATCTCTTAAAGAAAGGTGGCATGGGTATGCAAGTAGACACTAGCAGTACAGCAAGCTCTACCGATCTAAGAGGACAGTGGTGATGATTCAAAGGAGTGCAACTATAGTAAGACTTGGGTATCACCAGGCTTTGGGTCCAGTGGCCTGATGCGCCGTAGAAATGTCTATATGAGGTCTGTTAAAAAAGTATCCAACCTGTGGTGGAAGAAAAAAACTGCTGGCATAATTGGAGTGTTGAAAACCCAATCCCCCTCAAAGTGGTTCCATTGGGACTCCACACACTTCTACCAGTGGTGCTGCCATTGTTGGAAGCATTCTCAGAAGGCCTCTTTCGGAATGAAGTTTAGCTCAGCTGTAGTTGCATCCATAATGTCATCCCTTGTCTGAAATTACTCCCCTTTCAATGTCCTCTTGTGTTTGAGAAACAGCCAGAAGTCGCAAGGGCTCACATCAGGAGTATAAGGAGCCTGTTCAACTACAGGAGTCTGACTTTTCACCAAAGAAGTCTGAAGCAAGTGTGAGGCATGTGCAGGAGCACTGTCGTGATAGATGTGCCAGCTTCCTGTTGACCACAAACGCCGCTCAGCATCATGTAGGCGACGAAAGACGTCTCTGTAGTACTCTTTGGTGATCGTTTGACCCAGTGGTGCGTATTCGTGGTGCACCACACCGCACGAGTGAAAGAAAGCACTCAGCATCACTTTGACGTTGCTGTGCACTTCACAGGCCTTGTTTGGTTTCGGTGACGTAGAATGCTTCCACTGTAATGACTAGGGTTTGGTTCACGGGTTGTACTCGTGCACCCAAGACTCGTCACCAGGGATAATCGTGTTCATGAAGTTAGGGTCACTGCTTGTGAAATCCAGCGTGTCCTGTGAGACTTCAACACGAAGTTGCTTTTGCTCCGTGAGCGATTTTGGCAGTAATTTTGCTGCAACTCTTTTCATGGCCGAATTTCCAGTGATAATGAAATGTGCAGAGAAAGTGCTGATGCCTACCTCTTCCACGATTTCCTGGATAGTAACACGATGGTCCTGCATCACCACAGCGTTCACTTCAGCAATGACCTTGTAACTTCGGCATTTTGACTGCCGAACAGAGCGTTGCTCGTTCCCTACCGATGTGCGGCCGTCTTTGAACTAGTTGTACCACTCCCTAATCTGTGTGCGGCTCACAGCGTCGTCACCGAAAGCGGTCTTGATCTTCCAAATTATTTCCACTTGGCTGTCACCATGTTTCTGCAAAATTTGATGCAGGAGCTCTGCTCCAGTGGCTCCATCATTTTCCTTGTAATGAAAAACTGACAAGAGCACTTTGCACTACCGCAATGAAACGCTGCATCCCAATGACCGACGCTATTGGCAGGCGGGAAAAAAATTCATGCATGCACACGAAGGTTCAAGGTCGACTGATGCAAGTGCGCTTGTTTCAAATCCATCAGGTGCTCGCAAAAAAAAAATAACAATAAGGTGGGATGCTTCTCTAACAAACCTCATACAGTGGACTTTCAGTAAATGGAAATCTGTTAATTAGAACTGATGCTTAAAGGGGCCTTGCAACGCTTTTTCAAGTAGCCATGGAATTGGTTCAATAAAAGAGCTTAATGCCTCACAAATTCACAGCAAAATTGTTAGAATCCGTCCAGTGCGAGTGGAGTTACAAAGATTTGTCGCACGATGCAATCGAATTCTCTCATCTCTTGTCCCAACGAAAGCACTAAAAGCTAAGCAGGGAGGGATAGCACAGGCAAAGAATATAAGTCACGTGTGCCTCGTGGCCTTGAGCATCTTTTATTCAAAATGCGGCTTTTTCAGTGTGATCTCGCGCGCACGCGTTGAAAAGTTACGGATCTTGCGGTGATCCCTGTAACGACCAAGGGCGCCAAATTAAGATCAGCCAATAGCTGATAGAATGACTGTAACGAGCAATTTTTGAACTTCTTCCATCATTTGTCGAGAAAAGAGAAAGCAGTTTTCAGCTGACTTTGACAATTTATTGTGCATTCCACATTCCACGCTGTGTGCTGCGCTATAATATTTAGCTCGGGTGTTTTTGGAAGCCTCTACTACAGATTGGCAGCATTTTCTGACCATGCACAAAAAGTGTTGCAGGGCCTATTTAACAACTGTCTCTGATATGATTGGTTTTGTCCTTGCATATTACCCCCCTGTTCATTTCTTAGTAAATGGAACTCCTCCTAAATGAAACTCATCTTCTTGGTCCCTTCAGGTTCCATTAAATGAGAGTCTACTGTGGATGCAGTCTCATTACACAAACCCAACCAGCACAGTGCTCATACCAAGGCAATGAATTGCTCATCATTCAGTGCTAAGACCCCATAAAACTCGCAGTTATTTTTATGTTTTTATTAGAATTATACTGCAGGCTCTTCACAGGCCATGCCAGAGTGGGTACACGGTCGCAGTCTCTCCAACAAGGGACCCTGTGCAGCAATATGCGGCACAATAAAGTTTAATGACCGCTAGTTGTGCGGTCATGAAGCCTACACAAATATACACACCGAATGTCACGCCATTTCACAAAACAGATGGTGTGTGACGTGTTTCCGAAATTGATGTGTATAATACTGCATGCCGTTGCTCAAGGGTTATTCTGCATTGTCAAAGGGGTTTTACGTTTGCCCTAGCGAGCAAGTCAGTAGCACTGCACTGCCTCACAGACTCTGAATATACCAACCTAACTGCCAATGTTTGAATTCGTTCTATTTTACTAATGACGTGTTTTTGATGTGGACCGCCAATGAGATTGTAGTAACATGGTCTAAGTAGTGCTTCGTGGGCATTTAGTTTAACATGTGGTGGTGAAGAATACAGCTATCTCTGCATTAGCATTGTTAGTTCACTTTATGACTAATGTACAATGTGGAGTTCAAGGTGCATCCGCCACCTTTGCATAGATGTTTGCCTTCCCTGTCACCCGTAACAGGACGTGGCAAACAAGTGAATGTCTATTATAGTTCAGAACGAACCCACTTCAGCAGCAGTGCTGCATATAATCTCTCCAATAAAAGGAATCGGTATGACTGGGAGCGCATGTGTGGTAGGGTCTCTTTCTCTTTAGAAGTACAGAGAGCATAGATGTTTTATTTCTTGATCGTGGACCCCTTCGTGGGGGCATCACTCAGACTGCAAGCATATGGTACCTTGCCCAGATTTTTGTTGTGAGTGCTAAGCTGGCGAGTAGTGCCTAGTGTTTGTGCATTGTCATGCTATGTTGAGCAGCACTTATTGAATGCCAATGCCATCTCCTCCGACTCTCACTAACAGGCACACTGGTCATCACAAGCGTACGTAGCATAGCCATAGGGACTTTTTTTCTTAGAGGCATTTCCTGGGAAGCCAGTGCTAATACCGTACACCAGCAACACTCCAGAGTTTTGCCCTAAACTTGGGAGCCTTTCTTCGTCCATTGTTGTGGGATCATGCAGCATTGGGATATCTCTGAAGGCATGTTTACTAACTCCTAGCAAGAGCAATATTGTACACGACCACCACTCCCAAACGTAGACAAAACTGACCTATTATATCACATCTATAAATAAATATTGGAGCATTTACATATGTTGTATGTTCTTTAGGTCAGCATTAAAGCACCAAGTATTCTTACTTCCCCACTTAGCAGACACCAGTAGCTTTTCTGTACAATACCCCCTCTGTGTACAATACAAAATATGGCTGCTCCATCACTCACTACGTAAGGAATTCCTCACTTTCATCAGCATTACTACCTTTCCATGATGCACGAGAGAAAAAATGCTGTCAGATCAAGTAAGCTTCAAAGTAAGAACAAAAACCGAGTGCATAGTATTTTATGCCTACCAGAATAGCTGATGGTTTGCAATTGAATTATAGAGAACACTAAAACTAATGTTTCCCTAGATAGATGACTTCTGGCCTCTTCAGTGGTACTTTATTAAAAAAAATAACCCATAATTTTCATTGCTCATACCTTGGCATACAGCTCACTCAAGTCATCCTCCGTGGACAGGGGACGCTGCTTAGCACGGCCCCATGAGGGAAGGCTTCTGGTTTTCAGCGCTAGATCATTGCTCCCGTATACATTATAGTAGGAGTCCTCGAAACCTGTAGAAAAAGACAACCAAGCTTAGAACTTTCATGATATGAACTTTGAACCCATAGTCTCAGCTAGCTCATGAGAGGGGCAATAAGTCCTAAGTTCTCTTAAGCCACCTCTTATTGTATATATGACGGTTCCACAACAATGAAAACATTTGTTCGAATGTCCATTCATCATGCAAAAGTTTTCAGGCATTTAACAAGCAAACCACGATGAAGATTCACCTATTGACTGCGACTGTTGGGCATTAAAGTCAAAATTATCACAAATTAGTGAAACTCTCACTGTGTCCGAACAAACACATAAAATATATAATGATGGTTTACTTAGAATGCCTTTTTTCTAAAATGCAAACTTCACTTGAATCATATCCCTACAAATAAGAAAAAAAAACTATCTACCCAATTGGATATCATTTAAAGCTACACATTTACTAATTAACCTCCTTAGGTCATTTAAATTTCAAGCAACCTAAAGGCTTGTAAACAATGAGCAACTGCTTTCATTAAGTTAGGACACCATGATAATGAGAGTAGTAAAGCAAGAAAACAGCATACAACAGCTGCAGAAAGTACAGTGTTCCGTCTAGAGCCTTGAGAAGAGAAACATCACTTGTGGTTGCGAGAAAGAAGAGAGTGGAGAAATAATAAATCAATATAAATCAATGCAAATTTGTAAATCAGCTATCTTTCATTGTCTGAGCTGTACCTACCTCTGTGGCTATACGAGCTGCACTGGCTGAGTGAAGGCACCTGCAGAGTAACCTCACCATCAAGACTGGCTGCAGACGATGGCTGAGTGTAGGGTACATCCACCGTATGAACTCCACACTCGCTCAAGGGACGTGTCCCTCCAACCTACAAATATATGTATATATATATTTTTGTTATTACAACAATGGCAATGACAGTACTCACAACTGCTGCCTAGAACAAGAGACTGTATCAGCTGCTATGGCAACTTCAATAAAGGCTTCAGTACCAGTAAAATGCTACCTCAATTGGGAAACATTTCCCAAAGAATAAGAACATTTTTTTTAAAATATGGGGTTCAATGTACAGGTACGATCAAAAGTGTGCAGACCACAGGATCGCGTGACAGAATGCATGGATGCGCCAGCTAGCGATGAAACACTGCAGGGCGCATGTGCATCCAGTATTATCACTTGGCTTCTCATGTCGCTCTGTTGGACGTGGTTACAGTGCTTGCAGCCAAAACGACAACTGGGTGTCACTTTCCTTGCCCCATCAAATCTGTGCCGTTCTTTTATGTAGCGGCTGCGACGGAGCCGGTTCAAGCACCGGCTAACGATGTTATTGACATCGGTTCGTTAGGATAAGAATAGCAAGAATAGCAAGCATTGCACAACTTGATGAAGCCAAACACAAAAAATTAAATTTTCTCAGGTCAGCTTGCCCTTGTCGGGCTAATCCAAGTTGCACTTAAATGAGCTTAGTTAAGTCAAAATTAATGTAGCAAAAATTAATTAAACGTGAATGAATATACTGCATTAAACACCTTTACTCTCAAAAGCGTCCTATGCAGCAACAGATGTCTGTATTAGGTTGATCGAGGCGTGATTTGCATAGTTCTGCGACATCAAACTCTAGTACTTGGGGTAGGCTTCTATGTCATGCGCATTATTCAGTAATAATTATAAACAATGTTAAGCCTAATATAAATTTATATTTAGATAAATGAGACTGGACTCGTTCAGGAGTAATCAGCATCTTGCTGAGCTTAGACTATCTGAGCTCATGAGAATTCATTGATGGATATGTGGGGTTTAGCGTCCCAAAACCACCATATGATTATGAGAGACGCCGTAGTGAAGGGCTCCGGAAATTTCAACTACCTGGGGTTCTTTAACGTGCAACAAAATCTGAGCACACGGGCCTACAACATTTCTGCCTCCATCGGAAATGCAGCCGCCGCAGCCGGGATTCGATCCCGTGACCTGCGGGTCAGCAGCCGAGTACCTTAGCCACTAGACCATTGCGGCGAGGCAGTTTGGCGCAATTGGTGCAGCCATTACATCTCTGCATGTTAAGAGTGTCCCACAGTGATGACAAGCCTAGTACAACCTGACAGCAAATGGTTGCTTTCTTGCAAACAAGGAAGCTTGAAATCAAAATGGAGAAACACATCAAACAGCAGCAACGCGGCAGTGTGTGTAAAAGCCAGCCAGTATCCAGATTATTTAATGCAATCAAATTTGAATTATGTAAACTATCAGAAATAGTTTGCACATAATTTCTTTTCGATTGAATTTTTGGGCACAGTCCCACATTAAAAGCAGTGCTTATAATCAACTGCTTTTGGAAAAATTGGGGAGAGGAGGTTAAAAGCCCCAATTTTGCCTATGATATACATACACACATACATGAAAATGCTCATATAAACATATATAAAGGATAGTTGAAGCCCTGCCCCCGTAAAAAAATTTGCAGCTACACTTTTGCTCCCACAGTTCAAACTGTAATGGCAAAAAAAAGTGACATTAATTGCAGAAGATAAAGCCTTACATCTCCCATATAGCCATGATGCCCAAAATGCAGCTGTGACATGCTCTCAACCGAGCTATTTCCATCTAGTGTAGTTCCTCTCAGCCGGGTGCCAGCAGTGTGTTGAGGCTTTGCACTCAGGAAGATCACAGAATCACTGTTGAACAAGGGGAGTAAAAACAAAGAAACTGTGAATAGGCACAAGTGGAAGGAAAATAAGAAATTGAGAATATAGTAAAGTATCAGGCCCGGCAAGGTTTCAAAGACTGAATAATTACCACATCACACGGAATACGAATTTAAGAGTTTTTAATCGCAATGTAACAGTTAGAATGACACACACATGGTGCCTTGATTGATTGATATGTGGGGTCTTACGTCCCAAAACCACCATATGATTATGAGAGATGCCGTAGTGGAGAACTCCAGAAATTTTGACCACCTGGAGTTCTTTAACGTGCCCCCAAATCTGAGCACACGGGCCTACAACATTTCCGCCTCCATCGAAAATGCAGCCGCCGCAGCCGGGATTCGATCCCGCAACCTGCGGGTCAGCAGCCGAGTACCTTAGCCACTAGACCACCGCGGCGGGGCACCCATGGCGTCTTAGACCACTGAATAAGGAGTACTATGAGAATCTCTATTCTTGAGTGAACTGAAATATGTACGACAAAAATTTCTATTGACAGGCTCACACTGCTTCCCAGTAAATGGGAATGCAGCTTGTGTACTTTTTACAAACAGTGGGAATCTTCAAGTTTTTAGGAGACTTCCTTGTGATAGCAAAATGCACATCAGCCTCAATAAGACACCAATAATGTTATTGTGCGAAAAATACAATGGAAGTCCCTTCTAACTATACACATTATTAAAGGAATACTAAGATCAAATAATAATTTATGTCAGAGTGAAAGATCAATGTATGACAACGTCTAAAAGGGCAATATATCAACAGCAGTGCCCTCTTTACCGATAAATTAAGGTAAATGCACGAGAACACATGTGCTACGATAGGACATTAGCAAAATGATCCCGATTACGTCATAGGTACCGCCTATAATTAATCACTAGTAATCAAACTAGCTGCACTGAAAGAATGTTTCGTACATCAAGAGACGTAATAAATGCTGCTTGTTCATTTCTATTTGATTCGTGGAAAAAAAAAGAACCAACAGACCTTCCTATGGGGAATGGCGAGAGTGGTTCAAGAGTGCAATTTTCGCCTGGTTAAACTGGACAGGTCATGCCATATAGAGGGGCCCAGTTGAATCAAAACACATCTGCCATCTCGGAGCCAATGACAGAACATTGTTCAATGACTTTTGTAGCTGCTGTGGCCCCCGCTGCTTTCATTCTGCTTCTACCATCGTCAACAGCCGTGCAGTAAAGCTGGACAACGTTCTGCTTGAGGCAAATAATTTGAAGCTAACCTGATGTGGGCAACTAAAACGTGATTTTATTTCATAATAAGCATTTCCTTGGCACAAAAGTAACACTACGAGGTTTCTGAACTGCTGTTTCAACAATCAATGTAGACTTGATAGTTGCATTTAGTTTCCGTTTAAAATAATTACATCTTTTACAGGTAAGACATGAATGTAAACTTTTTCTTTGTAAACTTGCTTAGAGTCCGTTTAAAATAAATACATCTTTTACAGGTAAGACATGAATGTAAACTTTTTCTTTGTAAACTTGCTTAGAGTCCGTTTAAAATAAATACATCTTTTACAGGTAAGATATGAATGTAAACTTTTTCTTTGTAAACTTGCTTAGGGGAGGGCTGCAGCTAATACAGCAGAAAGTTCGGTAAAGCAGAATTAAACAAGTTACAGAAAAAATCACAGTGAAAGAATTTATAAATTGAAGACTTTAAGCATGCTTCCTGTAGTATTTGCCATTGACATGACATTGCACTTTGCACAAAGTATACTATCATTGTTGCTGATGATGATGATGGAATTCTGAGCAAGGGTAAATGACAAGATAACATGTTTCAAGAGTGTTTTATAGCAACATGGTATTGTCAATGTGCAAGCAAGTTCATGATGTGATTGGCCTGAAATGTATACCATAGCCTTAAAGGAGTACAGACACAAAATTATATATCTTAAGCTTGTTGCTCGAAATAAAAACACAAATATCATGAACGTATAAAACAATGTCATTGTGCTTAGGAATGTAATGTATATTTCTTTAATACCACTACCTTAAGAGAAACACTTTCTGTTTCGGTATTGAGATGGCAGCTTCGCAGTAACATGTCAAGCCAAGTCTGACGTCATGAAAAGACTGCAATTCGCGAAATACTAGCACCAGTCTGTTAGTTATCATTATTATCATGTCTAGCACCAGCTCTGTCATTTGCTCTCAGTCGAACGTGAATCACATAAGAAATGATGAGTGAATTCTTCTCCAGTGACTACGACAGAAATTTCTAAAAAGAGCCAGTAAACAACCCCAAGGTCCGAAAATTCTTACGAAGAGAAATGTGAACACTTTTGTAATGTGAACATGCTGCTGAAAAAATTTTGAGAACGCGGACAATAATAAGGAAGTTAGAGGGGCTAGAACATTCGTTTCAGCAGGTTTAAAATTTTTGCGCTGCCTTGCCACCCTTCTCTGCCATAGGGAGGAAAAAAGGCGCAGCCAATCGTCACGATTCCGCCACTTAAGCAACGTGACATGACGTCAGCGATATGACAGCAGCCCACAGCCAACGACCAAGCAGGGAATCCCAGACGTGAGCACACGGGGCAGGGAGAAAACATAGTTTGAGGAGCACCCCTCACCTAGCAATAAAGTAGCAAGACAGCTCTTTATCTCGAAGGCTTTAGTTCTGTCAATACCGCTTCTCCCGTAGTCTCGGGCTCTACAAAACCTCAGTGGCCAGGCGGCCTGAGAAAAAATGAAAATGCGGGCTGCGTGGCCGAAACTGAACCACCGTAAGGCCAAGGCACCGTTTCATAGGGAAAAGGACCAATCGACAAACTCAATGGTACATAAGGTTACCCATGGGAAAGCTTTCGTTACTGTGCACGTAAGAGGAGGAGTGGTCGGGCGAAAGAAACAGTCACGGGATTGTTTTTCGAAATGAAGAGTCTGTGCAGCACGCAGCGCTGTAATAATCGGAAGATGTGATCGCCACGGTCTACTGAGCGAGTTGGCGAGCTTGTTTGCAGGGTGTAAAAAAAAAATTTCAAGGCCTGTTTACTGGCCCTTTAATTTAGGCTTCAAGCAGGATGTTGACATCGCAAAATCAATAAACTGTGTTGGCTCGTCATTACAATGTCCATTGAGGTGAAGTTGGCTTATGGATGCTGGAAGATAAAAACTCAAAGATCAAAGTAAAATATGGTAAGTGTTGTCTGGCTGCACTGTGTAGAAAGCGTTGACAGTGCATTTCATGGAAACGAAAAATGTCCCATTTTAGGTGCCTCAAAATTGTGTTGGTACTCCTTTAATTTCAGAACATCTACAGAGTCATAATGTGTTTGTGCATCGATTTGATGAACCAGTTTGGCATCAAGCATCAAATGTATACGCACAGCCACAAGAAAATATTCTCTCATTTCACTAATACAAAATAAAGCAAGCTTGATCATGCTCTGGCAACCATCTGCACACCTTTTTCACACGAATATTCATATGGACATTAACAACTACAGTCAACATAATGATCCATGGAAACTCCATGCACCAGTGGACACTAACAGATGAAAAGCATGCTGTCAACTGATATCCCTTAACAAAGTGATATGGTTTGCACCTTAGCAAACTACATGCCACAAAATTGAAGACAAAACAGATCTGATCTCCAAATGTTTCCTATAAGCACCAAGCGAACTCAAACTTATAGTCAGTGAGCCAAAATGGCTATAGAACATTTGATGTACCTTTCATACTTGCTATCTTTGCAAGAAACTAATTGAGTGAATTGTAAATGTTAACAGCAATTCAGACACTGCAGTTGATTACTACATGAACATGAATCCTCTATTCACGTATTTAATAGCCGTTCTCACCTCTGTACCATACTTGCAGGTGGTGGTCTTGATACGCTGCTGCTGCGGCTCAGGTTCTCCACAACTGAAACAAAAGAAGTAAGAGCATTTAAAGATCCTTGACAGTAAAGTTTTTTTCTTTGTAACTTTCGAGCTATAATTAGGAGTTTTGTTACCGATAATGGTGAAAATAAATTGTTAATGCTCTAACATATTATACAGTTAATGTTAGCCTAGTTAATTGTGAACAATCTTGGCATCACTTCAATATTCTCATTAAAATCATAGGATAAAAAACTATGGAGCTCTATACACTATGGAGCTCCATAACATTGTGTGTGCTCAAGCTTTGGTGACATTGAGAGCACAATCACTGAATCAGGGTCCCGCGTGTGGGAAAGAAAGAGACAACATGGATACTACGGTAGAAGCTAGGCTGCGCTGCCCCAGGTACACATTTTCATTAAAATTTCTGTCTACAATGCAACGGCACATAACATCCCTTCCTGACAAGCTTAGACTAGGCTGTCCACAGTGCTCACCATAAGAAAAAAAAAAGAATTTCTTGCTATAGAACTTAAAATGCTACTGGTGTAGGCAGCTAGAACCACCTAGAGAGCAGCCTGACAACAGAGCAGGGGAGTGGGAGGGGGGGCAAAGAACATTCGCACCTGTCTGGCACCACTTTTGGTATTGTGTCCGCCCCAAAAACTTGTTAATGACATTGGCAATACTTGCTTTGCTCACTTAGCGCCACAGGACCCCTACCCTCATCGCAATGTGCTGACAACTGATGTGCTGACAGCTCAGGTGAGCATTCACACTTACTTTAAAATCAAATATATTTTGAAGGCGACAATTGGCACCAAAAGTTGGTCAGAAGAGCCCAAGTATGCAGGGCAAATAAACAACAAAAACATTAGGAGTTGCCAATGTTGGTGATGGGGGTCTTTTAAAGGGGCCCTGCAACACTTTTTGAGCATGGTCAGAAAATGCTGCCGATCGATAGTAGAGGCTCCCGAAAACACGCGAGCCAAATATTATAGCGCAGCATGCGGCATGGAATTCACAATAAATTATCAGTCAGCTGAAAATTGCTTTCTCTGCTCTGGACAAATCACGGAATAAGCCCAAAAATTACTCGTAGTAAGCCCGTATGTTCCGGACGTATCAGCCATTGACTGATTTGAACATGGCGCGCTCGGTCCTTGCAGAGATCGCCGCGGGAGGCCGCTGCTTGTCCACAGGTGCGAGCGCGATCACACTAAAAAACTTGCGCATTCGAAGAAAAAAAAGGGAAAAGTGCTCAAGGTCAGGAGGTGCGCGTGATGTTTTTTTGTTAGCCCCTCCCATCCTTTCCTGCTTAGCTTCCAGCGCTTTCGTTGGGACGAGAGAAGAGAGAATGCAATCGCAGCGTATGACAAATCTTTGTAACTCCGCTCGTACTGGACAGATTTTTTAAATTATTGCAGCGTTGACTTTTTCAGGCAATACGCTTTTCCAGTGAATTAATTTCATGGTTACTCAAAAAGTGTTTCAGGGCCCCTTTAATGCAATAAAGCAGCGAACGATAGACATGTGCGTTTCATCTCGGACCGTAAGGAACAGCAGTTAGACCCCACTAGAAAAGCATGTATGTGCTCACTAAATACATTACTAATATATCTCGTAAGCATTAGAAAACAGGCAACAAACTGATCAAGCCATTGAACATGATGGAAGCACTATTCAAATGTAATGCCACAAAAGCCGCATCCCTTTTGAGTACATCACGGTCGACTTCTAGAGACTCCCAATAAACTAACTTTGTAAAAACAGTCCAAATAACAAAGTTTTACAGATGACAAGATGACTATTTTTAAATCGTCTTTCTTGGTCATGCTATTTTTATAAATATAGAATACCTAACCAAATGCCCAATGTTTGATTATCTTGAATCAATTTCTCCAACTTGGGCATAATCTAATACACTGCTCAGCTCAAGCAAATTAAATAATTTTGGTCATGCTGGTGGGCCTTTTAATGGATATTGAAGCTTCCTTGTGGAATCAATTCTTTTTAAGACGATAGTATTTCTTGGGGTACTTCAACGCAAAAATTTTGGTCTGTCTATCTGTTTTTCTATTTGTCTGTCAAGCGAAACAGCTCAAGTACGGCCAAATCAGCAGTGCCCACCAATATTGCTTTGGTTTCTGCATTCACATATGGGCAATTGTCAATTGAAAAGCAATTATTGCGCATATCTGAGGCACAATATCAAAACATCAATGTTCTGCAGTGTGTTTCTTTATACTAGAAAAGGCACTCGTAAGTAATTCTAAGAACTGTAGCCTTTATAATGCTTGTGCTGACAATGTGATGCTATGCCCAAACGAGTGACTTTCTTACCCTTTGCTAAGACGTTACCGTCTTGCCACCTACCTTGAAATCTACAAAATATGGGCTCCAAGATTGTGCGAGCGCGCTGCATGCTTGCCTTTGGTTTTCCGAGATTATCGTCGGATGGCGCACATGTCTCACGCTGCGCCTCCAGAATCCCATTTACAGATTTTCTTGTGCGAGACAAAAATGTTTTATTCACTCTCACCAGACGGAAGACTATTGTCTTTTGACGACAGTTGCAGTCGAACACAGATTTTTTTCTAAGCATTTCAACCATTTCTGACTTTGTGGATTCGCAGACAGTATACCATCTATATAGCTGCTTGTTTCGAGATACCACTAAGTTGCAAGAAGCTATCCCTGACTTACTTCAATCCTTTTTTTTCAGCAGCGACAGCCAAGCCACAATCAAAAGAAACAAGAGCCAAGCACAATCTTCGACACCACAACTCAAGGCAGCATCGAAGTAGTTTCATTTGTGGCATAGATGTGGCAGCCCTTAAGTATTGCAGTAGTAAAATGGAAACACTGTAGTAGCACACCCACCACTGCTTCAAACACATTTATTCGTGCTCAATTCTTTTAGATTACACACGGAGAGGTAAAATATGTCCATATCTTTCTGCATACAATGACATGCAATTCTATTCTGTAGAATAATTATTCAACAGCTGCATGCATCAAATCAATATTTTCCGTTTATAGAACAGTGAATTCAAGCCAAAAAATTTAAATACCCACCAGCAGAACTCTTGACATTCATATGAACTACTGATTGAACTATGGCAGCGGCTGCCCTTTTGTCAACAACAGGCTATGATGACCAAAAATAGACACAGTCTGGATTTTTCGCCATAAAGATTACACAATATAATGGCCGGGGAAGCCTGCAAAACATTTGGCTGAAAAAGTTTCTACATCTCTTGATGTACTATCTAGAGTTTACTATTCGCAACTTTTAGCTACAGTGGTGCCACCATACAGCAACTGGTGAAGCTCGTGATGCAGTGATAGAACCAAAACTTGCCTGACGACAACATACCAGCCGTGCTATGTCGTCATTCTATCGCACAACTTCTTGCACGTGCGGGAACTGAAGTACAATAGATCTTATTGGTGCAAGGTTGTAGAACCTTTCAGCTTCAATAATGGGCAAATGATACAAGAGCAATCACGTTTGCTACGGGCTGCAATGCTCAAACCACATAGTGAAAGGCATCATAAGGGTGATTGGTTTTGTTTTCGGCTGGTGACAGAAAAAGCCATGGGCTATCGAACTGCACATCTTGAAACTTGTCACAATAACAATGTGGTTACCAGCGTGAACTTGAGGTCGGCTGCCTTCAGGGAGGCAAAATAATTGCTTAGATTTTATTTACAAAAACCACGATATGATGAGTGATGAGATGCTGTAGTAATGACTTCGGGATCAATTTTGACCACTTGGGGTTCTTCAAAGTGCTCTTAAATTTTAGCATGTAGCTGTTTCATTTAGCCCTATCGAGATTCCACCGCCGTGGCCAGCAATAAAGCCCGTGCCACCGAACTCAGCAGCACTGCACTTAGCGTTCTTTGTTACCATGGTGGGTAATTCTGAAACAACAGGCGGGTGCCTTATTTTTTGGGGAGGAGGGGGAGGGTCACAATAACACCCTAAATACATCTATGCTTTTGCAAGTGAAAGACACTTGACAGCTCGCCGCCGCCGCAACTGACACATGTGAGAAGCATGTTGGACAGACGCCACCGCCATCCGTGATCGAGGGCAAGCCTGTCAGGGCGCTCAAACTTCAGCAACATGATTGATATTTATAGTCTCATGCCTGCGTCGACGTACACAAGCAGTTTTCTCCACAACATCGATATGAAGATCGCAGCAAAGTAAGCCGATTGGGCGAGATGGCCTGCAGTGTCGCATATTTACCTGCGAAATGCCTAAGCATCATGGTTCTCGATCTCGCTCGTAGCTTGTAAGCCAGCACTGTTTTGAATAAGTGACATACTGGAGAACCAGTTTATTGGCTTAAGCATTAGTTTGCATAATGAAACAATTGTAAGCCATCTTCTTTCGCATGAAAGCGGTAAATGAAACCGGCATCCTCGGCCAAAATGATCCGAGTGGTAAAGCAACAACCGGTAGCACCAAGCGGCTCTACGTCCTGTCTCCTGTGCTGTTTACCGTTGTCGATATCGCGATCGCCAAACCGAGCGAAGGAAAAAAAAAACCTGCCAAGTTTGACGCATGCTAGGTGCCCGATCGGCAATGCAGTGTAATGGAATGACACTGAACTTGGCTGCTACACGAGTGCGTTGGACGTTGAATCCGGTGAAAGATCACACTGCATGTCCCACACTTTATGCACTCTTGCACGAGCTGCTTCCTTCATGAGAATTTCAATGCCACGGAAAATTATGCAAGCTGAAAGCAGCGGCAAACACGCAGTGACAAGACCTGTGACGAAGGCTTTGTGCATGCAGAGGATCACTGGACCGACAGCCATTTTGGTTTTCTTGTGGCACCCCCCATAGTCACTGAAAGTTGCGAATAGACCTTTTTTAAGCCCAGAAGCGCCGCCAACGGGTGCGCAAGCGCTTATGGGAAAAGTTGGTACGCCGCAGCAGCTGCCGCAACGAGCGCGCAGGCCTCACGCTTCAACCTTTCGTTTGAGTCGTATCAGCGCTTCTCAAATGAAGTGAACTCGGCAAGGTGCGATATATTACTGCGTGATTCACAAAGTGCAGTGTTTAGATGCGATGACCTGCCTACAATTAGCACTTGTCCCCATGTTAAACGAGCTGAGCAGCTAAGAAGCGTCAGTCAATTATCATTATCCTTTGGCGTCAGTCTGCCTTCAGCATAAATAAAGAAACAGTACAACTTCATTGCCTAAAAGGTGCCAGCACTATTCATAAATTCATGGATGCATTAAAAATCAATGTTTTTGACAATCTATGAGCAAATTGTGTGGTTCTGGGATATTTGAAGAGTGCTTTAGAAATAAGCGCAATTTATTAAAATACGATACATTGACTAGAGCACTGCACGCTGCTGCAGCATATGCATCTACCAACTTCCCTTGGCACTGTAACTGCAGTTTGGAATAAAGCCAACAGGGTAAAAAGAAAAAAGTACGCCCAGGAAAGAAATATGAGCACCGGACACGCTAACTCACGACTCAGTGGTTATCGCACGTGTTAAGAAACATATATAAGAAGATTGGGATGCATCGCACATGTCACAAAGATGTACAAAAAGACTAAGAACTGAGGTGCGTGTTTACAGTTGGTTAATAATAAAATTAAGTTTCTCATGTTATAGCGATAGCAAAGGTTAATTGGCTTAAAGAGGGTGCAGTGTTCTTTATGATATGTTTCAGAGATTTCTCGCGTAGTCTGCTTAGGGTGACTGTGTAAGATTACCAGGCCTTCAAAGATAAAATTGCATTCGAATGACTGAAAATGCAAGGTGAGATGAGATGGCTTCATTCAATTAGTTTTGATGCTCTGTGAGGCACGTGTTCCTACATCGACTAGTCTGACCGATGTATATATGTGAACACAAGAATTCGGTTACCAGCTCTTTGTCCAACAATTGAAAGAACAATTGAAATGCCTCTCATAGTACTTTTCTCTGCCCGCTGCAGACCCTTGCGACCTTTTGTGCTCTATAAGAAATGGTAATAAGCTTATGGTGCAGAAACAGGGTTCGAACAGGTTTCCAAAGCGAAAATTCAAGGATATTCAAAGACTTTCCAGGATCTGTTGCAAGTTTTTCAAGGAACTGAAAGAAGCATGCAAAATTGAAATTTTTCACTTCAAAATTTTTAAAAATGACCAACTCTAGCACTTACAATAAATATATGGACATCATAAGTATAAAAAAAACAGCATAGTCTTGATAACTTCTCGCAACCTCTCCCACACTCCCCATAGGGAGAGGGAAGGATGCCATGTCTGAAAGTTGCGAGCTGATGGGCTTCAACGCACATGTGTAGTCAGGCCTCAAACGGGTCACGGCACAATAGTTGTGGCTTGCGTGCTCTTTGCTGCAAGATTTAATTATAGCTCCAATAAGCAGGATACACGCACCAAGATTCTCGCTATATAATTTGTCGTCTTTTTTATATGGACAATTCTGAGTTCCTATTTGTGGTAACCAAGTTGGGCACGTAGCAGTGTAGCTGACTTAGTCACATGAGCACAAAGCTTTTCACGCGTCATGCTCAGTATTGCCAGCTCTCACACACATGTGGCACACAAGCACCAGCAAAACAAACTCGCCGCTATCTGCAGCAGCCGCAATGCTTTGCGGGTATGTATGGGATGGAAGTCCGGAGGTCACTCACCTGACTAAAGATTTGGTGTGACGTCAAAGAACTTTCGTTGCCCTTCCTGTAGAGCTACGTCAGTGTCGGACGCGCTCGTGATGGGCCTCAATTAGGAGAATGAGCATTTAGATACACTAGGGAAGTGACTTAATATATATTCTTAAGCCCACACGGTGCTGGCTATAGCCTTGAAATTTGATGGCACCACCCCATCAAGAGTGTCAGCTTGTGCACAGCTGACAATCGCAACACGTTGCTCAACAACCAAGAAGTAACAACTGCGACAGTGGTTAATTTACACTCATCCTGTGGATCCATGTGTGTTCTTTTCTAACACCCTTCTTGGTCTGTTTAAACAGCGTGCTTCCAGTGTCGAGCTGTGACAGTCGCTCACCAGCACTCGTCCTGTGCACTTTTTTTTCGTGCGTCCTTCATGATTGAGCGATGCGTAGCATACATGGGGTTGCTTGCCCTTCTTCGTGTGACATTCTAATTTCTTGTTATCACATTCACTGCTTCACCCTCACCACAAACAAACTTTGTTTTCACAAGCACTTTTGCAAAGTGAGATCATGTGCACCCACGCTGCATTACTGCTTCAGAAATAAGGAGTTTGACAGGTTGACACACCGATGTACCACATTTAAGAGGTCGCAATGTCGATGTGAGGGTGTACTGCTCAGGAAATTCAAGGATTTTCAAAGATGCCAAGAAATTCCAGGACTTTTAAGGGCCTTGAATATGCATTTTTCAAATTCAAGGGTTTTCAAGGATTTCAAGGACCTGTACAAACCCTGGGAAAATACAACCCTCACCTCTTATCGCTTACCAAATTCCTTTCAGACTGTGCAGAACGTATGCATGAAATAACTGCAACATTCCTAGTTTCTTTGTGGGTGAAGGTCATCCGAATTAATCTTTGTTCGTAGTGCAAATGAGCTGTTCACAAAACAATGCAATATGAAATAGACAAGACACCGCACCTTCTTGCAGCTGCAAACTACTGCTTATGTTATGTGCCCAAGTTTTTTAACCAATGCAATATGATATAGGCAGGACACCGCACCTTCTCGAAGCTGGAAACTGCTGCTCATATAATGTGCCCAAGTTTTTTTTTTTTTTTGCCGAGCATAAGTACATTATTATTTCTCATTGAACAATATTTGAATGCACCAACACGACATTCATTAGTGGTTTCACTCAATGAGGAATATACTGCCAGAAAAAATCCCCTTCTTATAAGAAACCGCAAATTATTAGAGCAAGGTATCTCGCACGTGAATCCCAGTTCCATCTCTTCGTCTTTAAACATGTTTAGAATGAGCTACTTTTCCTTATTTAAGCATGTGACTTGTCCATAGAAATTTTCAAAATTCTATAGCTATAACACTTCTCTGCAGTCTTGTGTTAATGGTCCAATCAAACTGCGATGGTATTAAAAGCCATAGCACTTTATGAGCAGTTCATCGTTGAATAACTATACTTTCAGTGTTCCAGCTCACATTCCTCACGATAGCATGTTTCGACCACGTGTATCGGTACGCAATAACCCGCATGCCGCTTATCTTCTACGTACACCCATACAGTGGTACCTACACTGGCTGCGTTATTCAATTCACATTTCATGCATAGATATACATGCAGGTGCATGTTCGGTTCCTATTCAACAAGCGGCAGCGTTTTTTTTTTTTTTTTTCGTTTTGTGCTCCCACGATGGCAACGAGAAGCGGGCGGAGAACGGGCCAGTTCTCTTGGCGTACCAAATTTTCCCATAGTGCTCTGCGCGCCCGCAGGGCATTGTGGGATGGCTTGAAAAAGGTCTTTAAGGGGACAGGGCAAGCAAATATATTTAAAAAGATCTTTTTTTTCTTTTTGCATTATTTGACATCTGTAGCCTTTCTGAACCAGACTCACTCATTACTTAGTCAGTATTTTTCTTTTTTCGTCTCTAAATATGGCATATTTTAAAACTTGGGCAGTGGCCTGCCATGCCCCCATTCTTAAGTAGCAAGGGAGTCCTTACAGTTCAAAAATCATAGCCAGGTGGAGAGGTTACAGTTTCCAAGCTGGAGTGCGTTTCACACATTCAGAACAGAATAGGCCCAGAAATACGAAAATGAAAGGAAGCACAGGCATCAAGTTTTCTGTTGAGAAGTCTGTATCTTGCCAGGGACGTTTTAGTAGTACCATCATTGGTAAGCCGCAAAGCTATTATACTCTAGCTATTAAAAGAAATAGAGCCAGCTTGGAGAACATGCAAAAAGCTCGCTGGGCCACATATTTTTACATGGGATCAAACAGTACCAATCAATTCCATTGCCTTTGCCAGAGGGACGCCGAAATTTGGTGTAAATTTAACCAAACCCAGTTGAGTGGTGAACCATTTTATTATTGAGAACACCTTTCAGCACCTGTTATTGAAGCTGTTAAGTTATCCGGAACTACAGTAGACTCTCAGTAAACAGAAACCTGTTAAACAGAACTACTGCTTAAACGGAACTATTGCCTCTGCAATACTTAATTAAGGGCTTGTATACTGCACCCATGTTCATCGTTCAGTAAACTGAACTCCTGTTAAATAGAAGATATTTTCCCGGTCCCTTAAGGTTCCGTTTACTCAGAGTCTACTGTACCTCATCCAGAATGACTTGCTAAATGTCTCAATGAGAAAACTAAAAGCCCTAAAGAGTCGTTTTTGCTGCCAGAGCTGCATAGCGGGCGACAAAAGAGGCTGGCCAGGCAAGATGTTTGAAGACAAAAAAAAATTATATTGGTGATAAGTATTTGGCTGATGCCTATAGAACGAGCTCGTCAATTTGTTGTTAACTTGTTGAACTTTCTAAATAATGCACATTTTTAACTTTACCTGTGATTATCTCAAAACATGCTTTTTTTGCACCTATGTTCCTTTGTCTTGGCAACCACAGCATCTAGAATCATACATTTCGGCCAGTATTTGGATAACGTATTAGGCAATATGCTAAAGCAGAATTGTCTTTGTGTGACAAAGTGTTCTTCTTCAACACGACATCTAATAGCTATGCCGAGTGATGATTAGGTACCTGAAGTAAAAATTTACAAAAAATTAGCATTACAATTTTCAGCGCCAAATCTGCTTCATTGAAATGAAAAATGGCTTACAATCACAATAATAGTAAAAAATTTACTTTTAACTCTCATGGTTATGGAGAAAAAGGTACAGTGGCGATCAAACTTTTGGAGACCACGGGAGCGTGTGGCGAACAGCAATGCGGCGTTTTCTCACGACTACCAGAGAAGCTCGAAGGCACGCTGCGCAAGCGCGTCCTTTTCTACCTGCCATGATATCATCGCTCGGTGCTTCCGCAGCGACTACAAAAGCGACACCTTCCGATGTTTCTGGCGTTTCAGTGTGCGCTTAGTTGAAGGGAGCGAAAGCACAGGCTGGAAGATAGAAAAGGATGCACTTGCGCATTGGGTGCTCTTGAGCGTCTCTGGTAGCCCTGAGAACGCGCTGCAGTGCTGTACGGCACGCGCTGCCGTGTTCTCTGAAATTTGATTGCTTCTGTATATAAACTTTGCCTGAAATACATGGTGGGTACAGGGCTTACCTTTTTCCCTTAAAGAAAGAAAAATTCATTTTAAATTAGTACTTCAGCATTAACACAAAAGAAATTATTGCTTTCCTCAAATGATTGGCTCTTTCATACACTTACCATATGCTTTATCATTGCTGGTTTTCCTTGAACAGCAGTGCCAGACCACGACTACAGCCAGGATGATCACAATGAGTCCCACAGCACCTGTCATCAAATAGGCAGCGCAAGAAAATAAACTTGGTACACAGTGGATAAATACATTAGCTACGGTGAGCATATATGGAGGCCTTACCCATATTTGTAGCTTTCAGCTGTACATGAGAGCAAAAACACAGAATAATAAAGCATGCTGTTGTGTTTGTCATGAACAAAATAAAGCTTACTGGAAGCACAGCTTGCATTCTTAAAGAATATTTCAGTTAAACAAATAGTACCCGTGCACTCTCAATATCTTAAAGCCTGTTTCCATACTTTCTTGTACTGGTAGTATCAAACACTTTATTACTATATCATCATATTAACATATTCCTGGAGGCATAGAACTAATTTTTATGCTGATCTCTGCAAAAATGCTAAAGTAGCTTTGTGCGCCTATCAAAATGGCCACCTGTTATTATTTTCCGTGCTCTTGCATTTCACCCAAATTGAAATGCAGCTGCCATGGCCGAGAATCAAATAAGCACCCTCAAACGTAGCAACACAACACAGCTACTAAGCTACATGCGAGGCCAACATACCATTGTGCACATTACTTAACAATAACAAGTCCATATGTAAAAGGTACAAAATGCATAAACTAAAAGCAATCCAAATGAAATGTTTAGCCCGTTTTATGTGACAGCAATTTTGCTACAAGAGCAAGCAATGTGGCTGCTGTGACTCTATCCCCAAGAGCAATTTTTTTTCAAGCAGCCGCACCACACTACATCCGAGAAAGCAGGAGTTGCGAAAACTTGCTGGTGGCCACGCATCTGCCAACGAAGGAGCTCCCACGAGCAGCGACATGAGAAGCATGTCACAAATGAGGGGAAGACATGGATCCAGAGGGTGGGGCAATGAATAGAACACTGTGCATCGAAACAGTCTGCATCCCATAATAATATCTGGGGTTTCGCGTGTGAAACCACAATACGATTTTGAGGCCTGAAATGATTATAGGGCATAGCGTGAGGCTCTGGTGTTATTCAATGTGCACTGACATTGCACAGTGCATGGCCCTCTAGCATAAGCGGGTGTCAAATGAAAGCAGCGCATGTGAAAGTGTGTTACAGTACTGCAAGACTGCTGCTGCACTGTTGCTTGTATGTTAAGGGGAGACGCTCCTCGAAAGCACTTTTTTTTTGTTATTCAACTTAGAGCTTCAGAAATTGGACCACTGATGCAGTTTTTCCTCCTGATTCCAAATCTGTAATCAGTTTTTACATAAGTGCAATAGTTTGGGAGTTGTGTTTCAAGTAATGGTGAAACTTGATAAGTTTTCCGGGAACTTTCGCGCATACTAAATGTTCATGCAGAGAGTTGTTCAATGGCTCCTTTTGCTCCCTATTAGCCATAGAGTGCCGATATCTAGCTAGAAATTGTGCTCCAACTTTGAAACTATGAAAAAAACATCTGTGTAGCAAAGTACCCTTTTTTTTCCACTCGACCACCATTAAATTTATTAATAGATATTTACAGCTGATAGGTTGTGCTGATTCAAGTAGATATCGGCACCCTACGCACTCTCCTCAATGTGTGTGCCAAATTTCGTCGTCGTATGACCATTCTAAGTGCCCGAAACACTTCCCGCAAAAAATGCAAATTGGCCAAAATTGCGAAATGAGAAAAACGCGTTTGAAAGTTTGAAAGTCTGTATTTACAAAAATGAAAAACGCAGTAGCACGAAACTTGTGCTGAACACATACACACATGTCCAGAGGGAATATCAGTTGTCTAAAACTCTCCAGCACCGTAGGTTTTCCCTTCCCGGCTGGTGCGGCAGGACTCTTCCACCCGGGCCCTCTTGGCTGCACTGCGACGGTGTGCCCTCGCCTCAGCGGTCTGACGCACATTCATCTTGTGCATGCGCATGCTGTCTCGGCGGTCGCTGAGGGTAACCAGGGCCTCCGAAGGAAGCACCCCAAGCTCTTCCAGCACCTTTTCAAAGCTCGCGTGGCCCCGGTTGAACCACAGGACTGCAATGGCTGTGGCTGTTTCCACAGCAGTCCGGGAAGCAAACCGGGTCTTTGGACACAGCAGCCATATTTTGCTGTTCAGGGACTCGGCCGCGTTCTGTGTCTTGCCGTGGAGGCACCGGGCAAGCAGCTTCGCATCTGTGAGACGCTTGTAGATTGGGAGGACTGCCAAACCCTGGGCCTTGGTCAGGAGGGGGGTGTGGCACGGTGCAGGCTGGCCCTGCGCCTCAGCACGTCGGTGCTTGCACCACGAGTCTGGGCCTGCAGGACAGAACTTGTGACTTCCAGCACCGTCTGTTGAGCACGAGTGCAAACATGAGGCCCATATGGCAGTGTACATCTTGTGGACATTTCCCCGATTGTTCACAATGGCCACCTGAAAGTAAGTTTGAAGCTTCTGGATGGTGGTCTCCTTCAGCTTCTCCCCTCGTGGAAGTGGCGTTGGCAGCTTCCGCAGGCCGGTGCCCAGACGTTTCGCCACGTGGTTGGTGCACTCCTCTTTTTCAATTGGAGTGTCAGGGTACACGTTGGCATCACAGACCCCGTTGTAGGCCTTGCTGTCTCCATCGCTTAGGAAGATGGTGAACCGCAGGGGTGTCTCATAGTCCACAGTCCTCTGCCAAATGCGCACTGCAGCTTCGGCCTCCATGGCATGCGAAGAACAGTCGCAATTCTTCTCACAAACGGGATGATGAAACGCCTGCCATGTTTCTTCATCGCCTCCCATGTCGTTATGCAAACTGCACGCCAGGCAGAAGTTGGAAAGCACTTCATAGTCCAGGCACAAACCAGTGTCCAAGGACACTACAGTTCCCACACCATTGTGGCTTTTGTGGCCTCTTTTTTGCCATGTGCCGTCAAACATGACTGGCACGTCACTGTTACCAGCCACCTCTTTGGTGACGCTGCGTGCCCTTTGCATGTTTTCACAGACAGCCTTCACTGCCGCACTGTGAATCTTTTTGCCGATAGCATGGAAGGTCTTATGGTGCATAGGGTTTGGCAATCCAACTACTGCACAAAATCGTGAAAGTTGCTCATGCCCGATACCGACGGCACGCGCTGCAAGCACCACTTTCAGGTTCACGGCAAAGGCGTCACGCGAACTCCCGCTGTCGTAGCTTCTGCTTGCACCGCGGCCGCCATCTGACGCGACCCGCTTCGACGAGTACGCGGACGAAAGGATGCTCTCCGAGCACTCCGCATTCTCGCAGTGTAGCTCCAGAAACGCCGAAAGGCCTTTCCGCTTTTTATTCGGTGCCCGAACTGCGAGTTTACTCTCGTGACAAACGGGGCATGCCGCGCCTGCGACGACGGCCGTCAATGCACCCAACTCGCACAGCACTACGCTTTCGGCACGATCGGCATTCGGCCTGACGTCGTTTTCGAATAACGCGATCTTTTTCTGCGATGCACTCACAAAATTCACTGCAGCGTTGATCTCGTCGTCGCAGTTGCCATGGTCGACGTTGCCGTGGTCGATGTTAGGCCTACCGGCCGCTGGCCCGTCGCGGACATTTTCGTTGGCGGTGGCTTTCTTGTACGTCCTCCGCCGCTTCCCTCTGAACTTGTTCTTACTTCTGTATTTCCGATGGTCGGCAACGGCCTTTTTCGGGCTTGCCATCGCACGAAAACAGCGAAAAATAACTCCGGAAAACAGTGAAGCGAACTACGGCAAGAAAACACGGGTGCTGTCAGCCAATGGCGGCCCTGCGTTAGTGGCGCGCGGTTTGAAACGGCGGGAAAAGACTGTTTTTGTTGCTTTTTTTTTAGATTTTTCGTGAACGTACGAGACTTCAAGAACCGGGATCGTGGAGAGTAAGGACAACTCTACACGAGCCAGCGGCCGCAATATGGCGGACAGCTCTCTTCGCGGCCCCGCGAGCACGCGAACAGCAGCCCGTTTTGTGTAAATTTCGTGATGCCGCGCGTCACTGCCGCTCACTCAGACGCGTTTTTCACTGACTTCTGATGCTTATTTCGCTGTGATATTTTCAGATGTCAAAATATAATGTATAAAGATGATAAAGCAACAAAAAACAGAAAAGGTGAAATTTGGAAAAAAAAACGCGACTTTTCGACCCGCGTCTCCCCTTAAACAGGTTTTATTGACGTGAGCACTGACTAACAAGTACAACGCAAAATAAAAGATAACATCAAGCATGAAGAACAATTTCAGTAAGCATTGATACAGAATTGCTCCTTAAAGCCAGTGAATACATTAGAATGCTTATAATAAATAAGAAAAATTCATTTAAACAGCTAGCACGTCAGTCATTTCCCAATGAACAGCGGCATGCATTGAAGTACAACCAATAACAATCTCTACAGATATTAATAGATTAAGAGATGCCATGCTGTTCATGCCAGCAACCTTCACAGCTTAATGAGGTCAGAGCAAGAAGGAAGTTATGTGTTTAATGAACAACAGCTCCACATGTATTAATAATGTGGTTCTTTTAATATTATATGTTACCTTTGGCTCTTCGACAAAACCAAAATGTGCTGTGAGAGGTCAGGAACATTTTGAGCATGTGTGTATGTGCAGAGTAAAAACTCCTCCAACTGATTTCCCTGCTTTTCTCGCATCAATTGGTTTCCTCCTGTCACTTTTCAAGAGAACCAAAAGAAAACAACAATGAAAGGCTCACCCATAGCGGCTCCTATCAGGATTGGCAGGTCCCTGGAGTGGCCAGTGACGAAGGAGTCTAGAAACGAACCACTCTGCTGCTGCGTACCTTGCTGCGCTACAGATCGGTTCTCCTTGTCCATATAGGCCAGCATGGTGACGCTTTGTTGCAAGATGATGGGCTGCCGCTTCCCCTCTCCTTTTAACAATGGGCCGTCCCATTCTATTCACATAAAAAACAAGATTCAATACTAGAAAAGTTCATAAGTAATAAAGCTTGATGTCAGAACATGTGGTTGCACAAATCAAATGCAAAATTTATTTCATAAAATTGAAGTTATCAGTTCAAGAGTGCACAAAAGTTACTCTATGATTTGCTGCACAAATATTGCACTGTTCAAGAGCCCTCATTTAGCCAGATTCATAAAAGGTCACTGTTCTGGGTCAGTCATTCATGGCACAATTTTTTATCTGCAATAAATAAGGTTACAGAGCTTACAGAGAAATTAAGTATTCAGGATAAATTAAGTGTGCATCTGCATGGTTTCATCATCATCATCATCAGCCTGCCTACGTCCACTGCAGGACAAAGGCCTCTCCCAGGACAAAGGCCTCTCCCATGTTCCACCAGTTAACCCAGTCTTGTGCTTGCTGCTGCCAGTTTGTACCCGCAAACTTCTTACTCTCATCTGCCCACCTAACCTTCTGTCTCCCCCTAACCCGCTTGCCTTCTCTGGGAATCCAGTTAGTTACCCTTAATGACCAGCGATTATCCTGTCTACGCGCTACATGCCCGGCCCATGTCCATTTCCTCTTCTTTATTTCAACTATGATATCCTTAAGCACCGTTTGTCCCCTAATTCACTCTGCTCTCTTCTTGTCTCTTAAGGTTACACCTACCATTTTTCTTTCCATTGCTCGCTGCGTCGTCCTCAATTCAAGCTAAACCCTCTTTGTAAGTCTCCAGGTTTCTGCTCCGTATTTAGGCACCGGCAAGATACAGCTGTTATATACCTTCCTCTTGAGGGATAGTGGCAATCTACCTGTCATAATTGAAGAGTGCTTGCCGAATGTGCTCCACCCCATTTTTATTCTTCTAGTTACTTCAATCTCGTGGTTCAGCTCTACGGTTATTACCTGCCCTTAGTAGACATAGTCTTTTACAACTTGAAGTGCACTATTACCTATCTCGAAGCGCTGCTCTTTTCCGAGGTTGTTGTACATTACTTTCGTTTTCTGCAGATTAATTTTAAGACCCACCTTTCTGCTCTCCTAGTCTAACTTCGTAATCATGAGTTGCGATTCGTCCCCTGAGTTACTCGGCAATGTAATGTCATCGGCGAAGCGCAGGTTACTAAGGTACTCTTCATTGTTTACGAGACTACAATTGAGCAAGCAGACCTATGTAGCCTTGATCATGTGGCATTGTGTTGCGGCAACAGGTAAGTCATGCTAGCTTGAGTAAACATAGTTTGCCGTGAATCGCTTCTTGATCATTGTTCCAAACTGGTTATGCTACCTCTGTGAATCGCCAGTTTGAATTAGTTGGAATACTTTGACTGAACAAAACAATT
The DNA here is from genome assembly GCA_013436015.1 of Rhipicephalus annulatus. Taxonomy (NCBI): domain Eukaryota; kingdom Metazoa; phylum Arthropoda; class Arachnida; order Ixodida; family Ixodidae; genus Rhipicephalus; species Rhipicephalus annulatus. The sequence continues at coordinate 174,260 of WOVY01012201.1, read as the reverse complement.
TCATGGGTGTCAGCAGAGGGTGCAAAAGGAGGCAGTTGCCGCCCGCCCTGAAGTCAAGCTAACACCTGCCACCCATACGAGCCACACTATAGTTTTTAAAACAGCTTCAATTTCCAAACACCAACTCAAAAAATTCGGTGGGCTCCTGCGTAATGAAACTTTCAGAAAAAAATATGGGTAAGCAATCTGATCTCAGGAAACCAATGTTCACAAATATATCTAAAATTAATTCACGAATGAATTACTTGAAAATAGTATACTCAGTTTTAAGTGCATACTTTTATTGCACGTAGGAGCAAGAAAACGAAAAAGTGGTACGAAGTGAAACACAATCTTTTTGTTATAGGAATGTTTCCACATAACACAATGTTAAAATGAGAATATAAATAATCATGAAAGTAATACAGCGGCGATTTGTGATATTTATAAAAGTGTTTTTACTGATTTCAAACTAAATGAATAACAAGTACACACATCTTCAAAAAGGTTATCTATACTGTGCTTAGCAACTCACTTTATCAAACATTGCTTTAATGTTCAAGAAATGAGGTCAACTGCTTACTTAAGCAAAGTCATATATTTTTTTTTTCACGTGGAGAAAGCCAGGGAATGGACAGACTATATTTTCAAAAATTATACACACAAAAAACGGAGCTGCAATAAATCTGCGCGGTAAGGCTGCACCAACCCTCAATGATTTATCACTAAACGATCGGAGTCGATAAATCAACAAAAGTTACTCAGACCCGACGGATCACGCAACAATATTGATGCTGAAGAGGGAGTCCAAAGCTGAAGTTTAAAATGGACAGTAACGATGGTAGTAGTCAATTTTACTCATTGACTGTCTTTACATAATAATGTTTAATCTAAAATGCTGGCCACTATGCCTAAGCTAAAATGAGTTCCGTTTATTTCCGACTGCTTTACAGCGCAATAGAAGGAACAGTAACAGCGAAGGATTGCACAGCAAAGTTAAACTGCGAGAGCATCCCGCATTACAGCTAATTAACTGAGCGCCAAACTAATATCCGCGTTTTTAATCCAACGTTAAACCGTGTAAGACAATATAAATCACCGTATATACACCAAGAGTTGAATTTCTGATTTCATTATTTTTAAAATAGGCGAACAGAGAAGAACACGGCACGGTCAAAAACAAACGCTAGAACGCCCACTTACCGTCGGATAAGAATTATCGTAGCCTAAAGATAACACCACGCTGCAATGCTTTGTGCGAAAATATGACAACGCGCTAACGCTAGACTCACAGAATTAAAGATAATACAATTCACCACGCTAGCGACCGCATGAGCAAACGCTGCACAACATAAACTTACTTGATTGGGTTTCCGTGACCTCCTTGACAGCCATGCTGATCACATCGACATATCTAACGCTGTTTGCTTAGACTAGTTTTACTACTAAGCTTTAGCTTTCTTAGTGGCATCGTAAAGGCGATTCTAGGACGTGATACAAATTTTACGTTAAGTGCGTTGATCCAAACTCATCTTTGTAAATCACGGTACGCACAGCAACTCAAACTGACGCAGCCGATCATTCGCGATGCAACGCTGGATTGGATTGACCGACAATGCAAAACTACCGAGAGTCGAAGTACTTTAAGAAAACCCAACATGCAGGACTTGATAATTATAAAAACTTAGGACATTAACTATATTTTTGATACTAGCATTTTTATTTTAACTTTTAAGCACAACAAAAAAGCGGCATTTTCAGTTTTGGTTTTGCCTCAAGCGCTAAATTATTGTATTTAAAGAACAACCATCAAATGGCATTGCAGAAGTAGTCCTCACAAACTTACTGCCGAAAAAAAAAAATGTTAGTATCGGAAGAGCACGAGCGGAGTTAAGGATATTTGTCGCACTCTTTATCTCTCGTTCTAATTTTGATCTCTCCCCTTCTCTCGTTCTGACAAGCGTGTTGGAAGCTGAAAAAGAAGGGTAGGGTGGCTAGAATTCTAGACACCCTAGGAAGGGGTTACACAGGGAAAACGAAGATATGCCACGCACACGTCATGACCCACTTTTTTTTTTTTTTTTGAAGCTCTCAGCGCCGGGCAAGCGCGCCGAGGAAAACAACACGTTCGCGCTCCCGGCCGGCGCAGCGGGAGCGCAGGCTCGGCGGCAGATGGCTCGTGCAGCGCCAGTCGTTCCAGCCACAAAGCGTGGCAGGCGCATAGTTGTTTGCGTCCAATTTCTAAGGAGCTTCGCTCATTTGTTGTATACGAACATGGAACAGCAGCTATAGTCTTTCTTAGAATGCTCGGCGTAATTACTTTCAGAGCGGGCAAGTGGCAGCCTCCTGCGGCGGTAATGGTAACTATACAGCTCACAATGCTCAAGTCAGCCTATCAGTGGAGGGCTTACTACACTCATATAATGAGTACCTCAAAAGTATACCTGACGAAGAAAAAATAATCTACACGGATACCTCATGCACTCTAGGAGGTTCCACCGAAGGGGCATTTTTTAACCTGAGAACAAGGGGAACATTTTCATTCGTTATTATGCAATCTTGCTTACTGCCCGAAGCAGCTGAAGGGTACGCTTTTTCGGAAGCTCTAGCCCTACACTGAAACAGGACCATCGTCAAAAACATCACAGATTCACATCACAGATTCGCAGCAAATGATTCAAACTCTCCAAACTCGAAAAAAAGATACCAACGTATGCCAGGCATATCCTGCACTATATCACCGAACTTTAAGAACGATCAGTCCAGGTACGAATTAATTGTATTCCTGGACACACCAATCTACCAGAACACGAGCTAGTTAATCAACGAGCTGTTGCAGCATCAAAGCAAGGAACGATTTTGGGATGACAGCTCAAAGCAGACCGCAGCATTGACCCAAAATGAGACCATCAGGAGAACTACCAAGCAGAAAATCCGCGCCGGCAAAAAAATGAGAAGAATTATAGCTACTAAATACGATGCCCGGGCCGCCACCAAGATCCACCCACCTCTACGAGTCACAGTCAGAAGATTACAAACACGAAATTTCACAACAAACCCTGTGTTGTGAGTAAATTCCAGCTTTGTGTGAAATGTGAAGCTCGCGAACTCTGAAGTCCTGGAAATTAATAAAACACCAACGTTAGGGTTTAATTAGCAAAGGGTGGCATGCGTCTTCACCAAGAAGGGGATACGACTGCTTTGGCGGCATAAGGCATGCATAAGGTGAGGGAGTCACAGGAGGGGGTGATTAGGGCTGCATTAGGGCACTGCTCCCATAGATGTGCGTCGAGTATGTTCAGTGGTTTGGGCACGACACACAGTTGGGAATGGTCAGAGGTAGTCAAAGACACTGTTCCCGACTCGTGCCGGCCTGTATATGCAAGAGGAAAGGTGCTAGCCAAGAGACAATCAACTCGCGCAGTGTACCACCATTCCTCTCGTCGGCTCCCTATGCTCAAAACGACGTCCGAATAAGTTCCGAAAATGTCTCAGGAGGAGACCCCCCCTCTATTGGGTAGATGTGCAACCATTTTTTTTTTTTTTATAAAACCTAGGCAGCGCAAGCTGCGTCGTGTAGTTTCTTATATAAAAATTACATGGTGCTGGCAGCACTTTACTGGTTTTAATAAAGTTTCAATCAGTCAATCAAAATGTTTCAATCAATCAAGTCAGTCACAAGCAGAGGCGTGGCTGTGGGGTAAAAGACCCGCTTGCCAAGCAAACGACCCGTGAATTCGCACTTTGACCTGGAAATTTTTATTATTTATTTTATTTGCATCTTTCTCGATTTTTCGGTCCCGCAAAGATGATAAGTTCTCGCTCACAACCAATGTCCCCGACACAGCTGCCGATTATGAAATTTCTGCAAACAAGCTCTTTAGTGCTGTCGTGTTAAAACAGGTGCTAAAGTCGAAACATATGTGTGTATATGAATAAAACAAAAAAGGTTTACAACAGACAATTGTGACGAAGCACTACAACGTACAAGCACAAACCCTTTATACTTGTCAACGACTTCAACGTAGACAAGTGAACCTTAGGGCCTAGCTTAGCCACCTTGTAATTCTAGTCACCATAGCCTCGTCATCATCTAGACACTGTAACTTCGTGGAGATGTGGATATTTTTTTTTAAGTCACATTGGTGAGTGAGGATGTCCTGAGCAGGCATTGTTGGGCATGCCAGGCATGCTCACGCTGTGTTTCATTGGATGCGCAGAGTTTCTCTTTAATATGATGACTGCGGTTTGTGACCTAGGCAAAGCGCTGGGCTCAGCTGAGTCGGTGGATGTGGCCACAGCCACCATTGGCTACAATCTAGATCGCGGATGCGACGCATCGATCTCCAACAATGCCGACTTACAGTCTGCAGAACGACCTGGTCCATACAGCACCAAAGCTGGCGAAACATACATCTGCTTCGCAGGCCACCCAACCCCTGACAGAAGAAGCCTCTGCTGGCTGTACAAGCTGAGGTAAGTGGGATTTTGATTTGATCGAGTTGGCACACTGTTAACTGAGAAAAAACATTTCAAAAAGCACAAGAACACAGAGAAACAGTACAAACTTAAGTGCTTGTATGTGTACTATGTTTCCATGTCCTCGTCCTTTTTTAACTGTTTTTTTTTTCAGTTAACAATGAGGTAAAGCGAGCTGTGTTGGGCCCAGCATGCAATATTGACCCTCACTCTGATTAGTAGGCCGTGACTAGCGAGCATCATGGCACCTGGGACAAGGCTCAGGTCGGCCATCCCTGTGGTGCTGAGGTCACCCTCCCGACCAGTAATTTGGAGGCTGTACAGGCCTCGGCCAACAGGCTATCCAGACTTGAACCACCCAAGACCAGAGTGCCGCTCCAGCACCAGGAGCAATTAATGTGGACGTCCTTGTTCAAAGGCTTAGGACGTCCTTGTTCAAAGGCTTAGGAGCAGCAAAGCTACGGCTGAGCCTCAATAAACCTCAATAAAGGGCTTTTATATGCAGGGACTAATTAAATACTAATTATTTCGATCTAAAATTTTCATCCCGAACATATTGCTGGGCCTTTTGTTTAGTTGGAACATTTCTGCTCTACATTATGTTGTGATAGAAAATCTTAGGTGCAATTATTGCAGTTCGTCTACTTCGTCAGTTCAAGTACAAAGATCGCGGGTTGATGTCATCTTTATTTGTGAGTACTGCTGTCTTGCAAAATTGCAGTAGGGTATTTATAGACTTCCTATTAAATCTGTGAATAATTATAAAGGTCATTAATGTAAAGAATATTTGAATTACATAATTCAAGTGCACAATACTCAAATACCTGTTCATTATTTAAAAGAACTGGAATTTTAATAATAAAACATTCATTACAAGAACTGTTTATTTGATTTCAATTAACATTAACACTCATTTTTGATGATGATTGTGCAAAATGAGTCTCAATCGGGACCAGAATGCTTATTTAAATAGATTCTTCTTGTAAATTTATAAATTTCAGTGATTTTTAACATAAAATATACTTTCCGTGAAGTAAGTAACTGTTACTCTGATATTTATACATAATGCAGTACTGCAAAAAAGAATGCTAACATAAAACATTCCAGTGAAATTCTTCATGACATACGAGGCAGTAAAATTGCAGTAAAGTCATTGAAGGTCGATGAGCTTTCGCAAATGCCTTTGCTTTATATGTAAACCAATTTTCTTGTTGAAATAAGAAACAATATTCCCTAAATAAAGTTTGTGACAAACAACACTCTGATGACTTTTTGTAGCCAACTTCCACGTAACCAAAAAATTTTTTCTCATGAAAGTTTTTAGTAGTAAGATATTTTTATTAATGCATTAAGTATGTACAATTTTTTTTATTGCATTTGAGATGATCCCCAAAAGGGCTGAGACATTTGTCAAGGAATTTAGAGTCTGTTTGCCAAAAGGACATCCAAGTAAAGCTATTAATTGGCCTAGATTGATTGATTGTACTCTGAGAACTTTAACATCATTAATTTCACAAGCATGTATTTATCAATGAAGGGAAACTCAAGGTCAAAGTTTTATTTTTGGATTATGTACTGAAATCGTTACACATGACATCACAGACTTTTTAGTGTATTCGTCACATTTTGCCAACATTGACTCAATGAAATTTCATAAAACTTGGCATGGTAACTCTGCAGCCTATTCAGAGGACGATGTACTTTATTGTCACCTTTAGAATCTATGTATAAACCAGTATACGTTGTAGAAATCTACGAAAGTCACGGCATTTGGCACAGTAATTTTATGGTGACAACACTACCAACGTTTTTTTTTTCATGCATTCTCTTGCTTTCCAAGCGTTCTCTAACAATAAAAGTAGCGTTTTCGGTGTTGCAAAACTGTTGTTTCTGAATACTTGAAAAATTGGTTTTCTCTTGATATTGTCCCATTGAATGATGCATGGTGTCATGACATAGCAGGTCCTTTGTACTATGTAATGAGTGTAACGCCGGAGTCAAGTGGGAAAGTTAGGTGTACCAACAGGAAGCACATTTCAATTAACGTGCTGCCTACCAAACATAAATGATGCTAGCTGATTTCCGCTTGCATAAGAGTATGTTGCGGTCAGAGTGCATTCTGTGAATGCACTCTGCTGTCTCTCAACTGCATGTATCTCTGTGGGTAAAGAGTTGAAACGCTTGTATAGAAGGCAGCTGCCATTTTTGCTAATAAAAACGTAACTCACCGTTGTAATTATTATTTCGATATAAAACAACCACGTTTTCTACTTTCTTTTTTCTTTATCTACACTTACGAAAAACATGCTTACAGACTGTCACTATTTTTTCTTTGCTATACCAGTGCACAGTGATTTCCTGTTTAGCTCTCTGCACCATAAAGTGTCTCTCGGTGTTCCGAAGCTTATTCTGCATAAGGGCAGTCAAGGTGAGATGCGAGTTGAAAAATGGAAGTCTTTTTCAAAATAACGCATTTTAATTTTTATTTACTTTCACAAGTTTAGCCTCTCTCTCTACTTTCTCAATAAAAGAACTGAACATTGTAATTGAACTTGAGGTAGGTTAAAATTGCTTTTAAAAAGCACAAGCTGGCTACTAAAAATTAAACAAAAATTGCAGCATATCCACTGAGTGAATGATGATGAGCAGGGCAAAGCTTCGGAGGGTTTTATAAGTAAACTGTGAATCCACGGTCAGTCCATTTGGCTGTCTGTCTGTCTGTCTGTCCGCACCTGCTGAGTGAGTCTTAGAACTAAGTGGTCACGTAGCAAAAGAGACATGCATGTATAGACACACGGCCCATAAAAAAGCTCATTTATTAGAGTCCCGTGGAAATAGTCACCTGGCTGCTTGCCATTGCATTTCGTATGAGGAGTTCACTAAAGCAATATGCTCAAAATAACCATAATTGCCAAGCTCTCATGATGGAAGAAATCATATTAAAAAACATTTTCTGCATAGACGACCTTTCACTTATGCGTTTTTTTCGACCTTTCACTTATGCGTTTTAAGTGCGTTTTTTTCATGATCCACTTATGGGCAACTTCTCGAGTTTGGAAACCATGTTTTAAATATGGAGCATTTCTTAGTCGCACGATGTGACGCTTCGTGCATTGGCATTGTCCATATCCCCACTGCGCATGCTCACGCCTCGCGTATCGTGCCGCATGCTTGCATCTTATTCATAAGAAAACACTTGTTGACAGCACTCGCTGCTGCTACATAATAGGGACACATCACTCCATATATTCAACACAAGAGTCATGGCCAACACACAGATCTGGAATGTGTCCCTGTCTGAACAGGTGTTGTTCAAGGGATATTTCAACTCTGAAAAACACGGACATTTCAGTACATTGAATAGTCAAAGGTCCACATATATGCTCTATTTCTAAATTGGTGAGCTTCAGTGCATTTTGACTGCAATAAATTGCTCTATGACAGAGGATTATTTTGATTGCAGGATGATATTTTTTTTATGCCACAGGTATCGGTTCTAGCTTTATTAAACATTGTCATCTTCCATCCCTGTTTACTAAGATGTGAATAATTAATGTCACCATGATAATGCATTTTTACCATAAGGCAATCCGATTGCCTTTGACTAAAATAAGTATCTGGCAGACCTACAGTTTTGGTCGCATAGATTGTGTTTTTTTTTTTACCTTAGTGCTGCTCATCTCTGATTTGTGGTGCTGCTACTTGATTCTTAGGATTGCCACTGCCCAATTGCCACCTAAGGTCAGCCGCCACTGGCCGTTTTTTTTTTTGTCGTAATATCATCAGTACAGGCTGGCAAAGGGTCAAGCAGGAGTGCAGGGAACATTCATGGTTAAAAGGAAAAGCAGTAGAGCAGATGATGCTCTTGGGTTTTGTATACTTGTGGACAGGAGCAAAAGCCAGAAAGGAAAACCAAGAAATGGTGCAGTGCATAGAAAATGACATAGATGAACTATAAAAAGAGTGCCAGATAATTATATTTGGACATATGAACCCACTCATAGAAGATATGGATTTATATACTGATCCAAAAGGCAGAATGCTAACGGATATGTGTGAAAGCTATGATTTGATCATTTGCAACTGTACCGAGAAGTGTGAAGAGCAGATAACATATAAGGTGGGAAGGCTACACTCGACGATAGATTATGCACTGATGTCACATAGGATGTATGATAGGCACAGGAGAATGCACATAATAAGTGAATATGGCTCCAGAAGTCTGGGTAGTGATCACAAACGTATCAAGCTAAGTTTTGGAAGAGCAATGAAAGTGGGAAGGAGGCATTATGAGCAACCACATGGTACTATTTATTCAGAAAGGCAAATAGAAACAGCAACTAAAGGGATTAAGAAAACAATCACCGACGATATTAGAACAGAGTGGACGTACACAAATCTAACTTGATTATTTGAGTTAGAGCTTGCTAAGGTACGAGTCAAATCAACTAGGAAAAGGACACCCAAACCCAAGAGGTGGTGGGATGAGGTAGTTAAGAGGCCCATAGTAAAACATCAGGAAGCCTCTATGGAACACAGGTATGCTAAAAAAAGGGGTGTACCAGAAGATGATGTCAAAAGAAAATGAGATAAATTTTTGAGCTGCAGAAGGGAAGCGTCCGATTTGATCAGTGAAAAGATAAGAAGAAAGGGGGCCCAATGAATGGTGGAAGTAAACAAAAAGGATAAAAGGCAGCTGCAAGTTTTGGAAACATCTTAATTCTCGGAGCAATAAGACAAGCCTGATTGATTGATATGTTAGGTTTAACGTCCCAAAACCACCGTTTGATTATGAGAGACGCCATAGTGGAGGGCTCCGGAAATTTTGACCACCTGGGGTTCTTTAACGTGCACCCAAATCTGAGAACACGGGCCTACAACATTTCCACCTCCATCAGAAATGCAGCCACCGCAGACGGGATTCGATCCCACGACCTGCGGGTCAGCAGCCGAGTACCTTAGCCGCTAGACCACCACGGCGGGGCATAAGACAAGCCTGGAACAGAGGTTTATAACAACAGTTCAAGGGGTTAGGCTAGAAGGGGATGAGGCGATAGGATATATAAGAACAATAATGACTGAAAAATCTAAAAAACAAGAAAGCAATGTATGCACCCCAACAGATGAGAATAGACCAATTAGCATAGTAGCTCCACTGGGATAACGAGAGTAGGAAAGTGCAGAGAAGAGGGTTCCTAATAAGCACATCGACAGGGCCTGATGGTGTCCCGTTCTAAATGGTACAGCCTTATAAATTCATTTATCCATCCAGCGTAGGCGTTTATCCAACCTAGCTCGATGTTGTGTAGACTGTCTACAATGCTGTCCAGAATCGAAACGCAGCCACTGTCCACAGGTTTACGGCACGCGCACCTGTTTCTAATACAGCTGAACCCCTTTATAGAACACTGATGAAAGAGACATATGGGTATAAGAGACACCAGTGTGCCAATATTGAGAAAGATGTTGATAGGAAAAGGCATAATGGGGCACCTTGCCTATGTGAAAGACAAGAACACTTCATATAAAAGACAAAAATTACTCCCCCGTGTATGCCTTTTATAAAGGGGTTCAACTGTACATGATTCAAACCCTGGAAAAAGGAAGAGCCAAGGAGAAGCTCCGACGTCACTCTCTGTAATAGTGAACTATATCGTAGGGCTTCTAACGGCGAGGCTATTGCATGCAACATCGCATCCTCAAGCACAGCAGCACAAATCTATGTGCCGAAAGCAAAAAAAAAAAAAAGCGACACCAACAGCATCTGCAATCTAAACTTGAAGGCACAAGAAAGCGCATCAGGGCCTCAAAGGTTCGCGCGCACAGTGTTGGAGGACACCACGCGCTGCTACTGGCCGATCTCGACAAACTGGCAGTGGGGTTAGCGGGGTGCGAATGTTCATGCTTGGATATTTGCAGCCGCGCGTGACTGACTAGCCTTCCCTGGCAGCGCAGGCAGCACCGTTTCAAACCTGCGCTATAGCGCAAGTTCGTATCAAATGTCGCAGAGCGTAAAACTTCCCAACAACCATGCTCCATTATATTGGAGGCATTGGAGCCTAATGGGCAACGGCTGGGCCCACAAAAAAATTCGTATCGCCCCGAAAATTCATACGAGCTATGATTGTATCACCAAGGTGTCACTATAGTTGAATTACCCAGAACGTTAGTTTTGGAAAATATTTGATATTACAAAATTAAAAGAAAATGTTCAGCTTTTACAACACTTCCTTGTAATTTTGTAATATCGATACTTTTTCGAAACTTATGTTCTGGGTAATTCAACGTGTTACGTCCAACTTCGATTCAAACTGGTACCAACTTTGCTCCTAAACTCTCAATGGTTCATAGTCTAGCCACTTCAATCAAATTCTTGATGCTCGATATCATAAAAAAAAAAAACGCACATGAAAATGCTGTTTAGCTATGCTTTTTTTTTCCCGAGTCTGTGGAAAGACTTCTTTGCTGCGATTACTTGTTCTTATCTGTAAACCAATAAGCAATTTCTAGCAATGAACCTAGCTTGACAAGAAATAAGATTTATGCAATGAGTTTGCAGCTGCTTATTTCACTTTTACAAAAATTGAAACCAAGCTAGCTCTAGTGTTGCTGTTTTGATATAATCATTTCAAAAAATGGCAGCAGTAAAGAAAGGTGCTCAACTTCTCTTTTAAAGAAGAAGTTTGAGACATATTGTTGGAGTGGAATGAACACAAGGAACACTTTTTGAGAAGTGGCAGTGTAGAAATGCATGTAAATATATTACTTCCCCAAACAGACCCAATCTCAAAACGTTTTAATACCAAATTATATACTTGCGAGCCCGTAAAAATTCTCTACTTTTCATAGGACGACTAGAGATTCGCTTTAGCCTAGCCTACGGAAGGTTGCATAGACAGCATTATCAGAAGTTACTGGGCAACATTTTGTATGCCTCACAACCACAGAAATCATACAATATGGTGCATTGACTGATCAGCTGCAGAATATGGCCATATTCATGTACTCTTAAACCCCTTTATAAGAGACTTGCTTTGGGGAAAAATTATTATCTCTCATATGAGGTGTCTATTATAAGTAGGGTACCGCTTATGCATTTTCTGATCAACCCATATTTTAATGTGTGCACATCTGCGTCTCTTATACACAACTATTCGTTACACGAGTCTCTTACACTCAGTTCATGATCTTGGCAAAAAAACATTTTTTCACTCTGTTCCTTCATATTATAGTAGCAATAGCTGAAAAGCTGGGTATATGTTTTCTAGTAATTTAACTTAAGACATTCTGCAGAAAACATTTCAATGCATAATCTTTTTTTTTTCAAGTGGGAGAAGAGGCACACCTAATGTAAACTACTGGCAATGACCCTTATTCTGAAAGGCATCCTATGAAGACAAGGTATGCCATGCCTTTAGCAAGAACCAGAATATGGCAACAGCATAGGCATATATGCAAAGCTTTTATTAAAACAAGTGTAAAGAGATTCATTTACAGTTTCTATATTATAAATGACATGCGACACACATCCTCCAAATCACTGGCTAAAACAAATGCACAACTGCCCCGAAACCGGCATACATACAAGAACAAACAAAAATATGAATATATAAATTTCATTCTGTTCTTGTGGGCATAACTGCAAGAAGCAAGAACTTCGAGTGCATAGCAGATAAAAGCAAGTCTAAGACAGTAAATGAGGAGGCTGAAAAAAAATTAAAAATTTTCTTCATACTGTAAAAATGACGTAAGCTATGAAAGTTGAGAACAGTCTCACAGAAATTTCATTCTAAAACATATAATCGCAGCTGTTGCTCACATTACTCCACTCATTCGACAAGCACAGTCTTGCTAGTATCAGAATATAAAACTATTTCAAGCTGTGCTAACAGCAGATGTGTATAAACTGTATAGTTATATGCATAATTCCATTTTGCTTCATTAAAGGCTATCACACATGAGCACGGCAGCAAGCAGCACCTCTTGCAGGCTTTACTCCACAGTGACTGACTTTGCAAGGTTCCGAGGGCAGTCCACCTGCAGGAAAAGCAGCAGGACATGTCAAACGGTAACATTCCTAAGAAGGCAAGAAATCATTGTTCAATCCAGGTAGTTTTTTGTTAGGAAACCTTTAATACTCTGCCTTTATATTTCAGGGACAACAGTGTCTCTATATTCCAGAAACGCTTACTGCTGCTCTGTTGTAGCTCAAATTTTGCAAAAAGACAGCATTTTATGGCCTTCATGTTAGCACCATAACAAATTACATTATTACTCACCTAGATATCAAGAAAAAAATATTTAGTTTATCACGAGGCCAGCTGCTCCCAAAGCAGTATTGTGGTAAACCCTTTTTTTCTGGCAGCTGCAAAAAACAGCTGTATTGGGAGGGTTGCACTTGTTCTGAAGGAGCAAGTAACAAGCAACCAACCTTAATGAACGGCTTTTGGAACAGGGTTGGTGAAAGAAGTTAATGCTAATGCCCCCTTAGGAATGGCTAACTTCTTCATAAATGAAATCAACTTATCACAGGCACACAGGGTTGGTGAAAGTTTATGCTAATGCCCCCTTAGGAATGGCTAACTTCTTCATAAATGAAATCAGCTTATCACAGGCAAGCAATGATGTTAAGTCCTACGTTAAACCATCTGGAGCTCAAAATGTAATCTTCCTGGAAAATGCACGTAAGGAGCGTATATTAGAATGTTTTTTCTAATATTTTAAGTGAATTGCATACATTTCTGTTTGTAACGAAGCTTGATGAAAAAATAAGAAGCAAAATGCCAATTCCATAGCACAACATTAAGTCTTCAAATTCTTGCAATGGCATAATTGCTATATCAACACTTCTAGTAATGTCAGGGATTAAATAAGTAGGTTGCCTACAATCAACAAATTTTTTTTCTGTAGCTGCAAAAATAGGTTACATTCCACAGTTCTGGATTAGGACTGTCGTACGAGACTCTGCAGTACATATCACAGTGTCTCTAACACGAGTCAGAGTAGCAAGAAATCTGGAATTCATGAAGTGACAAAATTGTAATTTTACTAACAATGTGTTACTTTTAAAAGCCCAATTAGAAAATAAAAATTGAAGCCAGCTGTCAATATGTGCCGAGTGAGCTCTTTTTTAGCTTGAAAACGACTAATAAGGGTTGTTGGTGCACAAGAAACTTGAACTCGGAGGCTGAGAATGCATAGCTATGTCTTCAAGCAGAAGTCAATGGGAAATGTCACTAAGCTGAGTACAGACACCAATGCAAGGGCATAACAAAAGAAGCCATGGCCATGACTATTTTGAACCATTTTGTTTCCTGCAACAGACTGATTGATTGATTGATTAATTGATATGTGGTGTTTAACGTCCCAAAACCACCTTATGATTATGAGAGACGCCGTAGTGGAGGGCTCCGGAAATTTCAACCACCTGGGGTTCTTTAACGTGCAACAAAATCTGAGCACACGGGCCTACATCATTTCTGCCTCCATCAGACATGCAGCCGCCGCAGTCTGGAATCGATCGCGCGACCTGCAGGTCAGCAGCCCATCCTGCAACAGACTTGTCATCTTTTTAAACAAATACATGAATGATTTCTAGGCTCTATATTTTCCAGTCATGCTTTCTACATCAAAAGTCCTATTGCCATAACACAGTTCACAATATTGTAATTGTACATGAAGTCACACTTACATTGCAACCTTTGAGCACAGCAATGTGGTAAGACATGAGCTGAAGTGGGATAACAGTCAACACTCCCTGGAGGCAGTCCACCGAGTGTGGCACTTCTAGATACTTGAAGGCCATCTTCTTGGTCTCTTCATCCCCTTTTTCACAAATTATAATGGGCCGTCCATCACGTGCGATCACCTGTGATGTGCACATAAAATTGGCGTGAAGCATCACATGACAATAAATTTCGTGCATGTATCAGATAAACACTATATATACTTTCTACAATATGTATACAGTACACTCGCAATAATTCAAACTCTAATAATTTATACTTTCAGTTAATTCAAATAAAATCCTATTTTTTGATTGGCCCTTTATTCATTCAATATACTATTTAAAAGCCTCTTAATTTAAACTCCACTAGCTGGTTAATTCATACCTTTTGCTGTTCATACCGAAAGATATCTGCTGCTTTCCCACTAGAATTTAAAAAATTCCATGCTTATATAATTCCAAGTCTAAAAAATAAAAAAATAAGCACCTCAGAGCTTCAAGGAAAAAAGGCTTTGCTAGTAAGTATATGTTGGAAAATAAGCACATGCATGGTAAACCATTATGCTTCTCAACTGGTATGGGGAGCTTTGTGCTGAAGGCACTTTTATCAAAGAAGCAGTTTGAAATTCACAATTTCTTTAAAAGGTCGGATCAGCAGTAAATGGCCGATAATCTTGTAAACCTTACACATCTGCTTTCTGTTCATTGCTTGCCATTAGGTTTTAAAAATGCTTGAAAGACCAGCAAGCAACCCCAAGGTCCAAAAATTGTTGTAAAGAGAAATATGTGCACTTTTACTTCGTGAACATGCTGCTGCAAGAATTTTGCAAATACGTGCTATATTTTGGAAGTTACAGGGGCTAGAACAACGCGTTCAGCTGGTTTCAAAATTTCGCGCAGTCTCGCCACCCTTCACCAAAGAAAGGGGAAGGCGTGACCCCTCGTCGGGACTCCACCCACTTCAGCAGTGTGACAAGACGTCAGCGATTGACGTTATCGGCGAACTAGATCAGTCCCAACGCACTTGCACTTGCTGCGATGCCTGGTTTTGCTGCGATACCTGGTTTGCGCTTGCTGCGATGTCCATTTAACCAGTGCCGACGCTTTTCCGCAGCCCAGTCGCTCAATTTGCAGCCGACAACGATTTGCAGCAAAACTGCGTTCCAAAACCTCGACATGAAGATAGCCAAATTTTTCTGGAGTTTGATTTTTATGGGAACAGTGGGAACAGACTACCACGTTATCTGGGAGCAGCAACACAAAACACAAATAATGCACTTAATAGTGGCTGTGCCTATCAATAGGTTGCGCAACAATCTGCTCACTCCCAAAGACTGGGTCAGTGAAGTGTCCCGATTTCGATGCATGCAGCCTATGGGGAGTTTCGCAACTCAAATGATTGAATAGCTCTGTTGTAGCTATGGGTGGGAACAGGAACAGTCGTTGACTTCACTACTGTTTGTTGAGACCTGGTTTAGACCAATCGACAAGCTGTGTGCTACGCCACGTCGCTGATCGTAGAGTTGTTGTCACTGCGTGTGCAAGGAGATTAGCGAAGCGTAGAAAAGGAGCGCAGGAATCACTTTTCGAAATGGAGGCTGTGTGCGGCACGCAGCTCTGTAATAGAAAACGTGATTGCTGTGGTCTACTCTACGAATTGCTGATCTTGTTTGGGGGGTGTAAAAAAAAGTGAGCCTGTTGACTGATCCTTTAAAAAAAATTTTTAGTTTTGATAATATCGATGACGCTGCGATCGCCACGGAGTGCGGGCGCGTTCACGTGTGCTCTGGTTTTCTCTAATCTTTTCGCAGTTTTGTTTGTGACTAGCTACTCAAACTTTTCACCAAAAGATTTGTGAAGTTCTCCGGACTCACGGGACATCTTATTTGCAGGTGGGACTTTTCATTTACCAGAAAACCACCCTGTACTGCCCACCCACCACGCCCCTATTGGGTTAAGCCTAGGCGTGCTCGCCAGTCGTCTCGCCTACGATTGCGCCGGCCGCGCCTCGGCGCGTGTCATCTGCATATCTCACCAGCGCGAGCCCGTACCTTCGTCTTCGCTATGAAGATCCAGGTCGCCGGTCAGGATATTTCACTGGAAGACGTGACCATCGAGTCTGGCTGGCTCACTGCTTGATCGCGCCGCTCACCACTGGCGCTGACAACTCGACCCCGATCGATGAATCATCTTAAGACCCAAGCAACAAGCTCCAGTCTCAAGCGAGACAGCGTATGAAAGCTCAAGTTTTAAAGGTGGGCTGCATGCCCCCGCTTCCAACGAAGGGCATCAAGACTGTTATTCGCCCCAAGGGGGCCCTTCATATAGCCAAGGTGGGCAGTCCTGTGGTGACTGCAGCCATTCTCCAAGCAGGCGAGCTCACCGATAACGAAAGCATAAAAGATACCGTCTGCCCGAATATACAACAAGACGTTCTCGTCAGCACACCTGACCCGGACCATGCAGACCGGTACGTCCGCATTCGTTCTATCCAAGTGAACGGCGTCACCCACGACCTGAATGCCTACGAAACCGCAGCTGAACACACGACCAAGGAGGTCATCCTTGGGATCCCACTCACGGAGACCCCCCAGCAGATCCACAACAATATCGTCACTGCTTAAAACCCGACGGCCTTGGCAGCCAAGCGTATCCACCTCAACTACAACGGTGGTTATCACCTTTGACGGCCAGGATGTGCCTTATAAGGTCCGCTATGGGCCCACGTTACTCCCATGTTCGCTCTATCGGAAGCAAATTGACATTTGCTATCAGTGTGGCCACCTGGGACGCCGCATGAATGTTTGTCCCTACCCAAAGAATAAGATTTGCCGAGGCTGTGGGGCCCGCAACCCTCCAGTCGATCACAACTGTGATCCTAAGTGCTCTCTCTGCGGCGGCCCTCATCTTACTGCTGAAAAAAGCTGTCCTGCTCGTTATAAAACTCCATACGTTATTCGTAAGTGCATTGGGGAACGACGGGCCAACAGCCAAGCTATCGACCAAGACGCCGTTCTCACCACCCTCAACACCAAAACCAGATTCCATTCCCACAAGCAGAACAAAGACGATCCCGCTCCAGAACTCCATCTCGGTCCAGGCAACAACGCTCAAGATCCCGGTCCACATCAGGATCAGATAGGAAATCTACCAACAATACCAAGGTGAGCTTCGCAGAGACCCTCAAGGGCACCTCGCCAAAGGGTCGTAACACAAACAACACACAAGCTACTGCCCCTCCTCCTTTGCCAGACAACCCAGAAATAGCTCATCTCAAGCGCGAGAACATGAACCTCCGCGATCTCTTAACCAAACTGATGCAGGGGGTTAAAGCCCTCAAACAAACTCAGACGTCAACTCCCACACCTACCGCTCAGAACACCCCTACCCATAGTCAGGAGGCATCTTTGACTCCTGCCCCCAAAAGGAGAGTTCTGCAAGATGGAGCCACGAGCCAAGTCCGTTCTGAGGTTAAGGACATGCTCATCGCACTTCAAACGACTATCTATGAGTACTCTACAACAAGCGCTCGACACCATCTAGCACCTTCTCATGGGCATTGTTCAACGAGTGAGGAACTTGTAAAATCATGTTCTTACACCTTTTAGCCAAGCTGTGCCCGTCTGCGACCCTTCTGGGACGCCGATGGCGACATCCCCCGTTTCCTACCATGGCCCGCACTAAGCAAGGCACCCTTGTTTGGCAGTGGTACTGCCGGGGATTTCACCAGAAACGATCGGTCCTTAATCAATACCTACGTCAACACAGCCGCCGCCCTGATGCTATTCTACTCCAAGAAACGAACATTGCCCCCACCACACACCCCGGTTATCAAACATTCCAAACAGCTCACCCACGTCACCGAGTTTCCACCCTAGTACGGAGTTGCATCCCGTTATTGAACATGATCTCCATAGCCCTCACATCGAACACCTGTTCCTCGAATTATTTCCCAATCGTAAGTGGAAAGAATGCATCTTTCTTTTAAATGCTTACAATAGCCCCAAGAACAAAGAAAAGTGTAGATTCCTCACTCTCTTCGAGAAGGCCCTCCATGTTGCTGGAACGCACCCTCTCCTTATCAGCGGCGACTTTAACCTTGCCCATACTGATTGGGGCTACGTTCGCACGGAAGGTGCAGCTCGCAAACTCTGGCAAGATTACCATGACTTGGGGCTCACGCTTATCACAGATCCATTTTTTCCCACACGCTTTGGTACCTCCACCACCCGGGACTACTCCAGACCTCACGTTTACCTACCATATCAGCAATGCACACTGAACTAACACCCAACAGGACCTAGGGAGCAACCATTACCTTATCGCTATCTCTTTACCTCATCTCGTCGCTGCGCCTGCCCTCACCGAAGAGTTCACTATTACCGACTGGAATGCATTTCGTCAGCTACGCAGTGGCGCCACCTCAGCGGAGCGCATCACCGATATTGACACTTGAACGCAAGCCTTATGCACTGACGTCTAGACAGCCACTCGGGTGATAACCACAGATGCCCCGGTTGAATGCATGGATAGCCGCCTAGCCCACTTTTTAGAGGCTAAGGCCTCTATCGTAGCTCGGTAGAAGGGGCAGCGCCTAAACCGTCACCTCAGATGCAAGATCTCTAAACTCAGCACAGCCATAGAGGAGCACTGTCAAATGCTCAGTTGGCAACAATGGACTGAGCTGTGTAACACGATGGATGGGCAACTTCACCGCCCATCCTCGTGGAAACTCTTGAAACACCTACTCGACACTACCAACACAAACACTTCCCAACAGGATCGGCTGCAGAAACTCCTTTATATAAAGACCCTTGAGCATGGCCAGCAAAATGTGCTTGACTATCTCTGCACCAGGTACATCTCCAAGGGACAAGTCAGTCCACACAGCAATTACGTCGGTAACCGCAACCCCACACTAGACGCAGAATTTAGCAAATCCGAAATACATGCTGCCCTCTGTAAGCTCAATGGTCGCTCTGCTCCAGGCCCAGATGGGGTCACAAACAAAACCCTTCGCAATCTAGATGATGAATCCGTGTCCCATCTAACTCGCTACATCACCGATTGCTGGTGCAATGGCTCCCTTCCGCCTGCCTGGAAAACTGTGAAAGTCATCTTAATTCCAAAGCCCGGCAAACCATCTAGCCTCAACAACCTAAGACCCATTTCCCCCACTTCATGCGTGGGCAAGGTTATGGGACATGCCTTCCTGGCACGTGTCAACACTTACCTCAAAGACAACTCTATCTATCCCAACACCATTACTGGATTTCGACCTCACCTGTCAGCGCAAGACGCTATGCTGCAACTTAAGCACCAAGTTCTAAACGATCGTTCCTGTAACACCAAAGCTATTCTCGGACTCGACCTTAGTCAAGCTTTTGACAAGATTTCCCATGCTGCTATTCTCGAACAAGTTTGCCTCCTCCACCTGGAAGAGCAAGCCTACAATTACATTCGTGAATTCCTCTCCAACCACACGGCCACCCTTTCGGTCAGAGATTTACGATCAGCCCTGATTCCTCTTGGCAGTGTAGGCACCCCGAAAGGGTCAGTCATCTCCCCATGCTCTTTAACTTAGTCATGCTTGGCCTTGCACAGCAATCACAACAGGTCAACAGCATCCACTATACTATCTACGCCGACGACATCACCATCTGAGCGTGTCAAGGTAGTGATGGTCAAGTGGAGACAGCCCTGCAGACGGCGATTGACGCGGTTGAGGCCTATCTCCAAAGAACCGGACTGCGCTGTTCACCGACTGAATCGGAGCTGCTTCTTTACAAGCCCATTCAGCGGGGATGTCCCCCGACACACCTACATTAGCAAAGAACCTGTGACACCATCACCCTTCACCTTCAAGATGGCAGCCCTATCCCGCACATCCCTATTATCCAAGTCCTCGGTCTCACTATATCAGCCAATGACTCTAACGGCTTGGCTCTCAGCAAGATCTCCGCTCAATCTCACAACACCTTACGTCTTCTCAAACGTATATTCAACAGAAGAAGTGGTCTCAAAGAAGAGAGCCTTCTACGCCTTGTGTAGTCTTTTGTCCTGTGTCATATCACCTACGTTGCTGCTTATCTGAACTGGTATCGTGCAGAACAAAACAAGCTCGATACCCTCATACGAAAGGTCTACAAGCAAGCACTTAGCCTCCTGCACTACACCAGCACGGAACTTTTCAATCAACTGGGAGTTCACAACAACCTCGTAGAACTCATCGAAGCCCAACAACGCAGTCAGCTAGAACGGCTCGCACTCACTGAAACGGAATGCTCTATTCTCTCCCCACTTGGCTTCACGTATCATCAGCAACAGGGCCCCCAACAATAAATTCCGCATAACATCCGCAGCTGGATTCACGCGGATCCCATCCCAAAAACACGAATCCTAAGTACAACAGAGCCTGGCGCCAAGCTCGCGCTAGAGCCATCGCAAAAACCCTTGCTCACGAACCTGGCACGACATTTCTTGACGCAGCTCAGTATCCTCAAGGCACACATTTTGTAGCTGTCGCCACACGCAATGGAGACCTACACCATGCAACCAGCGTCACTACTTCCTCTGCCGAGACGGCTGAAGAGGTGGTCATCGCCCTGGCTACTCTAAATCCAACCTGCGACACCATCGTATGTGACTCTCACTCAGCCTCAGTAACTACAGCAAAGGCCGCATTTCTCCTCAAGTGCTTCGCATCCTCTGCCAGGAACCACACTCAAAAGAAAACATGATCACCCCGACATGGATCCCCGCTTACGCAGACCCAGTCCACCCACGCCTCCCCAACCTCAACGAGGTCACCCACTCCCTTGTACAAGGCCTTGTCAACCGCGCTGGAGCTACTGGAGACGACATGGACACCAGGGACAACCTGACTACCTACAATGATCTGGTTAAGAACTTCTACCTCAGATGCCAAGCCTTTCCCCCACCTCACCCCAAGCTCAACTGGGCACAGGCCACCACTTCGCCTTTGTGTCTACTTCAAACAAACACGTATCCCTCACTTGCCCAACACCACCTCATATTCCCGGACATGTACACAACCTCCCACTGCCGGTGCTGCGGCACTCGCCCGGCTACGCTCCCGCACATGCTGTGGGAGTGCCCGGCACAGTACGCACACTAACGCCACGACCCTTTCGTCGAAGCTCCATGAGGCTCTGCGAAGACCCGCTCTTTACGACCAAACCTGGGCGACCCAGCACACCCGCGAGGCAGCGTCGAAGCAAGCCCTTGATGTCCCCTCATAGGAGGCTTAGGCCCGGCCACCAAAACTTGCTGGTTTCTCATAATAAAGTTTATTCCTCCTACTCCTGATGAAATCAATGCCTAATCGTAATGTGTTGTGTCACCTCACCCACAGTCATATCTGAGAACTTCTGATAATTCAAACTTATTTCAAACTTGATAATTCAAACAAAATTCAGAGGTCCCTTCGAGTTTGATTAAATGAGAGTTGACTGTATCTACCATCAAAAGTTGACCTAAATGATAAAAAGTTATTTGATCAGTTAACCAGACTTTTATTCCCAATCGATTGATTGATTGATACGTGGGGTTTGATTGATTTGTGGGGTTTACGTCCCAAAAGATATGTGGGGTTTAACGTCCCAAAACCACCATATGATTACGAGAGGCGCGAGAGTGGAGGGCTCCGGAAATGTCAACCACCTGGGGTTCTTCAATGTGCATCTAAAAGTGAGCCCACGGGGCTACAGCATTTGTGCCTCCATAGAAAATGCAGCTGCCGCAGCCAGGATTTGATCCCGTAACCTGCGAGTGAACAGCCGAGTACCTTAGTCACTAGACCACCGCAGCGGGGCCAAACTTTTATTCCTATACCTTAGCAAAAAAAAAAAAAACCATTAGTTTTAGCATGCTTTTCCTGGCTTCATGTGGTAACTAGCCAATTTAGGGTTACTGAAGCCTCACAACAACCGTAAGACTGAGGCAAGGATAATTAGGACGTTCAAGAGGAAAGTAGGTACTCTTTGATCAAAACAGAAAGCTTATTGTGCACCTTTGTTGAAGACAAATTGAACTTCGGGGTTTCACGAGCTAAAATTACTACATCATATAAACCATGCTGTAGCAGAGGCTGCATTAATTATTGGGGTTTTACATGCCAAAACCATACCATGAGGCACAGTGCAGTGAGGGGACTCCGAATTATTTTTGACCACCTGGGGTTATTTGACATATACACCAAAATTAAGTACACTAATGTTTCTGCATTTTCCCCTCATTGAAAAATGAGTGCTGCAGCCCCAAAATCAAACTCATGTCCTTGAGCTAACAGTGCAACAGCTTTGCTATCAAGTTACCACAGTAAGTAGGTCTTAGTTAAAGACCCAAGTACCATACAATTGGGCTCAGATTTTCACGGCAGCTTATTATGTAAAAAAAAAAAGAGCTTCCAGATTTTTGCACTAGAAGCTCATGTGCTTTTTTTGCTTGGATGCCCCATTAATGTACTTCCTTGTGATATGCAGCTTCATCAGCTAAACCAGTGTCCAATCATGTACCATTACACTAGCACAACCCATGCTCAAATATTTGAACTATAATTGCGAAATTGGAAACTTGTGCTTAAGATAGAGGAGATAGACTCATTGACAATAGCTAAATAGCAACGTCAACTGCACCTAAGCAGATGCACAATCAATGAAGTTTTGTAGTTCTTGTTTACGTGTGTGCATTGTCCTATTTGTCCCTCATAGCACAATCAAGAGGCCTAGATGCTAATAAAGTTGAAAATCACTTAATTTTATCATTATGCAACTATGTAGGCATTCATGCCATTGAGACACGGTGCATACGAGGTCTGTTAGAAAAGTATCCCACCTTTTTTTCTTTTTTTTTTGAACACCCAATGAATTTGAAACAAGTGCGCTTGCATCAGCCGAAGTTGAACCTTCGTGCTCATGCATCAATTTTTTTTTTTTTGCCTGTCAATAGCGTCAGTCCCTAGGATGCAGCGTATGAGTAAGGTAGAGCGCAGTGCTCTTGTCGATTTTTCATTACAAGGAAAATGACGGAGCGAATGCAGCAGCGCTACTGCATCCAATTTTGCCAGAAACTGGGTGACAGCCAAGCGGAAACCAATCAGAAGATAAAGACTGCTTTTGGCGACGAGGCTATGAGCCGCACACAGATTAAAGAGTGGTACAACCGGTTTAAAGACCACCACACATCGGTGGAGAGTAAGCCATGCTCCGGTAGGCCATCAACATGCTGAAATGACCAGTTCATTGCCGAAGTGAACGCTGTGGTGATACGGTACCATCGTGTGACTATCCGAAAAATTGTGAAAGAGGTGAGCATCAGCACTTTCTCTGCACATTCCATTATCACCGAATATTTGGACATGAAGAGAGTTGCAGCCGAATTCATGCTGAAACTGCTAACAGATCAAAAGCAACTTTGTGTTTAAGTCTTACAGGACATGCTGGATTTCATAAGCAGTGACCCTAACTTCATGAACACCATTACCACTGGTCTTGGGTGTACAGGTACGACCCGGAAATCAAACCCCAGTCGTCACAGTGGAAGCATTCTATGTCACCAAGACCAAAGAAGGCCCGGCCCACCAAATGGGCAGCAATGTCAAAGTAATGCTGAGTGCTTTCTTTGACTCCTGCTGTACGGTACACCACGAGTACACACCACAGGGTCAAACGATCACTAAAGAGTACTGCAGGGATGTCCTCCATCGCCTGCATGATGCTGTGCGGCGCAATAGACCCGAGTTGTGGTTAACAGGAGGCTGGCGTATCAATCACGACAGTGCTCCTGCACATTCCTCACACTTCGTTCAGACTTTTTTTGGCGAAAAGTAAGACTCCTGTAGTTTAACAGGCTCCTTGTGCTCCTGATATGACCCCCCGTGACTTCTGGCTGTTTCTCAATCACAAGAGGACATCGAAAGGAGAGTAATTTAAGACAAGAGAGGACATTATGGGTGCAACGACAGCTGAGCTGAACTCCATTCCAAAAGAGGCCTTCCGAGAATGCTTCCAACAATGGCAGCACCGCTGGGAGAAGTGTGTGGAGGAGTCCCAATGGAACCACTTTGAGAGGGATTAGGTTTCCAACCCTTCAATCATGCCAGATTTTTTTTTATTCCACCAAAGGCCGCATACTTTTCTAACAGACCTCGTACATGGCTTAGAAATTTTGCGAGAGCAGGCACATAAGCATAAATTCATTTCACAAGATGCTGTCATGGATAAATTATTTCGATTTCACGTAAGCTGGCGTAGTAGCTAGTGCGCGAGTGGATTCTTGTGCAATGTATAGGAAGAATGTGCTCATGATCTAGATGGTAGAAAATTCTTGAGTACTTTGTTTATGCAGTGAAAATAAACAGACTAGAAGGAATACAAACAATGTGGAATCGCACTATCTATATTGTTATGTCCCTTGTATCTACATTTAGTTATGCAGCATAATTTAATATATATTCAACATTATCTACTATTACGAATATTTACAATTTCCAATTTGATACTACTTAACAAAAATGATCATTTTAGAAGTCAACATCAGAACAAGTTAAAAAACACAATTTGAGTATTAGCTACAGTACTAGAGTAGAAAGAACACACATATTACAAGTGAATATGCGTGGCTTTATTTTTTATTCTACTATGCCAAGACATTCTATGCAAACCATATTTGATACACCACATGCTAACCATGGTTGAGAATTATGTTATGTTAGTGTATATAGCAGCTATCTTCAAACATCAATTCTTTCTCAAAGAACTTGTTGGTGGGCGAGTTGGCGCATCTTAACACAAAAGGTGGAACTTTCCTACCCGATACGCATGTAAAAACCAGACACACACACAAGCGCAGACTTGCAACTAACTTTCATTTCACGCAGTCCACCTATAAGTACAATCTGCATAAACCATCACCAAACATGCACATATATCAGAGAAGTATCATCACAAAAATTCTAGAAAACCATAAGACGTTGACGTCATGTTTTCAGCTCCAAAGAAGCTCGCAGGGCTGTGCCCATGCATAGGCGGCAGCCTAAACAGGGTACAATGGTGTGAGAAAAAACACGAATTCATATGCAGAGTGCAATGTTAGCGTGGTCTAAGAAGTACCTTTGCCACATGGAAAAAGTTATGTAGGAGAGACCGAAGGACGCGTTAACATTCACACGTGTGAACATGAATCGTCAGTTATGAACAATACAAGTGCGCACCTACTCACCCATTGCTTTGATAGATAAGTATATGGGATTTAACGTCCTAAAACCACCATGTGATTATGAGAGATACCGTACTGGAGGGCTCTGAAAATTTCGACCACCTGGGGTTCTTTAACGTGCACCCAAATCTGAACACACGGGCCTACAACATTCCCGCCTCCATCGAAAATGCAGCAGCCGCACTGGGATTTGATCCCATGACCTGCGGGTCAGTAGCAGAGTACCTTAGCCACTAGACACTAGCCACTAGACACGGTCTGGCACCAACTGCTTTGAGCGCAAGGGTGAACCGATGCTGAACGGTGTTAAGATATTGAGCCATTGCCCTGATTATAAAGCAAGAGAAATTTGCGAAGCATACCACATTAGAAAGAAGGGAAATGAGTACGTCAGTGAATTATCGGTGTTTTGCATAGTACATGGAGGAGGTTTATTGATGAGCGTTGTTAAGACAATGTCTTATGATTTTTCAGAATTTTTTTTTGCGGTACCTTTCTGAAACGTGCAAGCACGATGATGGCTTCTTTGGAATGTACTTATAGGCGGACTGTGTGAAATAAATGTTAACTTTAAGACTGGGCTTGTGTGTGTGTCTGGTTTCTATGTATGTGTCGGTAGTGCAGTTACCCTTTTGTGGTATTGACCCTTCCTTTTCTCTATTCTTTTCAGGGAACTTCCAGTGTATGTAAAAGCCAAGAGCTTTTTTTCTTCCCCATTAGAAATGTCATAAAAAAAAAACATACTTCTGGTGATATTTCAGATATCTACAGTAAGAATCAGTCATGGCAGATGTTTAATTATGATAAAGAAAGGCAAATAATTTATTTCTGAAGCTGTCCTGTTATAAACTTACCTGCTGCAAAGCATTCATACATTTGGGGAATACAGGGTCTCGTGTTAGCACCATCATGACTGGCATGGCCTTGTCTACAAGGGCTAGAGGTCCATGTTTTAGCTCCCCCGCCAGAATGCCTTCAGAATGCATGTACGTCAGCTCTTTGATTTTCTGAAATTGTAGGCACATATACCGGTGTTACGAAAAGGCTGATAACTGCTACGAACAACCTACTTCAATGGCTTTCCTTAAGCCTCACTAGAGCATAATGCATCATTACCACTAGCTGTAGAGGAGACGTTTAAACAGCAAAATTACCTGACACAAAAAGCTCCTGTCTCCTCTACCAGCCTACCAGTACGGACAGACCGCGTACAATTTCAACAACCGTGAATGTCTATCGATTTTCATACCATCACTACAGTGAGAAAAAACAAAAAGTTGATAAGTTAAGTAGACTTCTGCTGCTATTTTTAATCGCAGTAAATATACACTTCTGAATTAGTTCCTGAATTACCTCTGCTGAGAAGGTAGACGACCTTCTCAGCAGAGAGATGTGGTAGAGCGTTTGTTGGAAGCAAATTATCTGATCTATTTAACATGTAAAACTTCTTTACTAGACTAAATAGATAGTTTGGCAGAAGGGCAACTGACCAGAGCACCTTCCAAGCATGTAGCATGGTTGTAGCCCCTGCCCATGACCAAGAGAGACTTCTGTTGGTAAAGGTGTTGGGCGAGCTCCTTCACTTCATCGTCAAGCTTCAGCACCTCTTTTATCTGGTCTAAAAGCAATACCATAAAGAAAATAGTTTAAAAATATTAGGTACTCTTGAAATACCACGACAAAGTTTTCCATATTAGAGTCTGTCAATCTGGCTTTGCAGCTTCAAAACTTCCAGCAACAACCAAATGATTCCGAGTAAAAACACTGAAACAACAGTCTCAAGATGTAAATTTCAAAGAATGGATTGTAATAACAGCATTTCAACAAAGCCATATTTAAAGATTTTGTAATGATTGTATTTACGTGTCAATATATTAGCATGCTTCATTTATTAGTGCCAATAACTCAGTGCAAGTGATATTTTTAGTACTGCAAGAAAAAATTATATACCGCTAAGGAAAAGGGCGAGCAGTATATAAAGAAATTGAGCATTGTTATTCTCCACACAAGGTTGAACATTTCAAACAAGAATCGTATGTGAACAAAAAATTATAATGGAGTACCACGTACCCGGAAGCCTGTGAAGTCCTTGAATAATTTCACTGCGTCGAGGTTGCATGGAAATTCGATCCTCACACATCATCAGGGAGAACATCACAAGCGAGATGAATTGGCTTGTGTACGCCTGTTGCAAAAATGAGAGCAAAAAGAGAGCCCAGTTGGGAACTTGTCCATAACAGGGTTGGTAAAAGGGGAACAAGAAAAAAGTACTAATTTATTTGTCCTATGAAAATGATAACTTTACAATTATGAACTGTTATTTCCACTCGGGAAAGCTTTTTGGGTTATTTATTTCTAGCTCTGAAAGTTATTACAAACTTGTTATTGCATGCAAATACCGATTTCCCAAAGGTATTGCTGAATGTTACAGAACTTGGTCAGTGTATTTAGGCATTTCTAAGCAGCATTTTTTTTTTTCTCGGAGTTCTATCAACTCATTTATTCAGACAACGATTCCTGAATCTCCTAAAAAGCGTCAGTCTTTTTTCAAGCAGAATGAATCATTGCAAATAATGGATCATTACAAATAAACCCAATAAATAAAAAAAGCCATGAATATGAATATCCACTGAACTTGCATGCAAAATTGTTTGTGCTACACATTACATGCTTTGATGTATTAATAGGCTACCAACAATTTATATACTCAAGAAGGATGCAATAAGTTAAACACTGTGTACAGGTCTCATATCAATCTTTCAAAGCATATATGAGACTTATTGTGCCAGCTTGCTCATTGAAACTTTACGGTTTTAATCTAAGTATACAGTCAAACCTCACTATAGACAAGAGCACCCCTATCTCGCACGCAGGCACCTTCGGCGGTATAACGCCATAATTTGTTTTGAACTGCCAAGACGTGCCTCGCTAGCATGGCAAGCAGTGGCTCTGTGACTTCGAAATGTGAAAAAATGGCTGTTTATGCTGTGCCCGCTGATAAGAAGTCATCTGGGCACCACTGTGCCATCTTCAGATGGATGCGACAACAACCAGCACAAGAGAAAGAAATTGCTGAGCGAAGCTTGAGAAGTTCACAGAGCATCAGGGAATCGTGCCAGTGCTCGGATTGGTCGTGCCCGAGGATGCTGGCAAAGTCCAGTGCCTTCTGCTGTAGAATTTTTCCCGACAGTGGCACTCTGTTGGCACGCTGTTCAAAAAATCACGCCAAGACCGCTTTATCGACATCCAGAAAGGCTGCCGCGGCTACCGTCTTGTTCTGCACATGTGTGTCATTATCAAGCGCAGCGAGAATGCCATCTTTGCCCTTCAATATGGTTGAAAGCGAGCTGCCCGCAATGCCATACTCTTTGGCAATATCCTTCTTCCTGCCCTTTTAAACTTCGGCAATGATGGCAGCCTTATCGTGAAGCAACAGAAACTTCCGCTTTTTGGCTGGCGGGGGCATTTCAGCAAGAGCCGATGCGCCGGTAGCCACCCACAGCACTTTCACGTAAACAGCCACACACAACACAACTCGCGGCGCTCACATGTGCAAGGCTACGGAAGTGACGAAATGACGGAAGCAATGCAGGATGGGATTGTGTCGCCCTTCAATGGTGTCGCTGCAAAGCTGCTTAACATGATGATATTGTTGCCGTTTTTTTTTTTTCTGCGATCAATAGAGAATTCGCTTTCGGGATCAAGCTTTTCTCAGGCGCCATTGTAACTTCATCTCGATTTCGCCAACAGTTCCGGTCTTCTCTTCGTCGTTTTGATTGATTCCAACTTTTGGTGTTGTTTTGGCCTGTTGAGCTCGTCCGACGGCGCCATCTGCTTAACTTGGCTTCACGTTAATGGCTTAATGTTAATGCATAGGCAAGCCTACAGCTACATCGAACAAAAATAGCTGGAACACTTAACATATCAAGTATCAGGCAGGGGGAAACACCCCATGAAGTTGGCTTTTCTTCACAAACTTTCAGCTTGTCACGGAAGACGAAGAGGACATCCGTCATGTTTCCACAGGCACTTGGGAGACCGAGCAGTGTGATCAGGAGAACACAGGGAGAGCAGAAATCACTACTTTACATCACGAGCTTTCCCCCATGATTTCTTGCCATAGCACGACCCCACTGTCATGTAGGGCAGCTGCTTTCTCTCGCTTTCTCCACGCAAGGAATGTCATAGGATAAGAATGTGCTGTTCACCGAATGACTCGCAATATAAACACAGTCAAGCTTGGGGAAAAGAAGCCTTACGTCATGGTTGCGTACAGCCTCCTTAAAAGCATGCCAAGTACGATATTGAAAAAAAAAAAAAGCAGATATTAGGTCTGAGGCAGGTCTGCCACCCAATGAGCATGCACCTGCATATCAACATTTTGAGGCACTATTCAAATGGCTACCAATTTTCTAGTGTATGAGTATTACCCATCCCCACATGCAACTCCACATAACACTTCACAAACAAAAAAAAAGGAGAGAAAGAGAATATTTATTGCCCTGAAGCCAACTTGCGCATCGAGATTCACATTGCAAATACAATCATTTCATTAATAGTCGTATAGCGAATTATTTTATATGTTCTGTTCAAGTAGTTCCCGTGTTTTTGACAGTTCAATATACACAGGTACAGCTGTATTGGCAATTTGGTTAAACTGCTGTAAGTTAAAAGGGAGAAGAAAAAAAACACTCCACAAAAGCAATGCAAAGTATAAATGGCTATGAATTATGTCAAGGTTTCGTAGCACAAGAATTCTTTAGTTAAAGGCCACGAATCTAACTACAGAGTGGGCTCTCGATATTTCAAACTCTGATAATTCATACTTTTGGTTAATTCAAATAAAATTCAATTTTTTCGTTGGTCTTCTATTCTTTCAATGTATTTAAAAGCCTCTTAATTCAAACTTTGGGTCAATTAATTCATACTTTCTGTGGTTACATACCAGAAAACATCTGCTGCTTTCCCACTACTATTTAAAATTTGGGTGTTTATATAATCCTATCAGTCTATAAATGAAAAATCGGTGCCTCAGGCCTTCAAGGAAAAAGGCCTTGCTAGTAAATAAATGTTTGAAAGGAAGCACATGCATGGTAAACTGCGATGCTTCTCAACTGATATAGAGAGCTTTGAGCTGAAGGCACATATAGCAAAGAAGCAGTTGGCAATTGACGATTTCATTAAAAGGTCTGCTCAGGAGTAAACTTGTGCACCTTACACCTCTACTTTTTGTACATTGCAAGCAGCTGGGGTATGTTTAAAAATTTTAAATGTGATAAAATCAATGCCTAATCGTAATGTGTGGTTATCACTTTACCCACAGTTATATCTGAGAACTTCTGATAATTCAAACAAAATTCAGAGGTGTCCCTTCAAGTTTGAATTAACGAGAGTCGACTGTATTTGTGCGGAAGGCCAGCAACAATAAAAACGAGTCGGAGCAAATTTCAAGTATATGATGTCAACATAATCAGTCTCCCCAAGGTTGCAAGTAGTCAAACAGCTCGAGCAAGTGCAAAGGTGCCCTCACCTTGGTGCTGGCCACACCAATCTCTGGACCTGCATTAATGTGAACACCACAATGGCTTTCTCGGCATATGCTGGACCCAACGGTGTTGGTAACACCAACAATTAGGGCGCCACGCTGCTTGCAGTAGCGCAGTGCCATGAGAGTGTCTGCCGTCTCACCTGTACAAAAATACCACAAAGGTTAAAGAATGTTTGTTCACTTTCAAGACGAAAACAATCAATGTTAATTTAATCTAATCTCTACTCTCTCTGGCATTGTTTGCAAACAAAACAATCTGGAAGCATCAATAACTATAACAAAGAATGAGAGGTTCAATTTGTAACATTATTGAATTATGTAATTAATTATTACTAAAGTAATATTTTCATCTATATTCATCCAAACATTCATGTACTTTTACTGTGACTAAAATTATCTTGCCTTAGTACATGCTGGTAACATAGCAGTAAATTTTCTAATAAGATGCATCAAGAAAAGTGAATGTACTCTTTGTTTTCAGAAAAGTATAGTCACTTACCAGAACTATGCTATCAGAAGCTATTATGTGATGAATATACTGATACTTGGTATATTTAGTTGAGTGCATTTACACAAATAGTTATGGAATTAACTATATTTTTGTGTACAGAGTGCTTGAGGTATTTTTGTACCTGTATTAGCATCTCTGTCACCTATCTACAGAGAGTCAATTCTAAGGTATGAGCTAAAGAGAAAGAACACTTTTATGCAAAAAAAAAAGACAGATCGACTGGAGGAGCTCAGTCTCTGGGTTTCTACGCTGTGTACAAGAAAGAGAATGGGAACGAATAAACTGACAATGATAGTGCACAATAAACTATGTACATGTGCGATGTCGACATGTTTTGCATACACTTCGCCTAGTGTTGCAATGCACAGGCATTCGTTCTAGAGAGTGGATGTGAGACAGCTTTTTGTTAGAAATGTAGTAGAGAGCACTCTTATTGCCCGCAAAGCACTTTTTTGTTTTCTAGCCCTAGCATCTTTTATTCCCAAAAAAGTCTGTCGTCAAAAGCGGACAGTGTGGAATCAAGTGTCTGGCATCTTATGCAGTAACAAAAGTGCATTTTGGTCATGTTCCCGGACTATTATTGCGATAGCAATTATATGGACACTCTAGCTGGATTTCGCCGCCGGCGTCACCCACCATATATGTATACGTATATATATATATATGTATACATGCAAGAAAGAAAAATATTCCAGAAAGGGACTAACGAGCGGAATCGAGCTTGGGACCTCTGAAACTAAGTGCGAGGCGTTAACCACTGAGCCACAGAGAGGCATGTCCTTCAACATTCAAATGACAAGCTATTTATATCTACCATCTACAGCTGTTGACGGGCATTTCGGGGGGGAACTATCGTGTTTTCAGCATTATGAGCAATATGGCGCAATCAGCGCTGTGTTGCCACATCTCATCTCCCTTGCGTACTCGCGCGCCCTTATCTTGTGGTGGGGACGATTGTATATCTTGGCTGGAATTGGGATTTCACCGGAAGAATTCTGTTGTAGTTACCGAGTGCACAAAGGTTACTGTAATCGTTGCACAGTCTCCGTTTGCGAAAAGGCCGTGCTTTTCAGACACAGCTAAGTAACAACCGAGACGCTTATTCGCGTTCATCTGCACCTGTGAGAACATTTCGTCCGTCATTTGTGCGTGAAAAACGCAGGGCACGTTTCAATCTGCCTGCCATTGTGCGCGTAACCTTCCAATTTGTTGCTATCGCGTTCATTGTTTCGCCTTTGTGGCAAAGCTGTGACTTTTATTATAAAGAAAATACTTAGTGAACACTATTTGATCTAGCTTGCGGTCCAAAACAAGAGAAAACCCTACATTCTCCTAGCACCCTAACACGCAGACCCCCGGTGAGTACGAGATTACCATAGCCTTCAGGTGTTGAATTCCTTTTTTGGAGTGAGGCAACAGTTTATGACCAATTACAATGCAAGACAAAAGTAGGCAGTGCCAGTGGCCAGATACCATTTAGGTGGCTGAATTTCTCTAGCAGGTGGCAGCCATGATGACTGAGAACCTTGAATTACCAATTACAACCATTGGGGAATAGCTTTAAAGCAGCAGAGTGAGAAGATAAATTTCAGAGCACACTTTTACTGGCTGCCACTCCTACAAATTGATCTGCTCACTACCAAAGGGCCCGTACGTTATAAGAATAGCGAGCTTAAAGCTCCTGTGGCCACAGCTGGCTGAAAGCTTCTGTGGCCACATAGCCTTTCATAATGTGGCATCTTAGGCCACAAAAGAACCACTGTGCTACTATGAACAGGTAGGGCCACTGGAAGGAATACGAGCAAACCACCACACAGAACTTGAAATTTGCCAAAGGCTGCTACTATTGAGACAAAACAGCACAAAATCAACACAAATTATCTTATATGAGTATGAAACCATTACAAAGGGCAAGTTTTGTCAGTAATTGAGAGAGAAGATTTTTTAAAAATAAAGTTTTAGGAAAGAAATGGTAAAGCAAAACACTAAAAAATATTAGTGTAGCTTGTACTAGGTTGTGCAAGGCTGTGTCAAATCTGAGCTTGTGGGCACTTAGCTTGGATAAGCTTTCAATCAATCAATCAATCAATCAATGAAGCTTTATTTTCATAAATAGATATATGCAATTACAGGGATTATTTGGACCGATAGCCTAAAGTGGCTAGTGGACGGTCCAATACAATGTGCAACAGAAAAAAGTGTTCAGGTCAGCTCTGAGGTAACAACATAAAAAAAACAATCATGTGATACAGATAACACAGTAATACATTTTTTCTTGCAGATATGCATACTTATTAGCTTGCAGCTAGTTTCTATACATAGGCACTTATTAAAAAAATACAATGAAAATCGAAGCACACACACATGCCTACATGTCTTGACTCCACAGAAAAAATGATTTACATGCCATGCTTTCATGTCCCTTTCCAGCCCCTTGCTATACATATGGCTATGCTTGCTCTCCCACTTTCTAATCATTTGCTCGCTAATCAGAAGTATTGCATCCCACACCAGACAAATCGTCACACGTGTTTGGGAGCGAAGAAGAGGAAGGCAATGAAAACAAAGAAATAGCGTGCCAATTCACAATGATAATTTTCTATCTACAAAACAAGGCAAACCTTTGTTGTAACAGCTTTGTTGTAACATATTTTAAACAATTATTCCAGTTCTTGTACGAAATCTTTTTTCTATGTTTAAAACCGTGCTTGTCCTCAAAGGCATGGAGGGCCCGGTAAATCAAACAATTGTATTCCTGCCTGTACTGAATCTGAAATGAGACTGGCAGTACTAAAAAGTAATTCAGCGGAATACACCTTGTCAAGACATGAGGTCTGTTAGAAAAGTATCTGACCTTTGGTAGAAGAAAAAAAACTTGGCAGATCCCACGTACCTTGGAAATCGATGTTATGCGAAGCACGTGAATGGAAGGTGAACGCGTTTTATTTTTTAATTGAGCGAGACGTTATGAAGTGGCCCTAAATATATGTATAAATCTATATACACACACACACACATGTTAAACAGCTACATATGTTCTATGTTAGCAGTTGTTTATAGTTGTGTAACAATGCAAACAGCAACATGAAAATCGGCAACACCAGAAGTGGTAAGCTGATATGAAGCGCTGGCATTTGTGCTGGTGTGCGTGACGATGGTAGCCCTCAACCAATGGTACACAAATCAACTTCAGTGGATAACACCTAACTATAAATGACGTTAATCCAACCTAATGGCTGTTATCATAGGAGTATATATGTAATATTTATAAAATTGGAAAGTCAGTACTGCAACCACAATTGATGTTACAGAAACATTAGGGTCGATTTGAAAAGTACACCCAATGTCTGACATGGCACTACGTTGGAATACTTCATTGCAACGCAGAATTCTAGGGTTCGATTCCTTTTGGGACACTGACATTTATTGTTTGCATTCTTCCGGTCAACGCTGCCTATGGCAGATTTTTCTTAACGTTCGAGTGTTGAAGTTGTCCATGTGTGTTCTTGCCGTTACAGGGTAGATATAAAATGTCTATCGCCTGTGGCAAATACCCACATACCAGTGGCACATACCCGCCCCAGTAATGTACCACTGTTTTTTGGAAAGTGTTTGACAATGTACGCAATGAGATCGTGACATTATTCATGTCATGACGAGATAGTCATATTCATCAAACCATTTTGCCATCCTGTACTAATTTCGGTATACCTCAAGTTAAGGGGGTGATCGTGAGAGCATCCAGACGTAGGCGGCTAGACAAGATAGATAGAGACGCAGATAGACATGATTGATTTGTGGGGTCTAACGTCCCAAAACCACTACATGATTATGAGAGACGCCGTAGTAGAGGGCTCCGGAAATTTCGACCACCTTGGGTTCTTTAACGTGCACCCAAATCTGAGTACACGGGCCTACAACATTTCCGCCTCCATCGGAAATGCAGCCGCCACAGCCAGACGCAGATAGACATCAAAAGTGCTTGCAGTACGCAAAGAAATGCTTTGCATTTAAACACCGGCACATTTAGAGCATTGGAAACCTAGTCACTCTCAAAGTAGTCTCCCTGGGACTCCACACACTTCGCCCGGCAGTGCTGTCATTGAAAGCACTCCAAGAACGCATTTCGGAACCGAGTCTATCTCAGCTGTGGTTGCAGCCAAAATATCTTCTCTTGTCTGAAATTGCACTCCTTTCGACGGCCTCCAGATGTTAGGAAATAGCCAGAAGCCACAGGAGGCGATATCAGAAGAGTAAGGGCCCTGTTTACAACAGGAGCCTTGTTTTTCGCCAAAGAAGTCTAAACCAAGTGCAAGGAATGTGAAGCAGCATTGTCATGATGGATGAGCCAATTTCTTGTTGACCACTACTCTGGTCTTTTGCATCGCACAGCATAACACAGGCAATGGAACTGTCGCACAACAGTTCCGCATCACCTCAGCGTTCACTTTCCCAATGACCTGGTGATTTCGGCATGTTGATGGCCGACCGGAGCATGGCTCGCTCTCCATCAATGTGTAGCCATCTTTAAACCTACTGTACCACTCCTTAATCTGTGTGCTGCTCATAGCATCCTCACCAAAAGCAGTCCGAATATTCCGAATAGTTCCCACTTGACTGTCGCCCAGTTTGTGGACAATATTTGAAGCAGTCATGCTGCTCTAGCAGCTCCGTAATTTTTCTTCCAATAAAAAAAATTGACAGGAGCACTGCGCACTACGTCACTCAAACACTATGTCCCAGCGACTGACGCTATCGGCAGGATAGCGTCAGTCACCATATAATTATGAGAGACGCCGTAGTGGAGGGCTCCCGTGCGCACAAAGGTTCAAGCTCGACTGATACAAGTGTGCTTGTTTCATATCCATCAGGCATTCGTGAAAAAAAATAAGGTAGGATACTTTTCTAACATGCCTTGCACATCCAAATGTGCTAATAAAAGCATACAGACATTAGCTATAGCACATTTAGGTGCTCACAATTGTTTAGATAAAGTAGTCCAAAAGAAGAAGACAAGGCAGGAAACAGGATGGGTGCTTGTCTCATTCTGCATGCTTTCTTTGTCTAGTGCTATATTGTACTGCACTCACCAAGTCATTACCAACTGACCGAGTTACCAGTGCTATTACCTCTGGGTACAAGACCACTTACAATAGTCTGGACGAATGTCCCATTAAATTCAGTAAGCCATATATAATACAAAAATATTTAATGCAAAAGTTGAGCTGAAAGACCAGGCTTAAGTGATTTGCACATAAAATTCATATTATATGAACAGTGGAGAACACAATGTGCCATTTTATATTTTCAGTGCTTCCACGTGCCCCCCCCCCCCCAATACAGGAACCGATTAAGCATACCAGACTGGGAAATGAAGAAGCAGACATCATCTCTGAACACAGGGGTGTTGCGATCCAGAAAGTCACTGGCCAGTTCTACCATGACAGGCAGCTCTGTCAGCTCTTCCAATATTTGTCTTGTCTGAAAGCATAAAAAAACAAAGATGTACAATGCATAAAAAAGTAAAGCAATACTATGCATCATGAAATTCTTAGGCTGAAAGATGCTAGGGTACTACTACTTAGCAAGCTGAACAGGCCAGGGTCCCTAGGTTTTCCCTAATAGACACGCAGGCGAAATCCTTTTTTAATCTTTCTCGTCCCTTTATTGAACACTTCTAACCTCTTCTTATGCTTGTACTGATCCCCTTCACCCTGTGAAGCTCTCTGCACCTCCCAAGGAGTTTCACTGTCTTTGAGGTCAGCTCATCTCTGTGACCAAGCATTGATGTCATGGAACCAGAATTACACTGGTCTGTGACGTCATGATGAGAGCACAATATCAACCAAGCTTTGCCCCACCTTCTTGCTGGCCGAGCTCGGAAACAGTTTATGCACCGCACACCCCTTTTGCTACCACATGCCAAGTTTTCTGGCTACCATTTGATGAGGTACTTCAAACAGGCTTTTGCCTAAAAATGTTCTGTACCTGCCATGTAGGACACACACAAGCAACCTCAATGACACCAGGAAAATTTTGAGTGAAGGAACTTTTTCTTGACCAAATACATGCACATTAAGCTACGAGCTAAAGGAAGTTGGAGGTAAAGAGTACGCCAAGGGTCACTCGAGGAGACTGATAGCACTGGCAATTGTCCTGGAGTAAGCAAGAGACTAAACCCTCTTTTAATCAAGTTCAAACAGATGAAGGCAACAGACAAGAAAAACGGTTTATGAAAAACAGACATGAAAAACCTGAACATTCTGGTGAAATGTCTTTGTTCAAAACTACAATATGAGCAGCAAGCACCATGTGTGAGATTCGAGCAAGAACAGAAAACTAGAAAATTTATCACAGGTCTCTCTCGAAATCTTCGTCAGAGGAGGCAAGTTCCTTAGTTGCAGCAGTATTGTGCATGTACTAACAGAGGAAAGGTAATATATATACCTCAGTTCCATACTGAATGACAATAAAAGGTATGTGTGATTTTCAAGCAAAGCCACAGGCTTTTGCCTTTCCATGTGGCATTGCATCCAGGCAACAAACTTATGACAGAAAGTTTTTCAGATATTTTGTTGAATATGGTTATCGTTAGTGTATTTTACTGTTTCTTCAGGCATTTTTGAGAATGAAGGGTTAACATACTAAAACCAAATATTATAGTCAAGTCTGAAGAAAACAGCACAGCACTATACATGTGACATATCTCTATCACTGTCTTACAGGCTCAGCTTCAAAACATCACTTGCACGAAATAAAGCACTTGCATTCGCATACAGCACCAAAGAGAAGGGTAGCCCAGCTTACAGCTATTGCACTGTGGTAGCTGGTGCCACAGCCAATGAGCAACAGGCGTCTGCAGCGCTTGATTTCAGTGATGTAGTCCTTGATGCCGCCCAGTACCACAGATTCCTTTTCAAAGTTGAGGCGGCCTCTCATTGTGTTTATAACAGATTCAGGTTGCTCAAAGATCTCCTTTTGCATGAAAGAGCTGAAGTTTCCTGGAGGATTGATATGAAAGAAAAGGTTGCATCCACAAAAACAGCTGTTTGACACGAAGTGCTATATAATATGTTAAAAAAAAAAATGTATGCCTACATTTAGGACATTTCTAAGCTGAGGGGTTCCTTCTACCCACTACTCATGTTCGAGTGAAGTACTGCAAACCGTACTTTAAGCCATAGGAAACTGCAGAACTGGTGCTTTCCAAAGAGTGACACACACACATATGCATGCATGCATGCACGCACACACATGCACGCACTTAAATTTTCAGAACAGAAAATACTGAATAATTTTGGAGCCAATAATAAAAGTTATTGACTGCCACCTAGGTATTCATCCTATATATATTTGTATTAGCAGTGTCTAGGCTATCATTTACAGGTACCATATTTAATCAATCATAACCAGACACGATTGTAAAATGACAAGATTTTTTATAATGTAGAGGGGAAAAAAAATGATATTTTGCTATTCAGTTTCAATTTGATTGTAACACGAGGGTCGTCTTTAAGCAGCAAAAATCTGGAAAAGAACTGTCGCTACACTGCAGTAAGTATAATACTTGTTACATCTCGGGTTTCTAAGCAGAAGGTTCAATGCGGCTCCTGCATCGGTTAATTTAGCAGCCTATAAAACTCTAGCGGACCCCATTCTTGAATATGGCAGTATAGTTTGCAACCCTGACCACGTATATCTTGTAGATAGACAGCCACATTATTGTAATGCCTTTGTAATGCTGTTTCAAACTTTCTGCAACCCTTCGAGTGCAACATCACTGAACATTGCCAAATGTTATGTAGCACTAGATAAGATTTGCAAAATTGTGGCAATGTGTCAACAATTGATGCTATTAGAGTGCTTCCTTTTAACCAGTTATCAGAGTTAAAACAACTGTATCGGTGCCATAAGTATTATGTCTTGTCATTATTATAAAATTCTCATAAGTGGATTAAAATTTCAACATAAATGCAACATTCGTTCAGCCCAACACTTGAAAGTTCAGTCGTGAGCAACAGTTTAAAGAATAAATCATGCCACGAAGAAATTTTTTTTTAGTAGACCAGGTATGTTCACTGAAACAGGGTGGCTCAACCCATAGAGTTTCCCCGTAGAC
Source organism: Rhipicephalus annulatus (assembly GCA_013436015.1). NCBI lineage: Eukaryota > Metazoa > Arthropoda > Arachnida > Ixodida > Ixodidae > Rhipicephalus > Rhipicephalus annulatus. The sequence goes on along the minus strand of WOVY01012201.1, from coordinate 134,659 downwards.
GGAACTCTGGTGCTAATATCTATGAGAACTGCAATGCATGGCACTTCAACGAGCATGGGAATGATGGGTACGACATAGATTTGCTTAATTTTTGTACTTTATGCTCTGTTTGGCTTCGTGTGGCTTGGAGCTGCTTTCTCATGAACTAACAATCGGCAAGTGTTCGGCAGTTACGCTTCCACAACCTAACCTTTTAGGCTCATGAATTCAAATTGGGTCGCGAAATTCAAGACTGTTCATTTTTTCATTCGAAACAAAACCAAAACGCAGCAATAAATGAAGCCACAAGCGCGTCCGCCGCCCACAAGCACAAAGACTAGGCAAATTCACGTACTGCCCATCATTACCATGATAACTGAATTATCTCAGTGTCAGAGTCTCCTCTAGTTGATTTCAGAAAACTCTATGGCCCAATCTAAGTGCACATGTTTGATAAATGCAATGTATTGAAGCAAATCTATGCTGTGGAGCTGTGCTAGAAAAAAACATGAATTTTTTGCAGTTGCAGTTGCTAAACGTGTGTTTGTGACCATAGATGCTTTCTTGAGCTATCACCTTTCATGATCTGCTGGATTTCCATTTTCAGGGTGATGATTTCACGGTTTACATTCTCATCAAGAGTCCTCTTCAATCTGTGAATGGTCAAATCTGAAAGAGCAAGACATGCAAATACATAGCACAAATACCATGAAATAAGCTTACTAATATTACTTTTCTAAAACAACCACATTATTGGGGACAGCAAGACTTTCAGCACAATTAACGATGCACTTAAGGGAAGATGCTACTCTGAAAAAAGTTTTTTCAATCTGTAGCATGGGCAATGAAATTTTCACTTTATACATAGGACATTATGAGGATTTAAATTATGCAATCAGTTCTATAGTAAGTTGCATAGTTTTTATCTTGTACCATGACAGCATGTGAAATTTAGTTTGTTTTGGACACTTTTTTTGCCCCTAAATTTTTATAGTTCTGAGCCATTAATGGTTCTTAATGTAGAATACAAACTTAACTGTAGAATATAAATAACTAACCAGAAAGTATAAGACATTTTAACAAACAGGAAAAATTCAAATGTGAGAAATCTTTATATGCTCAGCCCATACTAATTGCTTACTTATATTTTATAATAGCTATTGGTGGTATAAAGTTTTAAAGAATATACTTGCACTCTGCACATGTTAAAGAGACGCTAAAGGCAAATATTAAGTCACTGATGGCTGAAATAGTGACGCAGAAACCTTAGTGCTGCTTTCGTGCCAAGGAAATGTTTATTTTGAAATAAAACCAAGTTTTAGTGGTCCGCACGTCGTTGGCACACTTCAATTCCCCCGCCTGAAAACGGACCTTTTCGACCTGGCAGTTGCCTTGCCGAACCAACGTTGCCCATTTTTACTGCGCAGCCACTGACATACACAGAGGGTTTTAGGAATGGAGGGTTGCAGGACAAAAGTGTAAACATCTAGTGATGCTTTGTGCAACCACAGTCATGGACACGTTTGTATTTGCCTAGTGTTTTTGAGGGGCAAAAAGTAAAGATTCAAAAGAAAACATATTTAATTTTATTTGTAATTACGTCACTGCAATGCATTCACACCAGAAGTCTAATGCAAGATGTTTCTGCAATAAACACTTTGTGCTTGTCTGGTTCAAGTGGGCCCCGCTAGATGGCCCCCCCTATTCAGCCTAACCATGAGAAAGCAAAACTATTTGAACCATCCACGCCAATACGTATGGTAAGGCCAAGCGGTTTATATTATTTTTTCCACGAATCAAACATAAATGGAGAAGCTACATTTCATTACATGTTGTAAAGATGAAGTTTTAGATGTTCCTAAACATTAATCTTTCCCTCTGATAAATTATTCACCCTTAGTGTCTCTAAGAAATATGTGAGCGAAATTTCATCCCAACCTGGCTATCATAAATATCAAAAACAAATCCAAATTCAAAAAGTTAGCCCAAATTGAATATTGAGAAAAAATGTGTTTTAAAGGTATAAGTGAAAGCTCATCTATGCAGCAAAGATATGTTTTTAAAATGATTTTCCCATCATGGAAGCTCGGCATTGTTATTTTGAGTGTGTGGCTTTAGTGAACTTGCACGAAATACTATGGGAAGTAGCCCAGTGACAATTTGCGGGAGACTAGACAATTAACGAGCTCTTCTTAGATTTAGTAGCACCTTGTGCTCTCTAAAAGCAATTTTAACCCACGTCCAGTTTAATTACAATCTTCAGTTGTTTTTTGTCATAAAAGTAGAGAAACTAAACTTGTGACAGCAGATACAAATGAAAAGTATGTTATTTTTGACACAAAAGTTCCATTTTTGGACTCGTGCCTCGACTTAAATCATCGAACTTCATGAGCAAGGAGATATGAACTTTCAATTTCGAAAGGCTCTTGATCAGATAAGCACACAACTGCCTAACATACAATGCAATCAATGCAAGTGTTTATTGCACCCTGACAGCACAGTATGGGCTTGGAAGTTTCCTTGAGTGTCACACGCTTGCCAAGTAACTTGCTGGCAGTTTTACTATTGCCTATGACGACACCTATCAAAAGTACAAAGCATATTAGGTACAAGTATTAATTTTGTAAGGCTTTTATAGTACTTATAGATGTTTACAATTACTTTTAAGTATTTATTTTTTCTAAGAAGGCTTTCTGCATATGTCAGCATCATTGCTAAGTGAAGCCTAAGAATCCATGAATGCAAAAAGTATTGATGCTACAAAGTGGTGAAGTTCTCGTGACACCATAACCTCTCGTGACAACACAACCTAAATAATATACTATAGAAGAACAACTTAGAGGCCACAATCCTATTATTCACTCAAACCTCACAACAGCCAGATCTGTCACAAAGATATTTATGATATTTGAAAATTCATTCTAAACATATATTCTTAATACTGTATCCATAACGAAAAATTCTTCACTTCTTTATGTCGAGGTTTGAGTTAATCAGTCAAAGGTTACTATAATTACATAAGTAGAGGAATCTAATAGCTTAAATATTCCAACATTGAGCCAGAATGCTCTTTTCGGCCTTTTTCTTGGGAAGCATTATTACTGACGCACAAAGAATTAACTGACGGAATGGAAATAATTAAAAACTAGACGGCTGGAATTTCATGCACGAAAACCACATTCCGATTATGAGGCATGCATAGGTCGGCAAAGCTATCTCAACTCGCTCTGACACACTAAAGGAATATATTTTGGTCCAAGAGCCCACTCAGACTCAGACCCTCTGAAGTTTTCTCCATTCACACTTACTCACTCAAACTCACTAAACCTTTTTTGAACCGGACTCCCTCAGACTCAAGCTCACCAACATATTCCTCAGCCAGACTCACTCAGACTCACGGCTTCACCCAAGCCTGAATAAGCCTGTATGAGTGAACTGGCGAGTCCACTGGCGTAAAACGAGATTTTCTGGTCATTGTGTAATTCTCTTTAATGGCAATATTGCATACAATCGACGCTCTACAATGCACCTTTTGGTCTTGTACCTTTAATTAAGAGTTACCAGTGGTGGCAATGAAATATGCGACTTGGAAAAAATATTTCTATCAAGAACGTCCCATGAAAGAGTTTGCAAGGCTAAATCTGGTACTCTCTGCCCCCCCCCTCCCCCCCCCCCCCGAAATCACACCACTGATCAATAAACATTGAGGTTGCAGATGCATCCTAATGCAATGAGGTATCTGAATAGATGTGAGAATAAATGTAAGCCGATATATGGCTGATAGTAATGTTGATAGGTGAGTAGATAGGACCATATGTCAGCAGTTAAAGGTGGAGTTCACTCGGACCCACTCAAAAAATATATGTTGCGTTTATGACCTCACTTGGACTCGGACTCACCAATAGCTTCCTCAGCCGGACTCACTTGGACTCAGACTCTTTAAAATTTTTCTCAATTAGACTCGCACTCATCAAAATATAACTCCCGGGTACTCACTCAGACTCGGACCTATGGCTTGATGCAAGTTTGAGTTAGTAGACTCATGAGCGAGTTTGCTGACATATGGAAGGATGCTATGTCATACTGAGGAACTACAGATTAATTTTGACTAGCTGGAGTCTTTCAATGGGCATTTAAATCTAAGGAGTAAGTAAGCATGTATTTTTGCATTTTGCCCTCCAGTGAAATGAGGCCATGATGACGAATGGAAACATATGCCCATGTGCTTATTAATAAGTACATGGTCGTGGCCACTAAGCAAACATGAAGAGTGACAGATTTGAAACGCAATCACAAGGAGTAGACTGACGCCATAACCCCAGCTCAAACTTTCGACTGCTCATGAAAGACTAAAATGCAATAACTTACGCCCTTCAGAAACAGCTGCAACATCATCATCCTCGAGAAAGATCACCCTGTTTGTGTGTTCTATGATGGCACTGAAAAAGAACAAAATAAAAAGGTCATTCTGCAATAAAAATGATGATATTATGCAGAAGTATATGGCATACGTTCCAAGTTATCTGCAAAGGAAGATGCACTACATATGAACTGCTGAATACAATCACGTGATTACATTATATAATTACCCATATTATCTATACTAAATAGCTTTTTAAAGCAATTATAAATATTATAGAAGTAACAATAGAGACCTCACATATACAAAGAAGGCCTAAAAATTTTTGTGATATTTTTACTTGAACGAGCTCTTTTTTCCATTCACCTAACCACCTAACCTTCCGTCTCCCCCTCGAGTGTTTGCCTTCTCTGGAAATCGAATCAGTCACACTTAATGAACAGTGGTTATGCTGCCTACGTGCTACGTGCACGCCCCATGTCCATTTTTTCTTGATATCAACTCTATGATATCCTTAACCCCAGTTCGTTCCCTGACCCACTATGCTTTCCATTGTTCACTGCATCGTCCTCAATTCAAACTCCACCCGTTTTGTAAGCCTCCAGGTTTCTGCTACGTAGGCAAGTACTGGCAAGATGCAGTTGTTATATACCTTCCTCTTTAAGGTTAGTGACAGATTACCACCCATGATTTGAGAATGCTTGCCGAATGTGATCCACTCCATTCTTATTCTTCTAATTACTTCCCTCTCATGGTTCGGCTCCACGGTTACTACCTGTCCTAGGTAGACATATTTATTTACAACTTTCAGCGTCTCTTCACCTATCGCAAAGCGCTGTTTTCTGCCGAGACTGTCGCACATTACTTTAGTTTTATTCATATTAATTTTCACACCTACTCTTCTGCTTTGCCTGTCCTGTTCAGTAATTGTGAGCTGCAATTTATTTCCCGAGTTACTCATCAAGGCAATGCCATCTGTGCATTAGTGAATTTGACATCCGCAGGTTACTAAGATACCCTCCACCTCCTATAAACACGCGATGAATAGCATTGGAGAGATCGTGTCTCCCAGCCTTCCACCCTTTTTTATTGGGATTCTGTCACTTTATTTATGAAGAACTATAGTGGCTGTGGATCTGCAGTGGATTTCTTCCAGTATATTTATGTAGGGTCATAAACATGTTGGTTACGACATTGACATGTCATAACTGATATGAATAGGGTAGTTGAGGTGGTGGAGGAGTTTTTGAGCTGTACAGAAGCCTAAAAAAACTAGGATGATATCGTAAGAAGCAATAAAATAGCCCTGAGGAATTTGACATCTTATCAGTAATGACAGGGGAAGTAAGGAAAGCCCTAAAAGGAATGCAAAGAGGCAAAGCAGCTAGTGAGGATAAGTAACAACGAACCTGCTGAAAGATGCCAGAGAATTTGTGTTGGGAAAACTGGCCACCTTATATACGAAGTGTCTCTTGACGGGAAGGGTACCAGAATATTGGAAGAATGCCAACATCATCTTAATCCATAAGAAAGGAGACATCAAGGACTTGAAAAATTACAGGCTCATCAACTTACTGTCCATTCTCTTCAAAATGTTTAAAAATAATTATTAGCTAATAATGCCAATACAAGAGCACTAAGAAGATAGACCTGCAGCAGTGGGGGATAAGTGTGATGCAAGAACTATAATAATTTTTCAAGCATATCATATAGCATACGTTGTACTACACTGAAGTCTCGACAGTCTACAGGCACTAAAGTCTTGCTATGAAAAAAATGAGAAACACTTTCATTCTTTCAAAAACTTTTGAATTCCAGAAAGAAAAGGACTAGCATGTCTGTTAACGCACATACCTGGCATCTGATGCAAAGAAATATTCAATCTCCTTGTCATCTCCAGGAGGGCCGAATTCTGTTGTTGATGCAGTACGATGCAAACCACCAGCGTTTGAAGGTGGGTGGGCCTCTCTGGGGCGGTGGTCTATTTTCCGAAGCATTTATGGGGAAGGTAAATTGCACAAGATAAAATGTTTAGAATGTGAAACTTTTGTGAGAACATCGTATGTAAGTTGCGATTCTGCTGCATCAACCTTTTCTGAGTCCGAAAGTGCTTGCATTAAGCTCGTTGTGCACGACCTACGCTGGCCTCATATATAAAGAACTAACTAATCATAAAGCAAGGTGTGCACTATAAATGGTAGAAAACAAACGTATGGGGTGCAAGCCTCATCCAGTTAGTTTACCGTGTCTGCCCACAAAAATAATCGTCATCGCCACTGTTAAAGTCGCACCTCTCCAGACACCCGAAAAAAATGTTTTGGTTGGTCTCAGCACCACCAAGAGAAACCCAAATGGCATTGTTTTCCACCAAAACCACAAAAGCACCACCTCCCATAAAAAAGACCTATAAATGATGACGCTTTGAGCTCACACTATACTTAGTAGTTATCTAGAGTCAAGTAACGCTGGCCTAGCTATACACAACATTGCTAAAGGATAACAATAATCCTCTCCACAAGCCAACTTCAAAAAATACATGCTTAACTTCTTCACGGTGGTAGGAAAGCAAAAAAAAAAAAAAAAGGTGTTGGTAGCACGAGCAGGAAATTCTACTAAAAAAAACATAAGGTAACAAGACCAAAGAGTGCACATACGAAGCATTCACACTCTTGCATGCATAAGGAAAACAGGGACAATGCCCAAAAGTGATTATGAAAGATGGAAAACCTACTGGCCAAGCCCATTTAAAATGCTTTCAAGCAATCTACCCAGATTGCTTTCTTATATAAACAAATATTCAAATAGGTTTAAAAAAAGATGCATATATTAGAGAATATACAGCTGCCCCATCTATTCAACCCGCCTTTATGTATAACTCACGTGAATGGAACCACCCTCAAGTTTCAGACGGCAATGTGATTTCCATGGCAGTGCCCACAAGAAACATGTAAATTATAATTTTTCAGATGAGAGAAACATGCAGGTTTTTTAAAACACAAGTAGTCAAGTATAGACCCACTTTATACGAGTTTACACCAAGCTTTGCCCTCATTTACACGAGCAAAAATTAAATCTGCAAGTAATATTGCTGGCTTATTCTCAAACTATTGCTCCAGTCGTGAAGGTGACATTTCCCTTAAATATGAAGATCTTAGGAAAACTTCAATAGCTGTTTCTATGCTAGCCTTTATGCTATTTATAGACCAATCAGCATTTATAAACACCAGTTCTTAGTTAAATTAGGTTGCAAAATAATCCTTATATAGAAGCATGAAAAAAAAGATAAGCATTTTGTGAACTCATTCCCTATCTATTGCACTTAGATGGCTCAGCTGCACTTCCTCCACCTTTAACGCCTCAATGCACCTCTATCCCCGCCAACAGATGCTACATGTGCACTACTAGAATAATCATTAATATTGAAGGGCAATTTTGCACCAAAGCCTACATATATAGATATGTATACAATTGAGGACTGGCCGGTAAGGTTCGTATGAGAGTCTATCGATTCCTATTCATTGTACAGGGAACTACAGCTTATGGTAGTCCAGTGCTTTAATGGTATTTCATACCTCACCATAGGGTACTGCTTAGACATACGTAGTTTCCTTATGGAATACCTGCTCACAAATATTTTACAACAGTGAGAAAAATCGAGAAAGATAGGAATACCTAAACGTTGCCTTTTTTTCAAGCTGTGGCTATGTGATGCCTCCTTGAGTAGATGTTTAAAGCTTAACAAATTAAACAGTTTATGCAGAGCACCCATATGTGCCCAGGTGACTTGAAGCATCTATACTATATCCTCAATATCGTTTCAGGCTCCCTTTGACAATGCATCAAGCTTACACAACTCACTTCCTTGCTGTATGTATCAGCCCTGGCCAAGCAATTTGCCCTGAGAAGCAGACATGCAACATGGCAAAATGGGCCGCAGCTGCAACAGACATTTTTCTTTTGCCAGGTTTTACTGGACCACAGAATGCAGTTTATGATAGCTAGTTTCCTGAAGCTACATGCAAGTTCCCTCTACAACAAATAGACTCGAAAAACAGTATGGAAGTGGTGGTTGACCAGAAGCAGAATCTACTACCTGTCTGGGTGTCGTCTTTTTCTGCACCCAAGACCAGAAGAAGAGGAGGGCAGGAGAGAGTGAGGGTTGTTTGGGAGGCAGGCGAGGCCAGGAGAGACAACAACATTGGTCACAAACTATCAGACAGTGTAGGCATGCACAAAACACAGCAGGCACATATGCACACAATATCAGGCAAGGTACAAATGTTACAGGTACTATAAACTGGTTTGCCAGATTTCTAACATAGCATGCCACTATACAGGGGTGTGTTATATTTCTTAAAAACCTGACAGCAAGGAGTTTTTTGTTGTGCATGTGCGTGCGTTATTTCAGTGGACATGTCCAGTTACATAAAGGGGCACTCTTGTGATCACTACCTTGCAATTTAAATTTCAGAAACTAAGTTATTTCATCTGCCTAATGCGAAGGAATCTACCACACTGGTTTTCCATGGCTACACTGCAGTGACTAAGCAATAGAACTCTGGAACATTGGCTCCAAATGGTATCAGAAGCTTTTAGTTCAAGTTTTCGCTATTTAGATGCCCACTCCATAAATGTAACAGAACAAGAAAGCAACTTTTTTTTTTTAGTAAGTTGTACTTAGAAAGGCAACGAATGCAGTGAAAACATAGGGAGTACTCCTACAATGCTAATTTACACTGTTTAGTTACAATTTCACAGCTTTCTCTCTGTGCTCAAAGGGACACTAAAGGCAAATAATTTATGCCAGAATGAAAGTTCTGTGTATGACGTCTAAAATGGCAATATTATTAACAGCAGTGCCCTACTTACCGAGATATTAATCTAAATGTACCACACGACGGGCCCCATGAGCGAGATATTTTGGGAATGATCCAGATGACGTGAGAGGATTCGACTACAATTAGTCACTACTAATCAAATTAGCTAAAATCAAAAAGGGAGCCGACAGATGGAAACATGTAGTGGGATAATCGGGGTGAACAATGGAAGTTTTTCCGACAGGCTGGCCGACAGTTCAATAGGAGGACATATCTTTGTCAAAGGCGCCGTATAATTCTTGGCGTGTTAGCTTTAAAGGGGTTATTATTATTAGTGACATCTCCTGGTGATGGCACGTGTCCCTGTTGGTAATCGCCGTCAAAAAAAAAAAAAAAACACTATTGACATGGCGCCTTTGACAATGATAGGTCCACCTATCGAAACATCAGTCAGCCTGTCAAGGCACTTCTACTGTTCACCCTGATTATCCAACTAATCAAAATAGCTGCAATATAAAAAAGAACCTTCTGCACATCAAGACTACTTGTCCATTTCTGTCCGATTTACAGAAAAAAAAAAAACACCGGGCGTTGCTATGAAGAATGGCACAAGCTATTCAAAAGTTCCATCTTTGCCTGGTTAAATTGGATAGGTGGTTCGATCTAGTGGGGCCCAGTTAAACCAAACATGCCTGCCATCTCGGAAGCCATGGCGGAAAGTTGTTCAATGGCCGCTGTTGCTGCTGTGGCTCTCACTACTTTCGCTCAGCGGCTACTAAAGTCGGCAACCGCACAGCAAAGCTGGGCAACGTTGTGCACGGCAGCAGTAATGTGAAATGGACCACTCCACTTTCAAGCAGGGAACTTGAAGTGCGTTAACGAGATGCGGACCACTAAATTGCCATTTTATTTCAAAATAAGCATTTCCTTGGCACAAAAGTCGCACTCCGAGGTTTCTGGACCACTATTTCTGCAATCAACATAGACTTAATATTTGCCTTTACTGTCCCTTTAATGGATGTCAGCACAATTTCTTTTTCAGCACCAAACAGACTCATTCATACTTAGTTGTTCTTTCTAGCTTTTAAAGCTTTGCGACTTGACGGTCATTTTAGTTCTCACACATTAGCAGTACTCAAAAAAAAAACAACTAAGTGAGCACTTGGAAACTCAAAACTACATGGAGGCTAGCTTTGATAAAATGAATCTGGAAGAAACCAATCGTGAATCACACAGCTACTCATTGTCTGTAACACTCCTCTAAAAAAAACTGAAGAATAATGGTCAAATTCCATAAGGTATGTGTTATGTGCAATATGCTAAGGGTTCAATATTTGTCACAATACTTACTACCTTGTACAACAGCATACAGCTAAAAGCGAAATTCAAATGACTAGCTCTCTTCAAACACACTCAACACTGTATGCAGTCAAACTACAGAGCAGCCATGTTTGCTCTAGCATAAATATTAAATGTGTTTATATAAATATGCAAGTAAAATATAAAATTAGCAAAGTCTATAATTTTTCACGTCAGACAAGATGCAAGGAAAGGGCAAAAAAATATGCATACCTAAAAAAGCATACCTCATCTATAGCTCAAACATAAGCTCACTGTGGAATTATTTGTTATGTTACAGCAATGTTTACTAATCTAAAGCTGACAAACACACGGTGCACATAAAAATATATTTTCATGTGCTTTCTTATCCCAACTGTACTCACTGCCTTTGAATCAACAAAACTGGCAGCTTGTCTGGAGTTTTGGTTACACTTGTCAGGCAACTGGCAGTTACTTGTAAGCATCACGAAGGACACAGGATGCTGACAGAACATCATGCAGGAGATGTGGTTGGTTTGCACAGGTCAGAGAGGGAACATGAAAATGGTGTCTACCTTGTTCATTTTGGTTGCCACACTCTGCATGCCGTAAAGGGGCTCAGTAAGATAGCAGCAGGCAATGAAAATAGAAAAAGAACATTGATCATGCAAAGAAATGGGTATATCATGGCTGGGGGAAACAAATTTAAAAAGCTGCACGGTAGAGCAGATAAGAGAAAAAGACACGCAACATACACACACATGCACGTACACACAAAAAGAGTGCTCACATACACATGCAAGAGCTTGACGTAATCTTTCAAAGCTAGGAAAACACTAGGAAGCATGCTCAGGCACTTGCAGACAAAGTAATGCAAGATCGGAATGAGCATTTATGTATGGCAGGACGAAACATTCCAGCTTAAGCAAATATTTCAGTTTAAAAACGAACAATGCTTCACAATCAGACATGTTTTATCAGTCGAAATTACAAACTAAGTGTTCTAAACTAGACAGTGATGTACAAGATGCTAATAAAAATACCAGTTACACAATTTTTACAAGCCTAACAGACAATACTTCAGTGCAGCTAACAGTTTTTAAAAGCTATTTCAAGTGTAGACATTCCAAGAAGGTTCCAATATGGGTGAATACTGTAGCACTATCAAATATTTTTTGTTGCACACTTGTACGAAAATACTTTAATCAACAGTTACAGATTTTTGTTAAATGAAACCTCATGAAACTATAAAAATGTTTTGAATTTGACAGGGTTCTTGGTTATTTAAAAATACATGCAGGACCATCATACACCATCTCAATGTTGATCAGTATTTATAGCATCAATAGGCAAATGCATCAGCTCTATTTTCCTGCAGTTAAAAAATATGGTTGAGAGTTATTGCATAAATTAGGCTTCGGAAGTTTGGGTTTAAAGGATGCGCTGTGAATATACTAGTAAAAACACATAGCTCTTACTACTACAGTTGTCTTTGCTACCATTCATTAGAGATGTTTTTTGGGATACAAGGCACATTTTGCAAGAAAATATATCAAATTTTTAATCTCTATAAACAAAATTTCTAGGGCTTCCAGTTGTGGTTTTCTTTAGAGAGTTCCGAAAAAAAATGAAGTTTTTTGTACTATGAATATGCAAAACTAACCAATTAAAAGACTGCCATTTCACTTAAATGATTTTAGTGAGATACTACTGTACATACTGTACATTACATATATAAATGATATAAGCAACACTACAATGTCATCAGTGTTTATGTCACAATATGAAATGATGAGAGATAAAAAAAATTGGTGCAACTGCTCAAGCAAAATTCTACCACTTGAACAATCCATTTAGGTTTTTCTCCTACTGACTTTACCACTGGATAAAATTTTTTCGATATGTGGCACGCTACGAAGGCCTTCTTCAGTACTTAAGTATGGCTAAAGCAAATTCATTGGGAACAGAAACACCATGAAAGAAATACGAAATGAGAGATTACGACAAACACACGATATACTGGAGAAACACAAGTGACTGGCATTTACAACAAAACTACACCGCATAAAGCAAACGTCCATATATGCTGCTCCATGCATATTCAAAATTAAATTAATAATAATGACTGCATGTACAAAGCAGCGTTATGATTGGTGCAACCTCATTATTCAATGCTTGCTTGCATCCCACTGTCAACTGTTAGCAACACTGCTTTGGCAACACACACCATTTGCCATGTTATTATCATGGTTGTTCATTGCCGAAACAGTAGAATAACAGTGCAAAGAACAAATTTCAGGTAGACAAACACAGTGCTGAGAACCAAGAATTTGTGTAAAGTCTAGCTAATATTAAGCGAGCAGATGTCTAGAATGTGTCTAGATGTCTAGATGTCTTTTCATATGTGTCTTGCTATCCCACATAACCTAACCAATGTCTACATTACCACTCCTGGGAACTTGTGCACTCACTCTTGTGAGCATTCTGGCCATACAATGTCAGACAATATAAAAAAATGTAGCTTAAAACTCAATGTTAGGCATATGCCCAATTTTAGGCTAACATTGCAAGAACATCCTTAGGAGACGTGCAAAAAAAAACCTTCATATAGATGTACATTAACACAACTACGTAAGCATCTTGCCTTTTTCATTATTACTACTGTAAGAATACTGTTCGATGCCATGCCGGGGTGAGGCAACTGAATTAAGAACATTATGACATTACAATTAAAAAGTTACAGGCCCGTTAAGTGAAATAACAATAAACAATTCATCTGACAAGATACTTGCTTTACGAGACTCAGAAAAGCTAGTGGTCAATGTTTGATTATGTAAAAAAACAGACTTTAATATCATAAACAAAGGCAATAGCAAAAATATACTAAGTGCAAGCACTGTGTAACAAAAGTAGCAGCTCAAAAAATCTAGTAACACACAAGTACACTGAGGCAGTTAACATTCCCCACCTCTGCCTTTTTTTTTCTTTCTTAAGTGTGTCAAAAGTGATTGCTGATGCTACCTTTGCATTGAGCATGTTTTTTTTCTTAAATATTGCTATGAAGTGATGATAAATATTGGTAGTTATTCAATGCCGTACTAGTCTTCCTGAATATTTGTCCCTTTAGTGCACTGTTCACTTCTGTTAGAAAAAGCACAAAGTAAAATTTTAACACACAAAGACACTATTTAGTAAGATGCCATAAAGCAAACAAAGACAAGCGAAAAAGAGTGGGAATGCATGAAAGGAACCTACACCCCAGCGGACAGGTCAAAGCACCAGTGCCAAAAGAGAAACCGCCACCTTTTGAGAAATGGAGAGGGGGGTAGAGAAGAAGGCACGCAAGACATCTATCAGTTAGACTGTCAGTTACACAGTGAATTGAAGGGGCCATGGATGAAGTGTTATTTTGTAGCACCATACTCGTGGTCTTCAATAACAATTCACCAATAGAAGTGAAAATTCAGATTCATGTAATCCACAAGAACAGCAAACCAAAAGTGGTAATCGTAGTGCTTCAAATGTGCAAGGAAACCGATATCCGAAGTCATTACTATTGTGTGCTGTAGGCCCGTGTGCTCAGATTTGGGTGCACGTTAAAGAACCCCAGGTGGTCGAAATTTCCCGAGCCCTCCAATACGGCACGGCATCTCTCATAATCATATGGTGGTTTTGGAATGTTAAACCCCACATATCAATCAATCATCATAAGATTACTATTTATTGTCTCCAAAGGTTCCTGCTGTATGAATGAGTAAAGCTTTGCAAGACTAGTTTCATAGACTGCCTTCGTGGTTATGCAGTCATATTAAAGGGACACTAATAAGACTTCCTGTGCCAAATAAATTGAAGTGAATATAGTGTTCGCAAAAAATACAAGACACATGGAACAAGAGAATTACCAGTAGGCTTTTTTTTTTTAACACTGTTTCGGTGCTCTACATAGGATGACAGGCCTCCCACTTTTGCTACCATTGATTGTTGGGGTTTTTATGTCCATGTACAACCTACTAGCCCCTACACGGCACTTCTAACTGTTTTTATGTCCCAAAACTGTCATACGATTATACATACAGGAGGGCTCTGGAAGTTTTGAACCTCGGCGTTTCTTTTAATATGCATCTAAGTTTGAGTAGACTGGACTCTATCATTGTGCCTCCATCGAAATCAAGCCACCATGACCGGGGTTTGATCCATGATCTTCAGGCCAGCGGCATGCCACTATTGAGTCATGAGGCTCAGAAAGAGCGAGGGTGCAGTAAACGAGAAACGGTTGGGACAGTGGTGCCAGCTCTGATAGCCCAACTCCATTCTCATTTCTAGAGACATCTCAAACATCAGTGGTTCAAGCTAAGTGTATGGAAGGCCCACAAATTTTTCTCTATCCACTGCTTCTGAGCCTGACTTACAATAATATATTGTTGCTGTTTTGTCTTCCACTGCTAGATCCTAGATAATAAACCCCCGGTCACAGTGACATTCCTGGCATATCAAAATGTAATTTAGTGATCCTGCTTAAATTCATATTCCTCTGTACAGACATTCCAAGAATTTACCGGCATATGTAATGTACACTTGTGAGTCAATAAAACGCTGAAAACATTGACCTCAGGTGAAAAAGAATGAAACCCTTTTATAAGAGGCATGCTCCGAGCAGAAATTCTCACTTTTTACATGATATGTCTCTTGTAAGGAGGGTACCTTGTATGCATTTTCTTACCAACCCGTATTTTACTGTGGGCACACTGGTGTCTCTTATACCCATTTGTCTCTTATATCAGTGTCTCTTATAAAGGGGTTCACCTGTATTGCAAAATATGAGCTAATTAAAGTTTAGGGTTCAACATTTGATGTAGCAAACTTGTTTAATAATTGATACACAGCTACTAAAGAAGCTTTGTAAAAAAAAACAGCTTCCCATGGCCCCTTCAATTATTATGTCTTCAAGAAAAATGTGCAAAGAAAAGCTAGAACTTGTCCAACTAAAGGAAAACCCACACTGATTATCAAAACTTACGTACTGTGATCCATTGTTAAGGCTGGTTGCAAAAGATATAAAACAAATCATATTTCCTTTAGTACACAAATAAAGTACATGTTGTAAAAGACTAGAAACAACAAATAGTTGTAACTCTATCAATATATATAACTAAAGTATATGTTTACATACACTATTTCAATATAAATGAAACCATGTTATTTCAGAAAAATTCTCTTTGACACTTCTGTATATTTCCTCATGCCCAAATAGTATCAGTCAACAATTGTTGTTAGTCCCATTAGTGCCAACATAAAAAAAGAAAAACAAGGAAAAAAAAACTTGATTTTGAGAGTGACAGCATTTCTTGCAAAACATTATCTCATTCTGCTTGCAGTAGCGCCAACACTTTATGCTGTCACACATGTGTGGTCAGAAAGATAAAGCAGAGCACTGTACAGAGTCCCAAATTGTGTTACCTACAAGGCGACTCACTGGCCATGTCCCAATTGCAATAAAAAAAAGTTCGATTACTGCAACAGAGTATGAAACTTCAGTTCTATCCTTTTCTAATGTTGAAAAAAAAATCTTTATAAAATAAACATATCCTAGCCTTTAAATCTCATGAAATGTTCTACTAAAAAAACGACTCACTTCAAAATGTTTTGCGATTGCTCTTGGGCAGCTGTCAAGCCCAAAAGCAGCTTCATTCTCCAATGGCTTGCTAACACAATTAATGGCATTAGCATTACCTCAGTGCAATGACAGGTAGCAAGATTTCAATTTTTGCTCTATTTTGATTAATTTTATCTCAATTGCCTATTTGTGTGAGCTATGAAATGAAAGAAACTTAAATCTTGCAATACAACTTCGATTCATCATATCACCCCTATACTGTAGTTCCTGTATGATTTACACTCCCATTTAAAATTTGTATTGTAAGAAATATGGCAGTGACATCTTACTGAAAGTTTCTAAATCTATCGGCCTTTGCACATATGGCTGAGGGTGACTAATGATATAAACTGAAAAAAAAAGCCCACTTTATCTTTAAGTAGACAGTACACTCTAACTTGCAACATTCTAGTAAAGCCTTGACGTAAATTAAATGGCACTACAAGTTCCCTTGAACTTTTTGAATGAGAGTCCTTTTCAACCATGTCAGACCACAACTTTTCTCTCGACAAAGATAAAAAGCCAAATTTATTTTATTAGCAAAAAAGTTACCATGTCTTCAGTTCAACACCCTGGTAATATATGACAGATGAAATATATCTTCCTAATTTGCCTTGACTAACAATATAATGATAAAAATAATTCATTCAGCTAAATGCTTGCAGGCATTGTATCTATCAGTGGCCAACATGCACAGGGTCATCTACTGTCAGAACATGGTAATAGCACTGCTACACAAGGGCAATGAAACTTGTGCCTCGATAAAAGAAACTTAACGTCGCAAAAGGGTTAATAAACCGAGACTCAGTTTGGTGTAAACGACATATAACATTGAATATCACCTTCTCCAACACCGCCAAACAAAAATAATGTACAAATTATTGGGTTCATATTTTAATTGTTCACAACCACACATTTCATCAAATTCTGCATTTTACTTCCCATATGATACAGTACTCACTAAAATTAAAGCGGTGATCTGAACTTCAGAAGGCAATCAAGCAATTAATTGTCCTTATTCACTTGAACATTCAATTTGATTGTAAGGCTGAAATGAAAATATGCCACCAAACACAAATTAACCACTTAAATTTAAAAAATTTATGCACTGCACCACCACATAGTAGCTCAACTCAAAATTTGATGAACATGGGGTAGGTGTAAAGTACCTCAGGACAAGAGGAGGCTCTGTTGTACAGGCCTCGAATTTATGTCCGAAGCTAACACTACCTTTTGAAAGACACAGTTGAAACTTTGGCCCCTTTATACATGAAATTCATAGAGAATAGTGCAGGACAAACAGGGACAGAAAAAGGGCAAGCAACAAAACAGGACGATACTAGCGATAATGCCTCATTTTGAGCATGTATGCATTTTTGTTTGCCCTGTGCCGTTCACTATTATGGAGCAGGCTTGTTCTACATTAGATCTGGCCCCCTAATAATAACGTCGGGCATTTTATATCTCAAAACCAAGATATGATTAGATCCGGCCACTTGGCTTACAAAATGGTTACATGCGGATTCGCACACGCTGCACATGTACAGTGCCCCTGCTGTTAAGAAATGCAATGTACTAGACAACTCCCAGTAAATGAGCGGTATATAGGAGGATAACAGCACTGGCCAGATGTCCATGTACCAATAGATGACCCTGTTATACAGGCACACACAGATCCTAAACCAGCCAAAGTTATTGCAACAGTTCGAAAAAGTCCGAGCATTAGGCAGAGGTTTAACAGTTAGGGGGTGTGACATTCCTACCTTTGCTGTACAAAACAGGGATGAACTCTGTTGAGAGATAGGACTTGGTCTTCAGGCCAACCAGCAAGGGACTTCCCCGCCTAAATTAGAAGCCCCCATGTTACTCAACACCAACTGCTAGTCACGTGTGTGTACATAGTCTAGGAAAAATGCTAACCAAAAAAAAAATTCTTACCTTGTGGCAACGCACTGATGTGGGAATTTCTTGCTCTTGAATACCAGTGCAAAAGCTCCCTCCTAAGGAAGAGGAAGCTTGTTTAGAAACCACACTGGATGATAAAGTTCGTACTGGGGAGTAAAGAAGCCCGAGATAGTACAGTGTGCACAATCTTAACATTTCTGGATACTGAACAAGATGAGAATCATACTTGCAGCATTATACGACCCATATTATATTCCAGACTTTTTACATTTTTGAATGATAGTTTAAACCCTCAGATTTCAGCTGCAATCATTGCTCTTCACTGTATGCTAACTATGTCATACAGTACATTTATTTATAATAATAACTGTTTGGGTTTAACATCCCAAAACCATGATACAATTACTAATATGATAACGAGAGATGCTGCAGTGGAAGACTACAGAAATTTTGACCACTTGAGGTTCTTTAACATGCACCTAAATCTAACATAAGTCTCAAGCATTTTTGCCTCCAAAGAAAATAATGTGGCAACTGAAAAAGCAGCTGCGGTGGCCGGGATTCGACCCGGTGACCCGCAGGTTGGCAGCCGAACACCACAACCACTAGACCAGCATGGCGGGTCTATTACATTTATCTGATGTCGAGCATGTGAACATGAGTGTTTCCACCTTATCTGTTGCATGAAATCCTGCATACACAGAAAAAAAGTTGTACACTTTGTTTCTGTAAGTAAGGCTCGTTCCTGATCATCAATTGAATATGTGCAGAGCCTCATGTATGTGTTCTGCGTGTGGTTTTTTAGCCACAGCACCTGAAAAAACATCTAAGAAAAAGGCAGGAAGCACATGTACTACTAACGAAACTTTTCCTAGTACTCTTGCAACTTTTGCACAAGACATGTTGCACTGACCCCCTTTGGGTGTAAACTTAGAGTTCCAGTGCAGTGCCACCCACTGCAGTGGTTTAAATTACATAAAAATTGGTCACAAAATAAAAAGTGTATTCTAGCTAGTCATGAGCACATCTTAAAAGGATATGTAACACAAGAATGCTTTGGTACTAAGGCATTGGTGAATAGAGACAAAGGGGGCATTGAGTCCCTTCCAAGGATGCACCGACTATTATGGAAACCAATGCCACTCTTCATTCCCAGAATATAAAGTTACATTGCCAAAATACTGTCAAAGGATCAAGTATAACTGTTAATATTGCCATCAGAGATGTAGTCAGCAGCCACAGGAGCATTAGTTTTTAACTGCTTGAATTCACATGATTGGAAGTCAGCTTTAAAGGCAAGCTTTCATTGTTTTTGAACCCTTGTTTTCATGCCAAAAGTAACACAAATACAATCAAACACAGATATATCGAACTCGAAGGGGATTGTGAATTAGTTTGGTATATGAAAAATTCTATATAAAAAAAATAGAGGCCCCGAGAGTTTAACTGTTGAATTGCACAGTGCTGAAACTTATTATTGTTTTTTTAATCTTACGAGTATATTCCTTGCTGCAGTCTATCACATGAATCAAAGTCCAGCCCACACATACATGTGGGCCTGTTTTGTGTGCCAAATACTCAGATTCTTCCAGTTTAACTTCTGAACACTTTTAAAGAGCAAATAATTTTTGTAAAGCTGGCAATTTTAGTTATATTTTTTTCAAGCAGGAAAGGGTTAGAGAAGATTGCATGACAAATGAGCCAAGAATACGGTCCATGTGAGTGCAGGGGCCATGAGGAGACACCGAGAAACGCACCGATGTCGTACTTTGACCATTTAATCAAGAAAAATTACAATAACTCACCAGCTGCTGAATGACTTGCTCCACCAGCTCCCTGAAGTTTAGGTCTGGATGAGTGCTATGAAGATGCTTGATGAATTTTGCAATGACCTCCGTGTCAGTGTCAGATTCGAAATGACATCCCCTCTGAAGCAGGAACTGCTTGATGTCCTTGTAGTTTGTAATTATGCCATTGTGAACAACCACGAACTCTGTACAGAGCAGAGCATGTGTGGCAGATTAGACAAGCTAGAACACCCCGTACTCATTTTTGCTTCAAGCAAAACAGAACATTTGAAAATGCTTTAATATGGCTAAACTTTGTAGATAATAGGAATAGAAGTAATAATGACCAGAAAATTTGATTGAGGACATCGAGAAAGCAGATGCCAGCAAATTTTTCAGGGCATGGAGGAGAAAAAAAATGTTCAGACAATAGGGCCATACGAAAGAATAACTTCAAGAAAGAAAGATTCGGTTTGGTTTATAAGGTTTAGCATCCCAATTAAGCAACTCGGGTGACGAGAGCTGCTCTAAAGGAAGGTTCCAAATAAGTTCGACCACCTGAAGTATTAACGTGCATGAAATGCACACTATACAGGCCTCAAGTATTTGCATTGGTCGAAATGAGACTGCTGCAGCTGGGATCGAACCCATATCCTTTTTTTGATCAGATGAAAAGCACTGCAGCCATAGGCCACCGAGACGACCAAGAAATAAAAGGGCAATTTTGTTTTTCTTAGACAACGACAGTACAAAGGTCAACAGACACCTCAAAAAGAGCCGATACATACACGAGCAACAAATGCTCGAGAAAAATGCTTCTTAGATGCTGTTCTGTAGTCAACAGTAACAAAGAAAAAAAATCGCCTGCATAATTTGTGTTTTTATGGCCCTCATTTTCTTTCTGCACTTAAAAGTAACATGCACACAGCATCAACTTGATCAGAAACAAGTTATTTGGCCTAAAAAATGATTTTATAGGCTTTTCCTTCCGAATTTTGCATCTGTTGAATGTCTGCACGATATTCCATGATATAAGCCATGGGGATATTCTGCATGGATGTCTCATTTTAGCACAAGTGCAGATGATGCATGTGTGACATCTACAAAACTCCAATAGATTTCTATCACAGTCGAACATAATTGATTAGGTATGTGTTACTGATTCTACTTGAGACAGACAACTGTGCTATAAATGGTACTGTTATTGTACAACTTTTGGTTCACCTTATAAAAGTGCTATGCAGTTTTTTTTTTTTGTAAACAAGACAGATTTTCTTTTTATAGATGTACTGTGAAGGTCATGCACCTGTCATTGTCACATATGAACTCTATGTCGAAAAAAATGCTTTACCGCTGCTAAAGCTCCAATTAAATGTCTAACAAAACTTGCTAGTTAATTTTAAAGTAACAATTTGAGGGCAGTCGCGTAAGTGAAAAAGTTGTAGGTTGACACAGTATACGAGACGTGCAGTTATTTAATTTCTAGAAAATGAAAGACCAGGATGTTTATGATCAAATTTGCATGTTGATATCAAAAACAAGCTGACTGCTGGTGCAAGTGAGACCATTATTAGTTTAACATGACCTCATACTGCTGCGATGCAGGCTTGCATAAAATTTCGACACTTTCTCGTCTCGGGAAGTTCTGGTCCGACTTCGTAGAGCGGCCTCCACTTCTGTTCGTGCCCAGCACAGAAGGAATGTCTCAAAACATGCGTGAATGTCTCAATTTTAACCAGAACTTTTACTTCTAAAAAAATAGATATGCGATAAATTGTGATGTGCTATAACTTTCCTATATACATAACTACCCCGAAATTGATAAGAAGAAGCTAAAAGTGTACTGATCATTGTTTTTAGAATGCAACTTTAGCCATGGCAAAATATTTATGCTTCACTGCAGAGGTTGGGCGAAACACAACAGCTGCTTTATTGACATTTTTTTAATACATGTATTGTTAGAAGAAAACAAAACAACAAAAAAAGACTGTATATGGGGAGGATATGTGTTGCTGCCCTTTTGGCTTTTTCCCCTATAAGTGGCATTCATAAATATCCACAAGCGCACCTACCATTTTCAGGATCTGAACGATGCGGGTGGCTGTTGAGGTCACTGGGAGCACCGTGGGTAGCCCAACGTGTGTGGGCGACACCAACATGTGTAATATGCTCGTGGTCCATATCAAGGTCATCCTTTTCTGTAAATGGAAGCAGTTCTTCAAGAAATAATACCACGTAAATTAAACTATCTGCAGACTCTCTAAAAGGCAGGCAATCAAAACCTCATGGGGATCATGTGCATCTCGATTATTTACAGCCTTAAGCTACAAAATCAAGGGTTGCTAGAAGTGTACCACTCGGAGATCAACTCAACTTTAACCACAAATTGTTGGTTCTTCAACAAAAACATTAAAACACAGCTTTAAAATCTCAACCGCTGCTCTAATTGCAATATCGTTACTGCCTATACTATTACTGTATTTGCCTCAGTTCAAATTTTTTGCTAGTCTTTCCTCTTGTTTTTCATATATTCAAATTACAGATCTCATTGTTCTCTGTGCATGATCACAAACAAATCAATGTCATTGAAGTGCTTCTGTGAGCACCCCTTGAACCTAACTCTGGCTGTATACATATAGTCAGCACACAACAGAAATTTTGCAAGAAAGGAAAAAAAAATGCTACTAGTATGACTTCACAGCAATAGAGTTGCTAACAGACTTACCCCACGTCATCACATGGAATAAAACTTGAACATACTAGGCTAAGTAATGTACATACTTTCTCTTTCAATGCCTACAGTTTGTCTCATATCAGAGTAATTTTTACTAATACTTACATCAGAGCCACCCATTCAAGCAATTATCATGCAATCACTCAAAGCATTTATTATGCTAAACAATGAAAAAAAAAAAAAACAGGAAGCTTGAATCCGTAAGTACTGCACATCCTTGCACAGAGACAGTAAACTTTGACTTAACAGTATGCAAGATTAAAGCATTATTTTGGGCATATGCTTTTAAAATATTCATGCATAGGTGGTGGAATTGGTACACATGAGACATTGGAATTGCTAGATGGAAAAAAAATAGCATTGCGCATTTCTGTGGGTGAAACTGTGTAAAAATTAAGTGTAAAAATTAAGAGAATGAAGCCTATGGGCAATTCACCACTTGCAATGAATAGATTATTGCACTCACGCCATATGGAGTCTTCAAGCACCTTAACTTTTCCAATTTTACGAATTATGGAAATGTCATTGCCCAGAGGGTCTCTGTCAAAGGCGATACCTGCGGGGCAAAAAGAACAATACAGCTCATGAAAAAGACTGGATTGTAATGCTGTTGACATGTCTTTATTCAGCATGCACCTCATGCCTCACTCTTGTGATGGCAATTTTTCGGTGGCAAGTGCTGGAGTAACACACTTATTTGGAAGATTGTATATTAATGATTATGTGTAAGCTATTCAAATCTGTTGCTCATCTCCCACGTGATATTAGTGAAGTAATGCATATAGAAAATGCTTTGAAGCCGATTGGTTTTCTAAGAAGAGATGTATGCATTCGGTTGCGGCATAATAAAATCTGGCCGATATTGCATTGGGGAATTGAGGTGCGATTACCATCATACGGAATGAAATTCTTTTTTCCTCGAGTGAGCTATTCACCAAGGGAGTAGAAGTAAAGTGCAAAGTCCCAGCACAGCAGCCTGATGCTGAAACCGATAAGGCACAAATGCATGCATATTGAACTCACACCAATGTCACCAAGCTCAACACTATTGGTGTATGCACTATGTCTCACAACACCAGTTTTTACTAGAAGAAAAAAATTTAATGAAATGATCACTAAGGTACACCCTAATTAATGCAAAATTCATGTGCAATACATCGCTAGTGTCAGTGTGTGGGTGCCAGTCACAAATGCCACCACCACCGGCAGCTTCCCATGTGACGCATGCTACTCTTGCACCATTTTGTAGTCTCGTGCGACACTCTGTTTTACTCCTCACGCTTTTACCATCCTCTCAATGTTCAATGATTACTATGCATCTTTCACTGTGTTTGTTATCTCTCGGTTAGTACGGTGTACTAGAATTTTTTAGTGGTGCGCCTGGCTGCCATGGAGGGAGCAGTTTTGAACAGAATATAGCGGCAGCGGTGTGGTTGACTACTCTTGAAAGTGTCTCGCAGCCTCACAAGCGGCTATTTGCTGGTGCATTTGCAGAGGAGGAGAGTACGAACAAAATGAACATATAAGCGGGAGTTCCATCGCAACTCAACTACATTGAAGCAGCATCTATAACTAACATGTGCCAGACAAGTGCCTGGTAGCCTGCAAAGGTGTTTTTTTTTTTCTTGACGATGTACAAAGTGATTGCAACTGGTTAGACAGTGGCGAAGTGGGACAATAATGAAAATCAAGAAAATCGTGTTCAGGACATAGGGTAAGACAAAATTTGAAAAAAGAAATCATTTTTTTTCTCTTTCGAAATTTGGGTAGTATGCTCCTTTCTGCATATTTTTCATATGCTTTTGCTTAATTAAAAAGCTTGTTTTTGTTGCTGCTGAAAACCAACTTTTCCCAATGCAAGTGGCGAGTGAAGACACATACGATGACAAGCCCATGGTATGCACGCCGTACTATGGCTCATTTTTCTAAAACACTTCGTTTAGGAAAGCCAAATGCTTATCTTTGAGTCAACTGTGCATAAGAAATTGTTGGGTAATTTTTAAGGCAGTCCAAAGGAGACGTACATTTTTTATTCACACTCGTTTTTTGGAGCACGTGTATTCAAGCACTTTCAGCTCCTATGTAAAGCTTCATTACGCCGTGTCTGTCGTGCTTGTCGATAAGTTTAGTTGCCTAGGATAAAGAAGGCCTTCAGAGAGTATAAGTTTCATGCCAGCCCATACAGTTGTATATTCTAATAAATGCTGGTGAAGTACTGAACGATGATTTAGCAAGATTTGCATCATTGAGTCCCTCAGCCTTTTCAGAGTCTTTCAAGACGAATAGAGAGCAGGATGACAGCAGGTATACTTTAGTGGCCATGAATATTCATTTGCTGTGTGGTGCAAGTGTTGGGCTACTTGGAATTGTGCCACAGAATCGGTGCTCTCTTTAGACTTCCGAGTCTAACAAAAAGAGCAAAGACTCTCCAACACAAAGATAATATAGGTGCAGTTAGTTCGTTTCCATGCTCGCACTTTTGGCTCAATTGCATGGACGAAACAAGACAAACTTTTCTTTCATGCATTTTGAAGCTCCTGCTGCAAGAACATCAGAAAAATTATGACATGGTCCACAATAATGTTGAGTCTTTATTAACGACAAAGTTTCAACTAATTGTGAAGCTACTTCAGCTTTATTTAAACGCCCCTCAATAAATTTTCTAGGGCATGGAGAGTTCAGAAACATATCGACGCGTGGCTAGATGTGGACAAAAATGACGATGGGGAATTCAGCGAACATCACATAGAGGGCCTCTGGCTATACTCGAGAACATAGAAGACAATCTTGCGATTCAGCTGTTGAGAACACGCCGTTTTCGCTGTTTCGAGGTGTACCTGTGTTTAGTTCACTATGCACTGCGACACTGATGGAGGTGCTAGGCCTCAACCCTGCCAGATGTTCCCCACTCCTGCTGGGAGCTGTTCATCCAGCCCTCATGCATTGTCACCTGTTGCCACTCATATGCATCGTTTCAGTCGACGGTTGCGAGGCCTCGCGCCAGAGCTCACTTCCTCTCCAAAACCTCCCAGGCGCCACTCACCTCAACCGATGGCCAATGCAAGCCTGCCAAACCGCTCGTTACTGATCAACCCTGCCAAACCGCTCGTTACTGATCGTTTTAGAGGCGGCACCGATGAAAACGCAGACTACAAGCACTTCCAGTCCTTGTCCACTTTGACAAGAGAACTCCTACGATGCTTCACACTGATGCTAGCAATGTAGGTCTGGGAGCTGTTCTTGTGCGGCAGCAAGAGAGCACAGAATGAGTAATCGCCTATGCAAGCAGAGCGCTTGCATAGGCAATTCATTCTTGATCAAACCCCATTCGAAACAAACAAAAAGTTGGCCGCTAAGCCATTAGCTTCGCTATCTAAACTTACCAGCAGAATCGTAGCCTCTGTACTCCAGTCGCTGAAGGCCCTTGATCAGACATTCCAAGATTTCTCGTCGCGTCTTCGGTTCGAGGTAATTCAGATAAGCAAAAATTCCTGAAATAAACAAAAGCACCGAGTGTCAAACAGTTGGTGCACACAGAACTGTTACCAAGGTATAACCTTAGTCCCTCGTATTGAAAGCCTATGGTATATAACGAAATGACAAATGGAAAGCGCCAGCAGCGTAGCCAGTTTTTCTTCACCCTTCCTCCTTAACTATGCCCATGGAGAGTGCACAATGTATTGGAATATTAATTCAGAAGTATGCAACTAAATAGGTCCGGAGAGACTAAAATATTCTCAGGCGGAGGGCCGAGTTGCATGAAGCAGACAGAGTGAGGGCTGCATGACAAAGGGGGTGGAGTGGACATTGCAGAGTGAGAAAAAATTTGGCGAACTTACAATAATGATGCGTACAGAATTATGTTCAAGGTCTCTTTTAGAGATGAACATTCTCAGCCAACTCTCAAATATCTACACCAGTGTTGTTCACTGACTGATGCAGAAAGCCGTGGAGGAGTGTGTTACATAAAAGGGAGGGGTCGTGATGTTGTACCGGGGACCGTATAATACCAATATAAACGTTGCATATAATACTACGTCAGGGCCGGCAACCTGCTGCTCCGTGGGCCCATGGCGACCGTCTATAGACTTTAGACATTGACAATTTAAGCGGCAGAATAATCAGCGACATTCTCCTGGAAAAGCAAAATCTGAAAAAAAAAAAATGCATCCTGTTATACTCTTGCGAATTGAAGACACTGTAATCGTACACAATCGACATCACCGGCAGGTGGGCAGAGTATGGCATGCTGAAGCAAGACTTTTATAGACATTTTTTTTTTCGTCACGAAAGAAGACTATTGGGATCTGCAGTGTAAGAAACGTGTGTGTGTGTATATATATATATATATATATATATATATATATATATATATATATATATATATAAACTGAAGTTCACATGCAGTTATCCTCTTGCTTTCAAGGAACTAGGAATAAAACATGGTTGCTCTAGAACATACTTAGCTGTGTGTTACAGTAAGACCTACCTTACAGCCACAGCGAAACATTAAAAAGCAAGTATACCTTATTAGCTTAAATATCTCACTTCATTGTTACCTTATTACAATACACAGGTTAAAAACATGAACAGTCAAATCTTGTCGATACGATTCTGTATAATAAACTTTTCGGGATAAATGTATTTTTTTTTTCTCTTCCTGGCCAACATACCACGGTTTTTATCTTTACACGGTTAATGCTGTTGCCCTTTCAGCTCAAATTTAATATTACAGTTAAAGTGGGCTTTTACTAGTATTTCTGAAACTCTTGCATCACTATGTTTAAGTGCGCTATAGCTGATAGCAAAGTAGAACTTGCTGTGCTATCAAGGCTGATAAGAAGAAACTGATATATATGGAATTGTGACAACAAAGGGTTACACAGCAGTAGAAGATGACAGATGTGCCAAAAGTAAACTGCAGAGCAAGGACCAAAGTTCACTAAGTAAAATATAAGCAGGGCAATGCTATGAGAAATTTTGATGAAAATGGCCGCGACAGCTCATGACCGACAACGAACGTGTACAGCCATTGTACACTGTCATGTAAGCACTGGCAATAATATCATCAGTTTTACATATATGTCCCGAAACCATGACATGATAGAGACGTCGTAGAGGAGGGCTCTGGAAATGTCGACGATCTGCTGTTCTTGAACATGTGCCGACATCGCATGGAACACAGGCCTCTAGCATAGGAAATGCAACTGTCGCAGCCAGGGCTGAGTCTGCAACCTTTGGGACAGCGAACACCAAGTTGGATAGAAACTTGGAGAGCAAAAAACTCGGTAAGAAACACGTAGCGTAGAATGAAGCAGAAAACGATAGGCAGAACTTTAAGGGATAGGACAACAGAATGAATCAGAAGGAATCAACTGGGCTAGTTTGTATGAAACTCACTTGAGACATATAGAAACAAACAGATTATGCAGCTTTCATTAAATGTCTTGCATCTTGTCTGCTTTTGTGGATTTCCCTTCGTCCTCACTATTCTACACATTGTTTTCACTTGACGTCACCCCATTGTCTGTTAGCAGAGTCTGCCATGTCAGAGAATTGCGACAGATGTGCCCGAGTTCCTCTGTGCAAGGGAGGATGCCCAAGCGTGTGTGCCAGAGTTAAATCACTGTCTTGCTGCAGTCTATCAGTGTGGTAAGCGTTCATTTTGTGACTTGCAAGCTATAGCGTGTTTGAATGATGGCTCCTGTCAGGTGAAAGGAAATACTATCGCATTTTGCCAATTGCCAGTAGGTCCAACGCGTGTGTGTTATAAAGCAAGGACAAACATGTTCGATGGTGTTGAACCACGCAGCAAGAAGCGCAAGCTAAGAAGAACGAGCTCAAGCACTTGGCGGTTTGGACGCAGCATCTTGTAGCATAAGTTTACACACGAGATGTGTCTACTATAAACACACTGTGCCCTGGTACAGACACGATGATGGACATATGCTGACGTCGTAAACTACATTTATTGCTGTTGACGAGGCATGCATCACTTACTGAAAGAAAAGGGTACAGGTAACTTGCACACGATGGTATACAATGAGGCTGGCCTCCAATCACATCATTGTGTTGAACAAGGTAAGGTTATGAAGGTTTCCAAGATATAATGATGATTATGTACCATATTATAACAACTTAACAGACACAATACTCACTTATATGAACCCTTTCTTTAGCCATTTTTACGACGTGTTCATTACGGATCGTTCGCACTGTTCAGAGCTCGTAGTTCTCTATGCTACCGGTCATTCATCATCATCATCATCAGCCTGACTACGTCCACTGCAGGACAAAGGCCTCTCCCATGTTCTGCCAGCAGCAAGCACTCGGTCCTGTGCTTGCTGCTGCCAATTTATACCCGCAAACTTCTTAATATCATCTGCCCACCTAGCCTTCCGTCTCCCCCTAACCCGCTTACCTTCTCTGGGAATCCAGTCCGTTACCCTTAATGACCAGCGGTTATCCTGTCTAAGCGCTACATGCTGGGCCCATGTCCATTTCCTCTTCTTGATTTCAACTATGATATCCTTAACCCCCGTTTGTTCCCTAATCCACTTTGCTCTCTTCTTTTCTTTTAAGGTTACACCTGCCATTTTTCTTTCCATTGCTCGCTGCGTCGTCCTCAATTCAAGTTGAACCCTGTTTGTAAGTCTCCAGGTTTCTGCTCCGTAGCTAAGTACCGGCAAGATACAGCTGTTATATACCTTCCTCTTGAGGGATAGTGGCAATCTACCTGTCATAATTTGAGAGTGCTTGCACGTGTGTGTGTCTGCATGCATGCACACACAAACACACACACGTGCACACACTGGTCCATACATGCATGCACACACATAAAAAGGCAAGGGCGGGCCACACAATGCACAGGACAGGCAACCGGTGGTTAGATATAAGCAATTGAGTGGATATGAAGGATGGGAAATGCTGCCTAGGACGGCAGCGAGTTGGGTAGGATGATGAAATCGTGACTAAAATGGAACATGCACGTACAAGATGCATGCAATATATTAGAGATCATTGGGGGAGGTCTTCGTCCCCGTAGTGGCCTTAGAATAGACTGATGATGGTGACGATTATGATGATAATGTACCAGCTTAAATAGCAGCCAAATGACCTGCGAACAAGTGCAACATGACCCCAGGCATGCAATTTATTTCTTAAACTCGGCCCTCTTTGGCTACACCATTCATTGGTTCACAGAGCGGGCAAAGGAAATCGAGACATCGTATTTTCTTGAATATCAATTAAGGTATTCTGAAAGTGGATATGCAAACATACGGCACGTAAATGCAGCCTTATACACAGGAGAAACACAGTACTAAATTCCTTAAACTTGCCACTGGACAACGTGATCCCTGATGCTGGTATGTTATGTAATGAGCTGTATCTTAGTTATAAATTTCGGCTGCGGGCAGTACAGCGGTTGCATACTAATGAGCGATTTCACTTGACAGCGGACCATCACACATCCTTTCCACGATACCGCCGAAGGAGAGGGCTGGTGGTGGTTCTTAAATAGCTTGGCTTACGTGGACTAGTTGTATTACGAAGTGCAGCATGAGAAACCGGAGTACATAAGAGTTCTTTGCCCTCAACAAAAAAAAAGCTCGTCTTACAGCATGGCGGGACGTACCGCGTGTGCCACCACGAGTCTCCTATTCAGCGGACTGACCATCTAAAAATTTATGTCGAGTTTTAACATTGTACGCAAAAGGTGCGATTGTTTTCCTTGACATTTCCATATGCATGATGTTCTGGCTTTCATATACTAAGAAGTGTCGCAGAGAGTTTCTTGCCCTCACATGTCATCATGCGAGTATGTACACAGTTGCAAGGATATAAAAAGGAGGCTGCGCATTCACCTTTCACAATAAAGTTAACTTACGGGCACCACACTGCACTTAGTGACTTGGACGTTGCGCTGAGCACGAGTAACATGATCGATTCCCGCATTTCTAGCGGTGCTTAAATGGGGTCAATCGGCAATGATGATTGATTGATATGTGGGGTTTAACGTCCCAAAACCACTATATGATTATGAGAGACGCCGTAGTGGAGGGCTCCGGAAATTTCGACCACCTGGGGTTCTTTTTAACGTGCACCCAATCTGAGCACACGGGCCTACAACATTTCCGCCTCCATCGGAAATGCAGCCGCCGCAGCCGGGATTCGAACCCGCGCCCTGCGGGTCGGCGGCCGAGTACCTTAGCCACTAGAACACCGCGGCAGGGCGGGTCAATCGGCAATGTGAAAATGTCTGCGTCCCTATATACTTTGCACGCATCTACGTTAAACGACTCTATATACCATACAAATTAATCTTTGGGATGTCAAATAGCAAAGAAAAAAAATGTTGGCTTGGTTAATTTCATGGGGTTTAACGTCTCAGAGCAGATTACGATGAGAAAGGCCGTAGCAGAGGGTCTGGATAATTTAGACCACCTAAGGTACTTTCAAACACACTCGCATCACACAGGTCAAGGGTTTCATGGTATTTCGCGTCCATCGAAATACGACCGCCAAGGCAGGGATCGAATCCGCGTCTTTCGGGCCAGCAGCCGAGCACCGTATATATCCATTATAGGCCATCTCGGCGCGGCTTGCATAAAAACTATAAATAAAGCACTAGGGGCATCAGCACACGTACGCGTTACAACGCGTCAGTCCGTGGCAAACAGCTTCGGCGCCGCACCCTCTCTTTATGAACAGAGAGGACGCCCAGCTACACGAAGCCGCGCCATCTCCCTCCCACAGGGAGAGGGCGCGGCGTCGAGTGCAAGGAGTGCAAGCCGTGCCTCTGGCAAGATGGCGGCTGCGGTGGCCATCTTACTAGGGGCATAACAAAGTATTACCGTTTAGCAATTAAGAACGGAGCGTTTCCCTCGCACGCCCAACGAGTGTAATGTGGAAACTTTTTTCGGGTCACACAGCGCTCCAAGTGCGTCTTAGTGTAACTAGTTTTCCTTAAAGCCTCCGATTGGAAGCAAAGTACTTGGAAAATTCAGTCACCCATACTAGTTTTTGTGTGTTATCTCGTCGGGAACAACTGTCTTAATATAGAACTAACGTAGAATTAACACTAACATATCAAAACCACTTGATCACAAAGTGGGCACTATCAGAAAACAGCATGTTTCCACCATCTTGGCAGTTGCAAAAAAAAAAAAAAATGGCTTCACTTCTGCTGGCAAGGCATTGCGGGAGCTTTCACTCCGGCAATTTTTTTTTTTTAATTCTCCTTGGTCGAGTGTACACGTCACGCTTTGACGCGTGTTAACGCCAACGTGTGGTTCGGGCTTGAGTAGATGTGCAATTACATTCGTTGAGGTGGTTTTGACATACCCAACGAGCGACGGTGAGTGAGCACGACGCTCTTGCAGCCCGCGAAGCGCTAAACACATACTTCGTTGATTTTCTGACACAGCGCAGAGAAGGCTCCAAAGATTGCAAACAAACGCTGGTTCATCAGGCCGACATGGGCCTCTTCGCCTCCACTGTATATGCGGCCGCCGCACACACCGCAATGTTCTCACTGGGCCCCTTGTTTCACAGGATATCAAGCTGGCCGCCATCTTGCACGAGCATAGGGCTAAGGCGCGGAATATACCCCCCCCCCCCCCCCACCTCCGTCTCAAACCCTCAACGCAGACTGGATGCCAAAAGAAAAAAAAAATAGGCCTGGATGGCTGTGCAGTGCTGAATTTAAATAAAAGTGCACGCGACCCAGCAAAGGTAATTTCAGGTGTTTGTGCCAATTGTCATTGCTTTTCAAGCATACTACCGTCGCCAAAAACGTATCTGTGGAGATGACAGAACCGAAGAAAAGAAGATAAGAGAACGAGCGTGTAACGAACCCACTAGTGCCCAACGTTGAGCCGTAAACACGGCAAGAAAAGACGGGCAATCACCGCAGATAATGAAACTGATCACCGTGTGAATGCGAAGCAGTCCTTCCTTAAATGGCACCAGATATGCGGGGGTTATACGATGGCGGGGCACACGTGCGAACACGCCAATGAAGGTCTCCCGACCTCCGTTGGCGCCCTCGATAACGCTTTACGAGTTACGCCGGCTCTAAGAATAATAAGCCGCGCAGAGCACGGTGCTGAAGGGGCTGCCAAACCTACGCATATATGCAAAAAAATAAGCCCTCGAAGAGACTGGGCATCCCGGTCGAGATACTGCGTGTACGCACGAAGACCTGACTAAACAAGGTTTTCACAGCGCACGCAGTGCAGCGATCCGACTTACGAGAATACAAAATTAACAAGGTAGAGCGATGTTCTTCGGACTACATATGTATCAAACGCACGCGCAAAACCCAAGTACAGCGCCCTGCCGCGGTGGTCTAGTGGTTATAAGGTACTCGGCTGCTGACCCGCAGGTCGCGGGATCCAATCCCGGCAGCGGCGGCTGTATTTCCGATGAAGGCGGAAATGTTATAAACCCGTGTGCTCAGATTTGGGTGCACGTTAAAGAACCCCAGGTGGCTGAAATTTCCGGAGCCCTCCACTACGGCGTCTCTCGTAATCATATGGTGGTTTTGAGACGTTAAACATCACATATCAATCAATCAAACCCAAGTACGGCGGAAGTCGCACGGTCGGCGCAGAATTCGTTCGCGAAGGTCATTCCACAACGGTGATCGTACGAGCGATTTCACGAGACATCTATTCATGCCGCACCGCGAAGCACACAACACGCGCTTTTTCCACCGCGCTGCATCAAGCAAAACGGAAAGTTAACCTATTATCACCCTTGCTAGCACTCGGCATTTCTGCTGTAGTGTCACTTGTAGAAGGCATTTAAAAACCCCGTTTTCATTATTTAATATTCTCAGCCAAACACCACGCTTCAACAGAATTTCGCGGGTGCCTAGCCCCATCCCCTCCCTGGCTACGGGCCTAGCGTTGAGGGACATTAGGCAGTTTTAGTTTCGCGTACGCAAACGTGAAAAGTCCACGCACGCCACCAGAGACGCTTTTAACTTCACGTACACCGCGCACGGTGAGAGGGGAGACTATTTGCATCTCCACGGCCGGGCTAGACCGAAGCGCGCGCAGGTGCAGTCTAGCCCCGCCGTGGCACCTCAACAACTCGGTGTCACGTGACCTAAGGCAAAGCAATCTGCTTCAAATGACACCGCAACTGGCTACGTCTTGTCAAGCGAGTTTGAGGTAACAAACGTCCCCCGTTAATTACCTTATCTCACCACTCAAGGCACCCTCCGACCACCGTTGCCGTGGGACAGAAATTGTGCATGTTTCTCGACTGAAGCTGTATTCCCGACGCAATTCTTAATACTCTCTGTCGCGCGGCCAGGAGGCCGCTTCCAGCGTGACGGGGAAAT
The DNA here is from genome assembly GCA_013436015.1 of Rhipicephalus annulatus. Lineage (NCBI taxonomy): Eukaryota > Metazoa > Arthropoda > Arachnida > Ixodida > Ixodidae > Rhipicephalus > Rhipicephalus annulatus. Next base: position 100,751 of record WOVY01012201.1, on the reverse strand, counting down.
AGTGTGCGCGCAGTCACTCACTATTAGTTATCAATTGGGCGTGTCATCATAATTTGTATAATGTTCTCATCTGTAGATCTGTAGATACCATCATCAGTGGGTGCCAGCTCGAGCGCGTTTCGAATAAAGTTCTTTCTTACTATATATATATATATATATATATATATATATATATATATATATATATATATATATATATATATATATATATATATATATATATATATATATATATATATATATATATATATTGCGAGTGCGACAAGCGAATGACTTTATTCTCCTTACATATCATCATCAGTGTGATTTAGCTCGAGCTTGGCCTAATAAACTGGTTGCTCGTGAGTGGTGGAGGTTTTGAGCGATTGTAGCAAAGTCTCGCTCTCTTCTATTGTTGACCAAGTTTTGCGTGCCTCCAACACTGTTTACAAGGCATCTACTATACCACCCGCAGGCCAACAGATTTACAGATCGCTTCCATCGGACCATCTCGGACATGATCGCGATGTACATTCATCTCGACCCCACGAACTGGGATGCAATCGAACCCTTCGTGACATCCGCATGTCATAAGGCTGCTCAACGCACTAACCAGCTTTTCTCCATTTTTTTTTCTCGCCCAAGGCTGCTCACCGATGTCCACTCCGAACGTCTCTTTCTTTTCGGCCCCCGCACACTCGATAGCTCCTTCCTCTTAATTTTTTATCTCGTCTCGCACACTGCCGTCACCTGGCCCGCGTTAACATTGGCCTCTCTCAGGAAACTCGAAAGTCTCGCTACGACTCGTTTCACCGTGTTGCAACTTTCTCCCCTGGTGACGAAGTCCTTCTATTGACTCCGCTGCGCGTCCCCGGCTTATGCGAAAAATTCATCCGTCGCTTCATTGGTCCGTACGCGGTGATCGAACAGACATCTCCTGTAAATTAACACGCCTCTTCTCTTAGCACTAATCTTGATCACTGTTGCCAAGAGACTGAGAGCGCGTATCTCGTTTAAAGCCTTATACACGACACATTACTTCATACTCTCAGGCGACCAGGCAGCGGCTTGTGCACCGCGCGAGGAAATTCAGTGTGAGCGCGACAAGGAAATGACTTCATTCTCTTTGCATGTTATCATCATTACCTTGTCATCCGTACATATCATAATCAGCGCGACTTAGCTCGACCTTGGCTGAATAAACCGGTTCCTCATAATATATATAACGGATTCGGCAATCGCGCATTACAGCACGTACTAAGTATATTGTATAAATGCGAAACGATCCATGATTAAAAGTACCGCGCGATGCATGCTTCATACCAGAGCCTGATGTCGCCTCACCTGACCGGTCGCGGGATCAAATGCCGGCTGTGGCGGCTGCATTTCCGATGGAGGCGGAAATGCTGTATGTCCGTGTGCTCAGATTTGGGTGGACGTTAAAGAACCCCGGGTGGTCGAAATTTCCGGAACCCTTCACTACGGCGTCTCTCATAATCATATGGTGGTTTTGGGACGTTAAACCCCACATATCAATCAATGTCACCTCACCAGAATGTATATATACTCCCGTTAACTCGCACATGATTCAACACACTTACGGTCATATCCCAGCTAAATATTTCTTGATCACAGTTACGACATACCTCCCCCCCCCCCCAATTTCACCACACTCTTTTACGGGAAGTCCTTGATAAAAACATCCTGAGTTGTCATACCGTTCAATAAAAATGTCCTTACTTTACTGGATTGCATGCGACCCCTGATAACTCGTCTTTAAAGGTACGAGATAAAAATGCGTATCTTATACAGAACCAACTACACGAAATATTGGCGTTAAGGTGCATCGAAATGCCGATCGAAAAAGCAAATTATGTGCTAACGGACTCAGCCGCTCACTCATTCTCAGATCTAGCCGTGAGTTTGAGTAATACTTTGATGAATTCGAGTCTAAGTGAGTCCGGTAGAGATGGATGGATAGATGGATGGATGAAAAACTTTTATTGGGGTCCTGAAGGATTCCACCACCGTTTTATAGGGGTAGGATCGCGGGCCGCTCCCACGTTGGGACGGGGAGGCCCAGCCTCACCGCCGCATCGTGGGCCTTCTGGACAGCCTTGAGTTGTTGTATGAGAACCGGACTAGTGAGCATTAAATGAAAGGAGTGCTCAGAAAATTCCTAATTTTTTCTTTGTAAAGAGGAGCACCTCCAGAAGAGAGAAAAAAATAATCTTGGCGATTCTGAGCCCGAGTGTGTCCTGTTGAGGAAACTTATTCACGAGTCTGAGAGAGCCCTGGGCAAACGCTCGACGGTGGCGAAACATTGCCGCCAAGTTCCAACCCACCTTGAGACCATTACGCGCTTTAAGTCGGACTCCAAAGTTCACCAGTGACATAAGGACGAGCAACAGTAACGATAACTGTTGTAATGAAGACAGCACTGCGATTTTGCGCGTGTATAGCGAACGAGCGGGGCGAGCTATAAAGATACAGCGCGGGTTATAAAAGAAGATGGGCCATCCATCACCTGGGCGACGGGGTTCTGCACTTTTTTGCCGACCCACGACTGTGTTTATCTATAATGTATTGTTCGTGACGTTCACGAAAGCAGTAGTCAGCGTGTCCTAGACAAGGCTTTATTTGGGCGAACTTGTGTCCGGAAAATTAAAAGTCAAGGTATCTACAAGCAGTTTATGCATACATTGCGTTAGCGGCGAACCGAGTGTCAGTAATTTGATCAGCGGAAGGCTTCCTTTTTTTTGTAAGGCACTCATCGAACCTTCCAGCGTTGTTATCACTGGTGCTCGCGTAAGCTCACAAATAAAGTGAGAGAGAGAAAAAGGCGAAGAAAAGGCAGAGATGTTCACCAGGCTGTACTATGGTTCGCTACTTACGCGGAGGGAGGGGAAAAGGAGAGGAAAATGGAGAAAGCAAGGAGGAAAGAGAGAACAAGTGATACGCGCACACATGCACATGCCAGCGTTCACCACGCACTCTATATACTTTCGAATAAACCAGACTGTTCGCGTCGTGCACGGAATGTGAACAGAATGATCGCAAGCAACCGTGAAGCTTCTCAAACGTTGTGGCACGGTCTGCGTCGCACGTTGCTAACGTTCTTTGAGGGTGACAGTGGAACACATCAAAACAAGCAATAAACACGCCTGATAATGTGAACATTTAAGACTCGTCTATTTTAGTGTACGGTCAACACAGGCAATACACGAGAAAATACATGGGTCCAATACCACAGTGAGCATCAAACACTTTTGCAGCACATATATGGATGTTTGCCAAATATTTATCAGTATTCCTCAGCGTTCAGGTGTGGAACGTCAATATAGTATCCATTTAGCAGAACTGTGAGCTGCAAGGATAGAATTAAACTAGATGTATAATTTCACGGTCAGCTCAATGATTTTCCTAAGCCTACAAGCATGCGACGCGAAACAAGTTTAAATCATATATCATGGTCGCCAACTTTCGAAGCTGCTACAGTGATTTAAACTCGTTTTTTTTTTTCTAAAAACCAAGCGACGAGGGCATAAGAGCACGGTGAGTGGGGGAATATGAAAACGGCCACGTCAAAAGATAAAATAGAGTAGAGTCGCACACAAGTATGCGACCACGTCGCGACCAATTCGAGGACGTCACCTGATCCGGTAGGCGTAAATAGTCCAGTCGCTCGTCGACTTCGTGCCCATATATTTTAAAGCTGTTATAAGCGACGCCGCGAGTCGTCTGGCCTCGCAGCAAAGAAGCCAGTCGAGGGCAACCAACTAGGTCGGTCCTTGAAGACAAGCTACACCAGCGGTTTTAGTATGCGCGGGACGCCGGGCGCAAATTGAAAAGGGGAGGGAGTGAATGCAGGAAGAAGAAAAAAAAATGAAAGCAAGCAAAGGGTTAGCCCCCGCGTCAAAAACGAGACTGCCGGATAATAGGTCACACATGCGGCGGGGGTGAAGAACGAGCCGAATATCCCGCCGGCACGGCGAATGCGCGGTGAGAGGTCAGACGCGCGCCAGTTGCGAAAGAGACGCATGCATGCCCGGGAGGTTCCCTTTCAGCTACCTCGGAAGGACCTAGGGCAAAACAAGTTTCGGTGTCACTGAACGGCCCAGCGTGGGACGGCAGGTTTGACAGGCGCCAGTCTCGGCCAGCGTCGCGGCCTCCTTCCTTCGCTGTACCGCGGAAACTGGCACTCTGGGTGCGGCCAAAGGATGGAAACAGCCCGCCAAAGGAAGTGGGCAAAGCCCGGCTGCGCTAGAAGCATACAGGAGCGCAGCCGGTAGTGTGCCAAGTACAAGGCGAGCGGTTCGAAGCGTGCATATATGCTGTGTATGCGTTGCACAGCGCGGGCGGCGCCGGTCCAGCTGAGAAAGCCGACAGAGGCGCATGTAGGCTTAGGAACACCATAAGGAAGCGTTTATACTAGGAAGTGTCGAAAACAATTCCGTTAAACCGATAACTCAGCTGTAAAAAAGAGGGGGGGGGGGTGCGCATCGCAATATGGTAATTACCGAAGAATTTCATTAACTATTTTCCACTCATTATAGGCTTACACGATACCCGAGCCACGCTTAACTGCTACTCCTTCTAGTCTGCTTCTTTAAAGGGGGGCAATCCCGATTACTTGAAAATGTATGCAGCAACAGGAAGCAGGTGGATCTCGTAGTGTGAGAATGCTGTAATAATATAGAAAGAGTGTATAGGAGGGAATAATTGACAAACATCACTTGTTCGCGTGCTTGTCTAGGACATAATAAAACCACAGATAGACGACCAAATATGCTAGTGCAAGTACAAACCGAAACTATGCGCCTCGCATCCTTGCGGGCTGGCCCCGTCGCGGTGGTCTAGTGGCTAAGGTACTCGGCTGCTGACCCGCAGGTCGCAGGGTCGAATCCCGGCTGCGGCGGCTGCATTTCCGATGGAGGCTAAAATGTTGTAGGCCCATGTGCTTAGATTTGGGTGCACGTTAAAGAACCCCAGGTGGTCGAAATTTCCGGAGCCCTCCACTACGGCGTCTCATAATCATATGGTGGTTTTGGGACGTTAAACCCCACAAATCAATCAATCTTTGCGGGCTGAATTACTTTTGACAGGGTCACATTTAAAAGCCGCTCATTCGGCAGTCTGAAACGCTATCCAAGCTCGCTTTCCTGGCGGTCTTTGTAAATTCTGCTCCGAGAAAACTTACATTTCGAGAATCTTGTGAGGCGGTTGGAAAAATGGTCGTCCACACTCAGAATAGATGTTAACGAACAGCTCGTGTTACGGGGTGCATGACAAACAAATAAAAAAACACGCACGAATTGCGAAACCGAAGTGAACAGCAGAAAATGCGTGAGTTATATCCTCCGTTTTTCCAGCACCACGGGAGTGTACCAAGTCGGCCAACTTTCCATCCTTTCACCATGTCGCCGCCATGTGGCACTAAACGTGCGAGCGATAGAAGACGTCATAGTGGCAGCGGGCTTCTTGGGCCGACGAACATGGCAAAGATGCTGACACGCCCGTATGCGGAGCCTCTTAATGGTCCAAACTGGAAACGGGAACCGCAGGGAGAAACGGCGGGCGACTACCGGTTGAGCGAGATGAGCCATGCCATGGCGGCAGCCAAACAGCGGCGGACGCGCGCGGCCTGGTTCCGCCTGCAGGGCCGCGGACTCAGTTTCACCAGCGCTCCCATTACCCCGAGACCGCGGACCTTCGTCTCATTAGTCGTGACTATGCACGCTCTACACGAAAGAAACAAAGTGGCTGCACTATACGACAGCAGAAAGTGCGCTGGATACACTTACAGCGCTTTCAAATCACCTTGCGCTGCATGGGTATAGCTTTCGTAGCAAATTACTTCCGCTTCGAGTACATAAAATGCGAATTAAACAATCAACATTTTAACATCGTAAACTATACGGAGCCGATACAACGCTTTGTTGAAGGTATATCGCGGATGACGCGAGCAAACGCACGTCGCCTGTAGCCGTTGAGTGTCAGCGTCACAGATGCGATGTACGACGACCTTCATGGTGCGCGCGAGCACCGATACAAGAACACGGAACAAGCCCCCTTGCAATATACGACGCCCGTCGAGGGAACTGATAAACGGCGCGCAAACAAAGAACCACGAGAAAAAATGCTGAAACTTGTGTCTCGTCTGACATGCACATTGCAGAGTATACACCTTTTCACAGGAAGGAAAAAAAAAACACCGCCATGATGGGCTGTGCGCGGGAGTACAAAGGCTAAGGGCGCAGCGTTGCCAGTGCATTTTCGAGGGGACGCGCCAATTTGCACAGCCCAAGGAGGGCTATGGCGGCGCCCAGAGAGGCGTTTATGAAAAGGTGAATACGAGGTCTGTTAGAAATATATCCGACCTTTGTTGGAAGAAAAAAAGTAACAGCTTTGCCGAAAAGGTGAAGCAATGAACGTGATAGCAACAAATCGGAAGGTCACGCGCACAATGGCAAGCAGATCGAAACGAGCCCCACGTTTCTCACGCACAAATTACGCACGAAACGTGCTCACAGGCGCAGATTAACGCGAATAAGCGTCTCAGTTGTTACTTCGCTGTGTCCGAAAAGCGCGCCCTTTTCGCAAACGGAGACAGTGCATCGTTTACAGGAACATGTGTGCGCCCGGTAACGACAACACAATCATTCTGGTGAAAGACCAAGGCCAGCCAAAATGTAGGATTGACCCCACCGCGAGATGAGCGCGAACGTTAGCGCCCACCCTGCTCCCTCTCCGCGGGGCAAAGTACGCGTGGGAGAGCGCGCGCCACGGCGTCGTGACGATGTGGCGACTTGCGCTCATTGCGCCATCTTTCTGATAATGCTGAAAACACGATAGTTCCATCCGAGATGCCCGTCACCAGTGGTAAATTGTAGATACAAATAGCTTGCCGTTTGAACGTTGAAGGAGGTGTTCCTTCGTTAGTCAGTGGTGAACACCTCGCACTCATGATTCAGAGGTCCCAACGTTTGATCCCACACGACGATGTCCTTTTCTGAATTATTTGTTTCTTGCGTTTTCATATATAGACATGCGTGTACAATACGGTGAGTGACGCCAACGTCGACGCCGGCGACAAGATCCAGTCGAGAGTGTCCATATAATTGCTATCGCCAATAATAAAAAAAAACTGGCAGAATGGAAGCGTAAGAAACCTAGTCCCCTTGGGACTCCACACACACTTCCAAGTGATGCTGCTTATTGGAAGCATTCTGAGAAGGCCTCTTTCGGAATGGAGTTTAGCTCAGCTGTAGTTGCTGCCATAATGCCCTCCCTTGTCTGAAATTGCTCTACTTTCAATGTCTCCTTCTGTTTGGGAAACAGCTAGAAGGCACAGGGGGTCATATTAGAAAAATAAGGAGCCTGTTGAACTACAGGAGTCTGACTACAGGAGTCTGACTTTTCGTCAAAAAAGTCTGAGCCAAGTGTGACAAATGTGCAGGAGCATTGTCGTGATGAATGCGACAGTTTCCTGTTGACCACAACTCGCGTCTCTTGCACCGCACAGCATCAAGCAGGCGAGGAAGGACATCCCTATATTATATATACTCTTTGGTGATCGTTTGACCCCGTGGTGCGTACTCGTGGTGTACCACACCACGGGAGTCAAAGAAAGCACTCGGCATCACTTTGACATTGCTGCGCACTTGGCGGTCCTTCTGTGCTCTTGGTGACGTGGAATGCTTCCGCTGGGACTGTTGGAAATCGGTTTCCGGGTAGTACCCGTACATCCAAGACTCGTCACCAGGGATAGTAGTGCTCATGAAGTAGGGGTCACCGCTGGTGAAATCATGCATGTCCTCTGAGACTACAACACAAAGTTGCTTTTGCTCCACCGTGAGCAGTTTCGGCACGAATTTCACCACAACTCTCTTCATATGGAATGTGCAGAGAAGGTACTAATGCCCACTTCTTTCGAAGTTTCCCGGAGAGTCACACGACGGTCGTGCATCACCGCAGCGTTCACTTCGGCAACGACCTGGTCATTTCGGCATGTTGATGGCCGAACAAGCATGGCTCGCTCTTCACTGATGTGCGGCCGTCTTTAAACCGGTTGTACCACTCCTTAATCTGTGTGCGGCTCATGGCATCGTCACCGAAAGCTGTCTTAATCTTCCGAATGTTTTCCACTTGGCTGTCGCCCAGTTTCTGGCAAACTTGATTCAGCTAGTAGCGCTGCTTCAGTCGCTCCGTCATTTTCCTTGCAATGAAAAACCGACGAGAGCACTGCGCACTGCCTCACTCAAACGTTGCGTCCCAGGGACTGACGCTATTGGCAGACGGAAAAAAAAAATTCACGCATGCGCACAAAAGTTCATGGTCAGCCAATTCAAGCGCGCTTGTTTCAAATCCATCAGGTGCTCGCAATAATAATAATAATAATAATAATAATAATAATAATAATAATAATAATAATAATAATAATAAGGTCGGATACTTTTCTACCAGACCTCGTACTGCGAAAGAATGGACACACATCAAATGGTAACTACCATACGAGGTACCGAAAGTTGTCATACTCGGAAACGACAGCAGCCAGCGTACGTACAGCGCTCACGCGGCTAAGCTAAAAAAAAAAAGAGAGGAATGCAAAGTGATTCGAAGATGAAATCAATGGCGTTGTATTAATGGTCATTTCAAGTATATACTCCAATTTGTTTTGTCAACGCGCAGATAATTATAAAGCTTAACCTAAATGACTTGCGTAACTGCGAAAAAAAAAAAAAAACGGGCCGCGAACTAGTCGTAGAAACCATTTCTCTTCCATATTGTGGCGTAAGTTGCGCTTCTTTAGAATGAAGTTCATGGCTCACGTTATATACATACATATATATACATATATATACATACATATATATACATATATATACATACATATATATACATATATATACATAAAGCCCCACGCTCGCTCGCGTCTTTGCATTTTGTGCTACAAACTCGAAACGAAGAAAATGGGCAATTGGTAGTGATTTAACTGCTTCTCATAAAGCTGGCCGTAAACTTTACCGTAACGTTCTACGAGTGCGATATGGAAATTGCCATAATTATGCCAGCTCAGAATATATGAAATGAAAATGCACTACTTAGCTGAGCGTTAACTACAAAATTTACCAGTATGTTTGTGCGCGAAGCGACAAGTTATATACAAGAGGCATCTTCTTATCTGGTTGCAATTGGTACGTGAGGTGGGACACACGAGAAAAAGGGCTCCGCGACCGAGTTCCGATAGGAGGGAAATGAAAAGACTGTTTTAGCAACGTCACCATCACCACATAAGGATCCCTTTATACATTCGTAGGGTCTGACGGCGTCGACATTGAAAACTGCTTGGCCATTGCATCAAGTCAAAGAACCTCGAGCGGTAAAAAACAACCAGGTTTCGATGTAACCGAAACAATGTTCTCGCACGTAATGCACGTTAATTATTTAAACTCAGTACCCATGAAGTTTCCCAATGTAAGCATGATGCATCCATGTGGGCGGGTGAAGGTTGGTAGCACCGCGGCCAGAGATCGCTATACTTGTTCTACAGAGATGTCTTGATAGTAGGCACGGCGTAATGAAGCCACACGGCGAATGCAGTGTCGCCGTAACTGCAGCCGTGCGCACAAAAAAGCAGGAGAAGGGGCTGCAGGGAAGCTGTGTTTTAATCACAAGGGCAGGGCTGTGTTTTAATCACAAAAAGTAGGGGGGGGGGGCACTTCGGTGAAGTTTAAACTACTCCGACTCCCTTCGGCTCTTGCATGTGATAAACTTATAAAGTGTGTGCATGTGCGTGCGCGTGTTTTACGAGCCGACGCCGGGGATAACGCTCGTCGGTTAGGCGACAACGCCGGCGCGCGTGAAAAGGCAAACATATATGGAACTTCATAATTACATTTTCCAGGACCTGGGGTCAAACGGAACCCTTCGACTAACGACTGCATCTGCCGATGGAAAACAATGGCGACTTACAAACGCGGGCGCCGCGACCTACGTCGGCTTACAGAAATTGTCAGCGATGTATACTCTCTGCAGCTATAGCCGAGAGAAAACAAGAAGCTATAATAAACATGAATGTCGGCCACGCGCCGCACGTGAGTGCAAACATCGATAGTCCATCTTGAAGAGACAGCCAGAATGCGAAGCCATTACATGTTCCGAGCACTTCCCAAGAGTTACACGCCTGTGTATTTCATAGGCTTCTCGTATCGCGCGCAGTCGCAAAACCGTATACGGTTTGTGTCCCACTTATCTATAGCGGCGAGGCGGCTGCTCCAGCCATTTTTCTTTTTTCAGAAATATGCAGCAACCCACGTCGTAAAGATACCTAGCATAGCCATACCAAACGCTTGATCCCTGTGCTATTATTGACGCATGAACGGAAGCCTATCTATACAGGGTGTCCCACATAACTTGAGCCAAGAATTTGAAAGTGAAAGGCACTTAGCAGGCGAATTGAAGCAAACGCATACTACTCGCACTAGCCTGTAGGTACTCAGGCTATTTTGTATTTCTTCCCATACTAATTAATTAATCTTAATTACCTTCTTAATTACGGACCAGAAACCCACAATATGAACTCTGAGATAGCACTTTCGGAAACCACCGACTAAATTGTTTCCTGTACGATACGTCTCGTGCTGTTATTTTTCCACCTTGCAAGGAAAGCCCGCGAAATGGGAACAGAAGCCGTCTGACGTACCGCGAGCGCACTGCTATAGAGCTGCTATAGGCTTTCTTTACAACGCGGGAAAAAATAACAGTGCTAGACGTATCGTACACGAAACAATTCAGTCGGTGGTTTCCGAACGTGCTTTGCAGCTCAGTGTTCATATTTTGGGTTTCCAGTCCATAATTTGATAGGTAATTAAAGATTAATATTTAGTATGGGTAGAAATAAAAAAATAGCCTAAGTACCTACAGGATAGTGCCAGTAGCACGCATTTAGTTCAATCCGCCACTGAAGTGTGATTTTCACATTCTTGGCTCAAGTTACGTGGGACACGCAGTATAACGCGAGCTGGCAGCTGCAGACGGCACTGCAGCGCCCCCAACCACGCGCTCGACCACTCTAAAGAAGCGTCATTCAAACTGTACACCGTTGTCGAACCACGCAACATGGCCAGCGGTATGGCTATTGCCACGGACCGCAGCGGTAATCAAGTGATACAGCGTCCGCCTACAGCGAGGAAAGCATTCGGTTCGATTCGCAGTGCCGCAGGGCACCCAACGGTTTCTCTAGTGGGGACAGAGGTTCTCGCCCTCGCAAGCTCCGTGGCATTGGTCAACACCACCTAAATGAGTTCTTATCTAGGTGGTGTTGCATCGGTACTCATTTCAAGGACATGACCTCTCCTCTCTCTCATGCCCTCTCTCCCCGCGACCTTGCGCTGTGCTCCGTTACGTTAAAGGCGGTTACTGTTTTACCTCAAAAAATGCATATAATCATTCATCCGGTATCTCTCGAAGACAAAGTATCGCGGTCAGCGTCTCACCTTGTCGCTCGCGCCTTCAATGTAAACGGAAAGATAACAGCCCGACAACGCCACATGCGAAGAATACGGCACATTTAAAGCCCGTACCGCAGTGCAACAATCGCTGCACACGAGATAACAGTATACCTATACAGCGCAATGGTTACCTCAGAAGTGGATGCGCGGACGTTTTATAGCTCGCACTTACGGCGTCTCGACTAACATTTCACTCCTTCGCTTACCGAGAGATAGGTGGTGAAGAGAAAGCGGGTGGGGGGAAGGGCACATTTGTTTTTGAGCAGTTTCCTCAATTATTTAATATTCGTCACGACGAGAGCCGAACTTCACGGAATGATAAAAGACTTCGAAGTCGACTTCAGCAGTTCATATCGATTGCCGAATTGCTTCACATCGAAGCTATATACCCAGCACGGTGGTCTAGTGGCAATGGTGCGAAGGTCACCGGATCGAATCCCGACCGCACTTGTAATGCAGGCAGAAATGCTTAAGGCCCGTGTGCTGGGTGCACGTTAAAGAACCCCAGGTGGTCGAAATTTCCGGAGCCCTCCACTACGGCGTCTCTCATAATCATATGGTGGTTTTGGGACGTTAAACCCCACAAATCAATCAATCAAGGCCCGTGTGCTTTGATTTAGGAGCACGTTAAGTCAGCGCAAGTGGTCGAAATCGGCGAAGACCTGCACTAAGCTGTTCCTCATAATCGCATCGCGGTTTCGAAAGGCGAATTCAACCAAGATTTATAATGCAACGAAGCTATATTCGGATAAAGTTCCCCGCATGTTGCTTGGCCGTGAGTCAGCAACAAGGTGCGACGCGCGACGTAGATAACGCACGCTTCATGCACTCCGCCGCATCCACCCTTATTATTATTATTATTATTATTATTATTATTATTATTATTATTATTATTATTATTATTATTATTATTGCAATGGTTCACTCTGTAGTAGGGTACGCATTGGGATGGCTTGTTCATGACTATATTTATTTATTTATTTATTTATTTATTTATTTATTGATACCGTTAGCCAAAGGCCGTTACAGGGTGGGGTAAAGAAATACACTTCACTTGTTGACACAAGCACTACAAAATGAAATCAAGAAAGACAACACAACAGGCAGTTTTTTAACAGAGGACCAATCCAACAGGTAAGTTAATCAAGGTTTACACAGTAGTGATCAACGATTGGCATGGTAGCATAACTTCATACAACACACTTGACAAAGGCTATATCATATATATACATCACAAACTTCAGCGTCGTAGGAACTTTTCCTACCAACGTAACGTGCAGGTATAGAAAAATATACAAAAAAGGGAACATCTCCAAGTAGAAGAGAAGAGATGAGGTAACAACGCCCAAATATGGTTACCTAGAGGAGTAATATGGTTACCTAGAGGCCAGAAGAAGACAGCTCTAAAAAAATGGGAAGAATAAAGGGCACAAACCACGGCGCTAACTGTGAGCGCCGTGGTTTGTAATATTTTACGGTTTGTAATATGTAACGTCCCAAAACCCTGATATGATTACGAGAGACGCCGTAGTGAAGGGCTCCGGAAATTTCAACCACCAGGTGTTCTTTAACATGAACCTAACTCTAATCACACGGGCCTCAAACATTTTCGTCTCCATCAAAAAATACAACCACCGCAGCCGGGATTCGATCCCGCGACCTGCGGGTTATCAGTCGAGCGTCACAACCAAGCGCTAGAGTATCGCGTAGTTTGTGTCCTTTCTTTTGTGTTTGTGTGTTTGCATACGAAGTCGCTCAAAAACGTTCGTACATGAAACTTATAGGCGAAGATTTTGTGTAAGGTTGTATAACCGAACCAATGAGCCTATAATAAATAGAGCCCTCGCAAAGCTATCTCTACCATTACCAAACTGAAAAAAGTAAACACGCGCACTATTGTCTAAGCCATCCTGACGTGTTATACAGCTTATTGCTGGCCATCAACCTTCACAGTGGAATGTTTTTTTTTTCAGGCTTAATTGTGGTTACGGTACTATACAGGCAGTTTTCAAACTACATACTGACAGACATTCGGCAAATATGTACTAAACCACACTAATTTTCAAAAATTACTGACAGACATTCCGCAAAAAAAAAAGGGGGGGGGGGGCTAAACCGCAGCCCGCCAGACGCTATATAAAACGTCCACATTTTTCGAAGCCGATCAGTGAAAATTTTCGGGGCATATCGAAGGCGATCCTTCGAGATAACGGCGCACCGGCAGGTGCGATCTGATGACAAAGGGCAACGACAGCGTAAAAACGTCGGCACAAGATCACTGAGATATCTGTACGAAGAAGCAAAAAACAACAGCAGTTACTGTGCGCAGACTTTTCTTTTTAGTCACTGCATTCAGAAAGAAAAAAAAACAATACACCGAACGAGCATGTTCTTTCTTTCGTCATAACACAAGTCAGGCCTTTGAAGAGTACGCCACCGACAGCGTGACATACGGATTAATGCCAGATGGCCCGCGTTGAAACCCGCTGCAGCTTTTCGTTCAACGCGCGAGGGATGAAACCGGTCGAACATCAATCACTTCCTCTGCGTTAAGTGCATTTTGAAATCACTGCGCACCTATACAATTGTCGAATTCGTAATCGTCGCGATTAATTGGTTTATTTTGTGAAAATCATGTTAACAAACTTTTTAAAGAGGAGGCGCGCGCTTTGAGGGGGGGGGGGGGGCTAGTTGGTAAGGCATATTATGTAAACTTAAACTACGCTATGAGACCTCACAGTAGCAGTAGACAGGACGAACTCACTGGGAAATGAGAGTGGGAAGCATCTGTCAGTTCATTGTAGGGCATGTGTCAAGAAGAGCAGCACGAAGGTGTTATGGCGAGCGAAGGGCCAAAGGGCACCGCGGAATCCTGGAAGCCTCGAAGATGGTTAGCCCAGATAAGTGCGTCAGTGAAACATCCGTCTTCACGAAGAAGCTCGATTTGCTTGTGTAGGTATACTACTGCTGCTACTATGAGTAATCTTTGCGGTTTAACGTCCCGAAACTACCGTAGAATTATGAAGTACGCCTTAGTGGAGGGCTACGAAAATTTCAACCACGTGAGGCTCTTCAAGGTGCACCTAATCTAAGTACTCCTCGTGTACTGGTCTTGCTAGGGGAGTAACTATCGACACGCGTCTATGGAGTAATGCGCACTGTTCCGGGAGGCAAGTTTATGTGATTTCAATAAATCAGTTGCTAATCATAAAAAACGCGTTCGCCCTGCCCTCTTCGAATAATAATTAACCACTTCGCCTACATCAAAATACGACTGCTGTGGCAGGAATCGAACCCGCGACCTTCAGGTCAGCAGCCGAGCCACGGATGCATCGAGGCGGACGGCCTGTCCTTTTTCTACTGTGGCGCCTCGTCCCAAGCGCAGTTCAAGTTTGCTTTGTAGTATATACACGATCTGCCCATATATATAGTACACACATATCGCACACAAATAATGAGGTTGGAGAAGAAAGAGGATGTCGCACGAGTCTACTAGCACATTATTTTTTTGGTGGTTGTTTTTTTCCAAGCGCTTGCGGTCGAGCACTTTTGGTTTTAAGGATATTCATCTTTCGGGAAAATAAACATACGAAATCGACGGTTATGGCTGATTTTAAGAGTTGCACTGGACACACGCGATATCAAAGAATAAGTTTACTTGAGGGCCAATACACTGTCGGGAACGACGATCCACCAAACTAGTTCACTGAAAAGAGCAGATTGTTTTCGTGTGAGCGGCTGAGATCAAGGCGGAGCTGGCCTCAACCACAAGCTTGTTTCTACGTGGCCTGCGAGATCTGCCTCATCAGTGCGCCAGGGCAGACGGACGTCGAGGTGGCCCTTCCAGACACAAGCCAACGATTAGGGTCACCTTCAAGTTTTTTTCTCTTTAGCGATACGCGAGTGGACCATTGAATGCGAGTATTAGTGATCTTATCGCAAACTTTTTCTGCTTTCTCGCAAGATGTGTTGAATGTGCAGGGGCAGCGGTGCCTGTCTGCTTCATCGTACTGGTAGTTTTATACAACATTGCTCCCTACCCCTAACAATAATAACGGCCATATGGGCGATGCAGGATTCATAAACAAATAGATAAAAGGGCTGAATGGCAGCAACATCGTTTCCACGGGGATGACGTGCAACAGCAGCGCGCTAATGCAGTTCCCGTCAAAGCATGGCGTATACGGTTTAACTCTTCATACGTGAAAAGAGTGCACGGAACTATCAGCAGTCTCAAACGCAAAGGTTAACGTGATAGGCGAGACGTCAGGCCACTAGTCTTTTCAAAGTGTGAAACGGTGACGTTATACCGCTCTTGAAATCAAGTGCCATCGGGTGATGACGCGTTCAGTCAGCCGCCGTTGAGCTTTCCCGCGCAGAGCTGCGTGCGTGTTTAGCAAACGCGTTGCTCACATCACATGCACTTGCAAATACTAAAATCGGTACATTAGTAACACGAGGGTTGCTTGAAGAACTCGCACAACAAATTCATAGTGGAAAATGCACGTTCACAGTCGCAAGAAAAAAGAAAGTGTAAAAGAGCGCTCCGCCGCACCTGGAGCGTGACGGGTGGCTTTATGTGGTTGCGCAAGAAATTTCTGTAGCTGCACCGAATAATGCTAAGCTTTTGCAAGCACGTATGCGAGGTCACTTTTTCCTTTTTAAACACAAAGGGTAAGGGGTCAGCATGTTTCAGGTAGGTTCCGCGAACCATCAGTAAAAGCTGAGCAGAGTATGTTTAAGCTATCTTAGGCAGCAGGGCTCCTCAACGATATATCATTCAATGTTGCTGCTATACTATGTGAAGGAAGCCGCAAAAGCCTTTGCACAAAAAAGCTCAGGATGCCTAAGGCAATAGGCATGCTCCTGAGATAGAAATAATGTTGCTCCTGTACCGGTTCTCTGCGACAAGTTGATTGCCTTACAAATAAAGTTTCTGCACAGTCGAGGTTGAAAGGGGAAAAAAATAAATAAAAGTGCCCAACGGGGCCCATCAATCCGGTTCCGTGCAAACCAGCCGAACCTCCGCAGTAGTAACCGGCAAAGGTGGCGACCATGTGCATAGAATCCGGATCTATCTCAGTTTCTGATGTCCCTTCCCCCTCTCCGAAAGCCTTTGATGCCCGTAGAAAGTGGTGGCGAAGACTTGGCCACATTCCTCGGGGTTGCTGCTGACCCGAGACTTTTCATAAGTAACAAACAAAAAAATGAAACCAGGTGTACGCAGCCAAAGGAAAGCCAGCCTTGGTGTGTCGGCGGCAGAGGATCACCTTGAGCGCCGATAAGGAGAGAAACGAGCAGTGCGCGTTGCATTGACCGCTCGGAAGAACGAGAGCGGTAACCCGGTCTCTGCGCCACCAGACACCGTCTGCCAGCCTCCACGTCGCGATCTCGCCCTCAGCCACATTCACACCGGGTGCAGCGCGACACACGGGTACGATTACAGCCCGTACCCATATCCGCCGCGCACGTAACCACGCCGATGAAACGGAACGTGGTACTACACTGTCCTCCTCCCAATGAATAGCTAGCGCGTTGTTTTGAAAAGAGGCGCGCATTTTCCTTCTTTTTGCTAGTTTCGCTTCGCCGCGGGCAGCTGACGCTCATAACTGCGCCCTGATATCACAGTTTAATGAATAGCCCGCTGAACAAAATAAAAGTAGCTTTACGAACTTCATTATCGAGAAGGACGTTGTCAGGATCCGTGGTTTCGCTAGCGCGCTCTCATTTATAATATATGTGTAGTTGACAGCTGCAGGGGTGCGAGGCTCTGTAAAACAGTTATGCGAACGCATCCATTTCGGAATGATGACAGTTTTCCGGCGAAAAGCAGATTGATACATCGATTGCGTTTATCTGGTTACACCAGTTTTAACGTACGCACTGTTTACGCGTAATCTGTTAAACTACAACTACGGTGTTTTGCCGGGATGGGGCACAAAGAAAACTCTGCAGGCAAGTCAAACATTGTTTGCCATGTTCACTAGCGACAATAATTAAAACAGTAGAGACCGCGCATACCAAGACATGTCTCCGCAAAACTGGGTCTCGTATTATGCAGGCTCCACGTTCACGAAATCTCGATTCTCTTTTAATTGCTGGTCGGAAGTAAGCAGCTTCCTATACAACCGGTCCTGCCAGTAGGACACATCACGTGCCAGCGATGATCACTGGCTTCCCCCTTCCGTTTTTTTTTTTTTTTTCAGTACGAAAGCAAAAGCAAAACCTAAACGATCGAGGCTTTAAATGGGTCACTACGCAACACTCGCTACTGGAGAATCGCGGCGAGTGGAACGCTCGACCGTTACTGCACGACGTCCCGCCGAAATGACTATCGCGTAACAAAAGCCGATGAAAGTGAAAAGGGAGCGAACGGTGTGCTTTGTGGACACGAGTCAGCATCGCGAAAGCCCGTCAATAGAGAGGGGCCGAAACCGCTCGCGTCGTGACTTATAACGCCACCCGGCTTGACAGCAACTGCTGGCTTGTCAAAACGGGATCAATGGTACAGCGCTGGGCCAACGCAAGCGCATTTGCATAGGCACAGATGGCTATCCGCACATAAGAGTAGCACACACGACCAACAAAATCGCGTCAAATCGTGCCTGTTCTTTTAACGCGATTCTGCTACCTCGGAAAGCTAGACGTAACGAAACACAAACGCATACGAACGATTTACGGTAACTTATTGGCGTTCTAGTCGATGCTCGAAGGTGCGGAAACATTGCCCCAAACTCGTCTTGCGACCGTTACGCGTTTTAACTCCAACGTTCACTAGTGACATAACGACGAGCAACAGTAATGCCAAGTGCTGAAATGAAGACAGCACCGCGATTTTGTGCGTGGATAGCTCATGTGCGGGCCGAGCCGTAAAGATACAGCGCGGGTTATAAAAGAAGATTGGCCATCGCCTGGGCGACAGGGATCCGGCACGCAGTATATGGACGTGACGGGTGCTGCTGCGCCAGGCGTTTGACACAACGTGGCACTTAGTATCGCTGAAATATGCGAAACAAACGAAGGAAACCGCCAGTAACGGCAAGTTGGCCTCACCGCACATCTTCGGCGCAGCTTAGTGGGACCTCTTCAGCCGAGTAAAAGTTGTTGGCGAACGGTGTGGACCTTTTTGCCGGTGCGTGGAGCGTTTTGAAGGAACGAAGACGGTGCCGTTACAACCCACGTCAGTCCTGTGCGAGCTGCATACTGAACGCAAACCGCGGAGCAGCGCTAGAAAAACACATGTGTATCGGCGAGTACACGCGAGAAAGGGAAGTTGTCACCGGAAGCCAGGCGCTGAAGGCGTGGCAACAACAACGTTGCCCGACGATGTAAGGTGAAACCGAAACCGAAAGTGTACTTGTGGGTTGCGGTGGTGTGACGTTAATGTAATCAGTGCAATTTTGATTTGAAGCTTTGCGCTCCTTAATGAGGGCAAGTGTTGCCGGATGGTTGTTTGAGATGTGAGATCATATGTGAAAAACGTGTCTCATATTGAGTTCGCTCATTTTCAATCTTCATTTACGCAGCAGAAGTTCGATGCTTGATTTATGGAAAGCTATGACTAAAAACACACGATTGGCGCTTCGAGGAATTTTATTCTGTTAACACGTTTGCCGCAAAAATCAGCCTACTCAAGCAAGCTCACTGCGTCTGTCGTTCTGCATTTTTTTCATTATTATATAGCTACAATGATTCTTCTCGTTATTTAAGTTTGTATCCCTTTCTTCCTTTTCTGTTTAATCAAAGAAACTCAAGCTTTATTCACAACACGCACAAAGTAATGCTGAAGGCCATCCCGGCAAGAAAGTAAGAACACAGCTTGACGAGCCCATGGGGCCGCAAACAGGCAACAAAAGCAGTGCATATATGCCAGAATACACATGCAATAGTGCACGTGTGTGTGTGTGTGTGTGTGTGTGTGTGTGTGTGTGTGTGTGTGTGTGTGTGTGTGTGTGTGTGTGTGTGTGTGTGTGTGTGTGTGTGTGTGTGTGTGTGTGTGTGTGTGTGTGTGTGTGTGTGTGTGTGTGTGTGTGTGTGTGTGTGTGTGTGTGTGCAAACATAGATACCTACCATTGTGAACCCTTCTAATGTTATTTTTGTGCGGAAAATTACTGTCAAAAAAAAAAAGAAGGCAAGCTTTTTATAATAATATCTCGGGTTCTCAATCTCAAAACCATGATATGATTATGAGAGACGCCGTAGTGGAGGGCTCCGAGAATTTCGACAGTCATGTGTTCTTTAACGCGCACTGACAACGCAGTGTCAACGGGCCTCTATAGCATTTCGCCTCCATGGAAATGTGACAGCCACGGCCGGGATCGAACCCAGGAAGGCGTCTGGACCAGAGGAAGCGGCGTCGTGAAGAGCATGCAACCAGACGTCTAGGTCGTGATATTAAGTGAATATTACGAATAAATAACGACACGGCCTTGATGTGGTGACGTCAAAACAGGTATAAGAACACCTAGATATCTATAACACGAAACAAAACGTTAAGATGACTGTTCAAACCGCGTTACTTACCTGTGACCTAAATTATCCAATAAGTTTATTTAACTTAATTTCGACGTGCAGTTAGTTTATAGGCGACATGAGCATTGATACGCCTTTCATGTGTGTTGGTTACTAGTGTCAGCGTTAACCTTGCGCAAACTTTCCCGAATCTCCACTGTTCCCATGGCTAATCATTTCGTGTTTTACCTTCTACGTTTTTCTCCTGAGTCAACTTGGTCTGAATCACGCAGAATTTTTCTTGCTTACACATTGAAACAATATTTCAGGAATACGCGTCCTATATCATTTTCTTTTTGTTCGCAACAATTGATCGAAGGTGTCGCATTAGCGATTTCCACCTATGATAGTTTACATCAACGGATTCGACGCAGTGTGATACATAGGTGACGGACACATGTCACTGCTCGATACTGTTTAATAAGTAATATAATGAAGTAAAGTGCACCAGTTACAATCTATTTGTTCACTTATGGCGCAATCACCTACTTGCTTAGAATGTCTTCTTTGCGCGGCGCAAATATGAGTTAAACACCCATATGCGTCGTTCCTGTTTCTCGCGTCAGGTTTTGGAGACCAAGCAGTATAGCCGCAGTTGTAATCGCTCATCGCGTAAAACAGATTCAAGGGCCAGTGGGCGGCGTTTTCTGTCCAGGGCTCCAATGGCCTTGTTGGGCTTCGCTGAGCTAGATTATGAAGGGCGAGTTCGCTCTCCCTTTCTGTGCAAGCAATCCAGGTCTCCCGCTGCCAGTTTCTGGGCATTTGCCCCAATTCGGGAGAATTCACGTTGGGCAGCCGTGAACTGCATTCCCAAGAAGTGCGGGCAGCAGTTAGTGGGCTGCACACCACGGGTATATACCGTGCGCAGCTTGCGTAGGAACAATATTGTTTTCGAGGGGAAGGCGGAGGGGGGGAGCATCTCCTCGATCTAGAGACCGTGATCTTAAGGGGGAGGGGGGGGGGGAGGCGGGCAGGCAAAGGGTCATTTTGATCTATGCATGCCATGGATAAATGGTGGAACTTTACTCACAGTCATGGGGAAAAAGCATTCCGCGGTTGGAGGCTGGGTGCACGGCCCTGGCGTGCCACCCCCTGGCAATGCTACTGATGGGCTCATATGGTGTCGTCTACAAAGATTTCTATGATGTGTTCGTTTGCAGTCGGCGGCAATCACGACTCTTTGGCAAGGTGCGGGCGCGGATTGCCATTTTCCTGGCGGTCGTGTTGTTTGTTTTCGGACATGTCACGCGAGTTCGTCGGAGATTCGTCGATAAGCTTCGTCGGCACTCGGATGTTGAAAGCGCGAGCGAATCCATCTGCCCTTTCGTTACTTTGTCTGCCGTGGTGTTAGAGAAGTTACGGCGCTCGGCTTCTGACCCGAAGGTGGCGGGTTCGATACCGCACCCGCGGTGGTCTCATTTCCACGGAGGCGAAATGCTCGCTAGAGGCCACGTCAGAGAACCCCGGGTGTTCGAAATGAACCGGAATCCTCCACTACGGCATACTTTATAATGCAACTTCAAGACTCTTCTGATATAGGCTCTACAATACACAGGTTTTTGTACTTTAGTTTTTATTACCTTTAAACACGACGTAAAATTAATAATGTCACTCACATGGCGAAAGGAATGCTGTAATCCATCACAACACTTTATGGTCTTTTATTTTCTACCAGGATCTATAGTCACCCATTCCGAAAAGTTGTCAGTACTTTCAAACTTACGCGGCAGACTATTATTCATGAGCAGGAAAGCCGGCTATCCTCTCCGACCCTTATCTTTCATAGTTAAGGCAAGTGCCGCAGCTATTGCCGTAACTGTTAATCTATAGCTCTGACAGAGGCTGTTGTGGTTGATCATTGGCTTAGAGCCACTATAGACGGAACCTGTTTGTGCGAATTGCTATTTTTCGAGGATCCCTGATAAGCAACGCATCTTCAGTGTATACTTACTGCGACCTAAATTATGGAAATAAAAAACTTTCCTGAAGTAACTATATACTAAGACGCTATCAGAATAAAGTTATTAGTCCAAAATAAAGTGTATCATCTCTCTGTGACAATAGATTTAAGCAACTATCTTTTTTTGCTATGATCACTACTTCAAAGTTAATTAATAAAATTCCACAGTATCATGAACCGAAATCACGATTCTATTCTATCTGTACATCTATCCATTTCACCGCCCACGACCAAGTGCTCTCGCATCAACTACTTAACTTTGTATAAGACGACCGGTTCTGAAATGTCATGACATGAGTAACGTGTCATGCCTATCGCCTACTTTATGAAACCTGTTCCCGGAGTCGTGCCATGGCGTATACCATCATTTCATGGCATGTGGTATGCGAGTGTGCGCTGCAGGCGATTCACAAGGAGGAGGAGGAGGAGGAGGTAAGTTTATTTACAGAAAGGCACAAAGGTCGGCCTGAGCGATAGCTTGCTCTAGCCTGCTACTCTACACTGGGGGAAGGGAAAGGGGAAAAGAAAGATTAATGGATGACGATGGTGAGATAGAGAGGTGAGTATATAGTGTTTGTGTATCAACCCAGTATATAGAAACAGACATTGCAAACTTTATCAGACACTCTGCGTAGATTTGAAAATAAGAAAATATCTGTGGTCAATAAGACCACGATGTGATTATGAGGCACGCCGTGGAGGGCACCAGCAACGTCCACCATCTGATTTTCTCACGGAGGAAGGAAAGGTAAGGAGAGGCCCTGACGTCACTCGTTGTGAAGCCGTGATAAAGCCGGAAGTCGGCCATATTGACTGGGCAAATTCTCCTCTCTTGTTTACATATAAATGCGAAGCAGAAGGCGCAACTCCCTCTCTGTCTCAAAAAGCACGTGGCCTGCGCACCGTGTGCGCTGGTGCTATCCGAAACCAACGGAACGGATTTCAACACGCTGTTCTGCCGCGATACGGTTGACGAAATCTCTGCAGCCCCGCCACGGTAGTCTAGTGGCTAAGGTACTTGGCTGCTGACCCGCAGGTCGCGGGATCAAATACCGGCTGTGCCGGCTGCATTTCCGATGGAGGTGGAAATGTTGTAGGCCCGTGTACTCAGATTTGGGTGCACGTTAAAGAACCCCAGGTGGTCAAAATTTCCGGAGCCCTCCACTACGGCGTCTCTCATAATCAAATAGTGGTTTTGGGACGTTAAACCCCACAAATCAATCAATCACGAAATCTCTGCGTATGGCTGTTGTGCTCTCGCACTGCCGGCGTTTACGATAAACACGGCAAGTTGCACGTTAAGCTTTTTTTTTATTTGATGTGTTCTTTGTGAAAATAAAGATGATATTTCGGACACCGCGCGACGAACCAGGCACCGAAATTAGTACAGCTTCTTCCAGATCACTTTTTCCCCCTTTTGCGCTTCTCTTTAGGCTTTATGAATTTTTTGGTCAGGCTGTGGGCTAGACACAACGATAAAAGAAAAAAAATGTCTTCCCTGCAATAAACCCGGAGGTCCGTAATTATGCCAGTAATGTCGGCGTCGGTGGACGTTGTGTGCGTGGCAGCCTGTTGAGTTTGCGCCGGCCTCTTTGTTTTCGCCCCTCTTTTGTCCAAGGCGCAGTGGTTCCTTCGGATATCCCAAAGGCCGTGATTTCATTAGGAGGAAAGCAGCGAAGACCACCCGAAAGGGCGTGGGAACACGCCTGCAGTGTGATTCACACGCACTAGTAGCTACGGAGAACGGAAACCAGGATCGCGTTAGGGCGAAAGGTGGGAAAGTTAGCCGAAGGAATGCGTGAGAAAAGGTCAATATCACTTGGTCAACATCGTTCGAACGGCTTCGTCAGCTTCTGAATGCACAAGCACGCGCATCTTGTGAGGTGCACCTAGTTACCTTGTGATGTGCGTGCAGACATTTTAACGAGTTTTGCTACAATACAGACAATATTGCAGAGAGCGAGACAATATTGCGAAAAGGGAGCATCTTAACCGAAGCAGAACAGTAACTTCAATGCGCAGAAGCATGTGGTAACTGTACAAGAACATGAAAAGCAAGATTAGATTACAGTCTTAATAAGGGCCTGTGGACCGCAAATGCATCGTCCGTTGTCATAAGAAGCAACACCGCATAACTGTCACTAACCTGCAAGGCATTCATTGAACGAATTCTTGAGCACAGTCGTTATCTTCTATGATGGCTCTTTTCAGCATAATTTTGACGGACGCTGCAAATTCGGAGTACTTATACGCGCGCTCGTTCCGTGGTTTCTAGTTCAGACAACTGGTTACAACCACCACCGGAGGAAAAATCGCGTAGCTAACAATGCGGCACAAAGAATGGATGCTGTCGACACCTGCAGTACGCCATGGTTAAGTGCGAGGCCCAGGAAAACGCGCACACTGCCGCTGGACCGCCTGAACGGTGCCGCACCGCACTACATGAACAATAACAAAATGTTGCCATTGTGCCTTGCGCATAATGCCGGCGCGCCGCCGCCGATGAAATAACCGGCGTGCGCCGACAACGCCGACTCTGAACAACCCCCAAGCCGCCGCCGGTCGAAATCGCCTCGGCGCACACCTCTAGGTACGAGCTAAAAGTGCAAAAAGCTCGTTTCAACGCTATTCGGCTTGACGCCCTTCGGCGACCTGCTATACGCAAAAACGTACCGGAGTGCCGGACAGACTAAAATCCTCTAATTTCCTCTAATCCTCTAATCTAAATACTTCGGGCCCCCAACACCGACAGCTGTGCCACTACGGTGGACAGTGGTTGTGGCGCTCGGTTGAATAAACAAGACGTGAGAAAACAACACACGAGACGTAGAAACAAGAGAAGAGTAGGCGATTTCAACCTAGCGCACAGATGACCACTTTTGCGCACCTATGACTCAGCAAATAACACAGACTATTTTGCGGGTGTGTTTCGGTGCAGCAATAATGGACAGCAGCGCCTTGCCGTCTTCTATCTTTAGCAACTAAGCGAACATAAGGGGGGAGGACTGCGCTAGCTACGTAAGCATGAAAATGCCATGCGTTGGTGCGTTCAACGTTTCATGACCTTATTACTCACGCCGTGCTGTACAAAAATAACGAAACATTCGTTCAACCGAGGAGGCGGCGCCCATGCGGCTTGCGAGAAATAGTCAACAGTCTGCAGCACTGCTAGTCTCCGCAGTATACGTAGTTTCAAATGACGTGTTTTTTTTTTCTTAGCTTAAGTGATTATTTGTTTTACCTTTGTTTTTTTCCATGGCCCATGTGTACTTATCATGGTCTGTCGGCTATACTGTATCTATAATTTTTCTTGTCTTTTGTTCTTTTTTACTCACACCTCATGAAAAAGAAAAAAAAGCGGTTATACTCTGGCATTAAATCCCTTATTTTTATTCCAGTTGAAGTGATTAAACCAATCGTGTAGTGTTTTTGGGACATTGTTGTATACTGCTTGGATAACATATGTTATCAATTTACTGTGCATATTATAGTTGTTGTTACAGTTTCATTTTTTTACGTTTTGTGTTTCATCAAAACCGATTGTAAACCCCTCCACCACTGTAAAGCCTCTGCTGCCGTGGGTAACGAATGAATGAATGAATGAATGAATGAATGAATGAATGAATGAATGAGAAGGAGGGCGTGTCCACTGAATTCTCTCTAGTCACCTAACAGGGCGGAGCAGTCTCATGACTTAGTAGGGGAAGGGCGCTGGGATGACCCATCGGCCCCTCTTTCTCTTTTTGGTAGGGAAACCTGCGCACGCCTATGGGAAAGTACGCTTATGAACGTGGCATGCATGCTTTTACACTTGATCATTGTGATAAAATTGTCATATGTGCTGTAATGTGGCGACGACGATATACATTTACATGCTTGTAGTTCTAACGCACGAGGCTGAAACGTGGTGGTCAAGACAGAAACACAAAAAATGACGCCTGCCTAGCGAGGGGAGTCGCCGCCTGGTGTCCACCAGCTGAAGCGCGCAAGACATGTGCGCGTACGTCAGGCTCGTCCTCAAATGGTGGTTTGTCCCGCTCTGTTAGCGCAATTTACCTGCTTGTACGTTAGCTTAGCACGATCAACAAACACTGTTGACCTTGCTCGGTTATATGTGCACTGCAATGAGATCAGTTCGGGCCCTTGTCGTGATTGTTATGTATCGTCGCCGTACCCTCAGTTCCCCAAGATCATGTCGGTGAAGGTGCCGCTCTTTTGTTGAAACACATTGTAAAGTACACCTAATCTCTCAATGGTCTCTCAATGGTCTCTCAATGGTCTCTCAATGGTCTCTCAACGGTCTCTCAATTAACCTTACAAAATTGTATGTTAACGAAATCGGTCGAATGTTGTCTAGAGTAAGTCCCTTGTTATTTTCTTTAAGTAGGTGTATTATTTTAGCTACTTTCCGCACAGATGGATTGATTGATATGAGGGGTTTAGCGCCCCAAAATCACCATATGATTATAAGAGACGCTGTAGTGGAGAGCTCCGAAAATTCAGACCACCTGGGGTTCTTTAACGTGCACCCAAATCTAAGCACACGGGCCTACGACATTTCCGCCTCCATCGGAAATGGAGCCGCCGCAGTCGGGATTCGATCCCCCGGCCTGCGGGTCAGCAGCCGAGTACCTTAGCCCCTAGACCACCGCGGTGGGGCTCCACACAGAAGGAATCCAAGAGTGTTTTACAGAATAATTTACGGTATCCAATAACGCATTCGGAGCAACATCCAAGAAGATTTTCAGCGTCTGCGTAGTGACACCATCAGGGCCTGGTGCTGCCGCTGGCAAACGTGCTACAACGGACGAGAGGATCGACAATGATATATCTTCAGTATTTTCTAGAGTGTCTTGTCTCACAAGAGGTGAAGAAATTCTATTCCCTTTTCTTTTTCTTCACCAGAACGCCCGAGTGCGTGGCGCATACAGCCGGGTCCAGCCAGGTGCTCGCGCCACGGCGCTCCCTGCGCGGCGAAGGGCGCGGTATTTGAATACGGCCAATATGTCGTGCACGACACTATCCTATAGAATGGCTACTGCAAGTACAGGTGTGAAGGGCCCGCTAAGTCAGAAGTTTTTTTTTTTTGCGAATTGGAAAAGTACACACAGCCGTCCGTAAGTTTTCAAACGCGCCAGCACACATTGGAATGATATAGGCAGCGGTGAAACCACCCACTCGTTGCTCATTTCACATGTTTTGGTGCCTCGTACTATCCTACGATTCTTCCACGCAATATTGCATGAGTGAATGATACTCCACCTAGTGTATGGCATTATTATAGTATTTTTGGGGGGCGCATGTTACAAAGCCGCTTCAATCCCTGGCACGGCTCTGTAGCCGAATACCCGCATGATACGAAGAAGGCCTGGGTTCGATGCCTCTAGCGCGTCGCCCAGCTTAGAGCGCCACTTTTAAATGCGAAGCATTTCTTAGTGATCTTCGGTGACTTTGAACGTATCTATCTATCTATCTATCTATCTATCTATCTATCTATCTATCTATCTATCTATCTATCTATCTATCTATCTATCTATCTATCTATCTATCTATCTATCTATCTATCTATCTATCTATCTATCTATCTATCTATCTATCTATCTATCTATCTATCTATCTATCTATCTATCTTTCTATCTATCTATCTATCTATCTATCTATCTATCTATCTATCTATCTATCTATCTATCTATCTATCTATCTATCTATCTATCTATCTATCTATCTATCTATACGAATGTCTAACATTTTTGTCTCCATCGAAAATAAGGCTGCCGCGACCGGGATTCAATCCTGCAGCCTGCAGATGAGAAGTCGAGACCCTTAACCACTAAACCACAGAGGCGAGCATCGACCACACAAGGAGTTCGAGATGTACTATGTCGACATCTAGAGTACGGTGTATCGCTGAGTGACCTGAATGACAATGCCATATTTTGACAGTCCTCGTGAAAATGGTCCTGCCGGTGTTCCTAGTCTGTTCAAAGCACGTGCCCTCAATGAAACTGCTGACATTCCTACATACATTATGTGGCACAATGTCACAAATAGAACGGCTCAAGTGGCCTGCTGGTACGAGGTGCCTTGTACCTTCGGGAGATAGTGAAGAAAATAATAAAAAAATAGCCAGGAAAAGCACATGACAATCAAACTGAAAGGAAAAAGAACAGGCGGAAGACGATAATCTGTTATGACAGCCGAGCACTTTCTTTGCTGGTGAAAACAAAAGAGACACAAGAGAAATATAAAGAAGGAGCAGATGGCATTTTTACACTCTGCATGAGTCGTCGTTTTCTGGCAGCTTGACATCCTGAAATGAGCGTGCGGGTATATGCTCTGCAATGACAGGCGTTTGTGCCAGGCACATAACTAATCGCCAGACAAATGAACCTGATGAGAGTGCATGTGCCTACATGTGCGTGTGCCCGGTGAGCATTTATTTATTAGCTCGCGGTTCGTGTGTGAAAGAGCAATAATAAAAAAAAAACGCCAGGCCTGCGCAGGAGCAGCACAGCCACAGCCAAAGCTAGCAGAGCGGCCTTTCAGAGCCTTTTCTAAACACTCATTGGATAACTGTTGCAAGCACACTTGCTTGATACCCACTACGGCATTAATAATAAAAAAAATTCTGGGTAGTAGGCCGACATTCGCTATGCTATTTTTCGTCATTCTTCTCAGAAGCATGGCATTCGCTACACACTTGCAAGGAATTTTGTGCCAACTGTTCATGCAGTGGCTGACCACGATGAGGAATTATGGCTGAAGTTGGTATCCGCCACAGTTAATAGGGAAACAAGAACAAGCTTTTATAATGGGCTGGAGCATTGGACGGCCCACTCGCTACGCTATTCGCATTGTGCGACGACTGGTTGTTCTTTCGCTGTTGTAAAATGCTTTATAAGTCGTATTAACGCGATTGCTTTCCCGACATCAAGCCTGCCTAAGGCAAGTTTGAAAACGAATCACAAGCCCTGGTGTAGCTCAGTGGTAGTATATTGGGCTGGCACCCAGCGGACCTGGGTTCAAGCCCCACTGTGTCATTGGTGCAAGGTTTTTTTTGCGCGATGTGGTTACAGACACCGGCGGCGGACAGCATGCAACTGTGCGTGACTCGAAAAGTGATCTCATAACAGCTTTCGCAGTAAAACTGCGGTGAATTAAACGGTGGGGTATGCGACACCCGTCCAACTATATATACGACTGCAAGACACCACTCCCCAGATTCTCCATGTGCTAAGATGCACACTCACAAAAAAAAAAGGGGGGGGGGGGCAGATCCCGCGTGCAGTGGGAATCTATGGTATGCGAATCACGAATGAGGAAGGTGGAAATGTCACATTAAAAAGAGCACAACGTTACTAGGCGGAGGTAAATTATGCCGTACATCATGTTTGAACGTGTCATTTAACTTCGTAATTTATTAACGTCACCTGATACCAAATTTGGTATATGTGAAGGTAGCGAAACGGCCATGAGCGCATCATGAATGGCCCAATAGACTCCGACGTAACGTTGACGTGCGTGCACGCTGGGCACAGCGACGATGCGCTATGGCAAAACGTGAGCACACTACAGTCTGACGCCAGGCGCGACCAGCGTCCGTCGGCGCGGCCCAGCGGCAACCGGCGCAATATGCGACATGCTGTATTTCGCACCGATGACGTTACCCAGACCGCACTGCGTCTGCCTCTCTTCGTGGGACGCCGGCCGTGCTCAAACGCACATGCGGCTAAGCAACGCAGCGCGTGCCTGCGAGTATAAGGCAGGCAGATCGGCGCCTCGCGTGGGAACAACGTCGTGACGCGAAGAAACGAACACCGGTGCACACGCACGCCGGGCCCCGTCAAAGCGTATTGGTGCTTTGAGTGTGACACGTAGTCATGTTCTTACATGACACACATCTTATGATTATCATGTTTGCACCAGTCACGTATACCTGCTTCATTCCTTCACGTCCCGTAATTAAAAAACTTGGTTTATGTGAAGCTAGCGAAACGGCCGCGAGCGCATCATCAGCGTGGCATGTAGTCGTGTTGTTAAATGACACGCACCTGATGATTATCACGTTTGCACCAGTCACATACTTTCGTCATCCATTCTCGTCCCGTAATACCAAGTTTGGTATATGTGAAGCTAGCAAAACGACCACGAGCACATCATGAGCGTCTCATGTAGTCAACTTCCAACATGACATGCATCTCATGACTATCATGTTTGCACCAGTCATGCACCTTCGTCATGAATTCACGCCCCATAATACTAAATTTGGTATATGTCAAGCTAGCGAAACGACCGCGAGCGCACCATGAGCGTGGCGTGTAGTCATGACTCATGACTTACATGACATGCATGACATGATTTCTACGTTAGGGTCTGTCGCTTGCGTTCGTCATGCAGTCATGTCATACTATACCAGTGTTCCAACATGTCATGTGAACAAAACCACCGTGAGAGCAGCAAGACCATGAAATGTAAATCATGACTTTCACGACATACATGCCATGATTTTCATGTTATGACTCGTCACTTGCGCTCATCATATAGTCACGTTATACCATACCAAGTTTGGTATCTATACCATTATTGAAAGGGCCAGGAGATCTAAAAGTCGTAAGCGGATAGATAGATAGATAGATAGATAGATAGATAGATAGATAGATAGATAGATAGATAGATAGATAGATAGATAGA
This sequence comes from Rhipicephalus annulatus, assembly GCA_013436015.1. Classification (NCBI taxonomy): domain Eukaryota; kingdom Metazoa; phylum Arthropoda; class Arachnida; order Ixodida; family Ixodidae; genus Rhipicephalus; species Rhipicephalus annulatus. The sequence goes on along the minus strand of WOVY01012201.1, from coordinate 70,097 downwards.
TAGATACGCTCAATGTCGCCGAAGCTCGTTAAGAAATGTTTCGCATTTAAAAGAGAGTTGAGTTCAGTTTGCACTACCCGCATAGCCCGTTCCGGGAACACCTGCCGCGACCAAGCTGGGGAAAAATGAGCGAATCAGCGACGCTTCTTCACTCTCCACTTAGGTGCGGCAGGTGTCTATAGGTAGCCAAAGCAACGCATGGTGGCGCTTTAACTCTAAACAAACAGTTCGGTTCGGACTGTCACGGTGGATGGACGTGTTTTTGAGCGCTCCCGATTGACTGCGCAGATAAGTGGTTTGAACTTGTCTTCATAATTATAAGGCAGCAGTTTAAATCTTTGTAGCACTTATTTTATTGTATACGGCTTTTTCGGGGATGAGTCACCAGGTATTTATTAGTTTGTGCGTGTGTGTGTGTGTTAGATTTTTGTTTTTTGTTGTTTTTCTTTTGCCACCTCGTGGGGGAGGTGCACGTACATTGAACACGCAAATTTTTGTAGTATAGCTTAGACTTTCTCTTTTTCGTAGGACAGGTCTCGAGTTGTGTAATTATAGAGTGAGACAAGTCATAGGGACAATTGGTGTCAGAAAGACGTGGTTAAAAAGACTGTAGAGGGTTCAGGATGCGGGGTGGGTTTGAAAGTGGACCCAAGTGTAGAAGCGGATGAAGAAGAGGCTGACGCGAAGTGTAGGCAATGTGAGGTCGATGAAAAATGGAGAAAATGATGGTTGCCCCGAGTGAACTGCTGATGAAAATCACCGAGCTTGAGACGGCGTTGGCGACACAGCAAGAGAAAACGAGGGCAATGGGAGAAAGGCTGAAGTCCACCGAGGAAGCACTACTCAAGGGGAACAGAGTAGAGAACAGTAAGGAACCGGCAACCAGAACGGCAGAGAAGAAAGAGCAAGCAAGTTTGAAAAAAAAAACAGGTTCAGCCGGTTCAGTTGTCGCAAGGCCCAGCTTGAGCGAAGTAGTGGTGGGGCTGGGAGGGGACAAAGCAGCCAGCTTCACAGGTGCAGGACGCTCCAGCTGAAAAGTCACAGCATGGGATAATCGCCGGGGACTCGAATTTAAATCGATGCACAGAAGCCATCAAAGAGAGGGTAAGAGGTGACAAGAGGGTTGCAGTAGGGACGTTGCCAGGACGCAAGCTGGAAGCAGTCATGAGGCAAGCGAGCACAAAACTTAAAACTACAGCTGATAGACGAAACCTCGTGATAATTTCAGGCGGTTTAAACGATGTTTTTAATGAAGATACAGCAGGACTAGCAACCACACTGGCGAAAGGCGTCGATGACATGCGCGCCACTTCTCCTCAGGTACAGGAGTGATATGCACGATACCGGAGGTACCAGTGCGTAATAGCAACCTGCAAAGAGCGGTTGTCAACCTCAACCAAGAGATATGGCGGATGAATCGAGAAAAAGGCTTTGAGGTGGTGGAAATAAACAGAGAGGTGCATTGGTGGGGTGGTTTTCAATGAGACAGAATTCACTTCGATGGGCGGCTAGGTCATGAGGTGGGTTGGCGACTTGCAGGACACGCAGTAGCTTTCTTTTTTTTTGGGGGGGGGGGGCAAGCGGGCCCTTCGGGTGCAGGATAGCTAGTAACGAGGAAAACAACCGGGGAGACTCTTTGACAGGTGGTATGGACAGATACGATTCCAAAGTGACACCAGTATCTAAGGTAGGTATAGTCCGGGGCAGAAATAGACGTAGCCACGAGCACCGAGCCAATTCAGACATAGGGTATATTAACATGCAGGGTGGTAGGAACAGGCTGAAGTGGGAAGAGATAGAAGAACAGCTTAGGAAGGAGAGGGCGATGGTATATGGTTTTTTTAGAAATACATCTCAGGTACACGAAAAAACCTTCTAACAATCCGGACTACACGTTGGAATATTGTAATAGAACACAAGGCAGCAGAAAGGGGGGTGGTATTGGGGCATTTATTCATAAAAGTACAGACTGACAAAGCGTCAAGCAGGAGTGCAAGGAACATTTATGGCAAAAGGGAAAGTGGCAGGGCAAATGACACTCCTTGGTTTCGTGTACTTGTGGACGGGAGCAAAGGCCAGAGAGAAAAACCAGGCAATGGTAGAGTGTATATCAAAGGACATTCAGGAGTTAGGAGGAGAGTGCGAGATAATTATACTAGGAGATATGAATGCGTACATAGAAGATATAGATGGGTATACCGACCCGACAGGCAAAAGGATCATGGATATGTGTGAGAGACTTGATTTGATCATTTGCAACAGTACCGAGAAGTGTGCAGGGCAAATAACATAGGAGGTAGGAAGGCTGGACGATAGATTACGCACTGATGTCACATAGGATGTATGATAAGCTCAGGGGAATGCGCATAGATGAAGGTGGCGCGAGAAGTCTGGGTAGTGATCACAAACGTATCAAGCTAAGTTTTGGAACAGCAGTGAAAGTGGCAAGGAGACAAGATGAGCAACTACCGGAAAAGTTTTATTCAGAAAGGCGAATTTAAATAGCCACTAAGCAAATTGAGAAAGTAATCACTGAGGATAATAAAACAGTGTGGACATACACGAATCTAATTAGACTGTTTGAGCTACAGCTTGCCAAGCCACGTGATAAGTCACCCCGAAAAAGAAAACCCAAACCCAAAAGTTGGTGAGATGAGGAAGTTAAGAGAGCCATAGCAAAACGTCAGGAAGCCTCTAGGGAACACAGACATGCTAAGCAGCGGGGTGAACCGACAGATGATGTTGAAAGAGAATGGGAAATCTTTCTAAGCTGTAGAAGGGATGCATCTGATCAATGAAAAGATTAGAAGAAAGGGATCTCAGTGGCTGGCAGAAGTACATAAAAATATAGTAAGGCAGCTGCGAAGTTTTGGAACCATCTAAACTCCCTAAGAAATGAGACGAGCCCAGAGCAGAGGTTTATAACTACAGCTCAATGTGCATATTGAGCTGTAACTAAAAACCTCTGCTCTAGGCTAGAAGGGGACGAAGCTATTGAATATATAAGGACAAGGGTGACAGAAAAATTTAAACAAAGAAGTGCTTTATGCACAACGATAAACAAGGATGGATCAAATGGCGCAATGGCTCCATTTTCACAACGAGAGTGGGGAAGGGCTGACAAAATGGTTCCTATAGTAGTACATCAACAGACCCAGATGGCATTCCAATTATGCTGATAAAGACATTAGGTTCGAAGTCTAAGCAGGCTTTGAGAGAGGCAGGGAGCAAAATAATTGTAAGATGGTGAACTTCCCGATGGATAGAAACTTAGCAGGATGAGCATGATCTAAAAAAGAAAGGGGGACAAAGCTGACATAAACTACTGTCCTATATAACAGTGACATCAGTGGTCTACAAGCTGGCGATGCAGATTATATAGGAAAGACTGCAGGCATAGATAGAGGATGAGGGGGTGCTGGGGGAACTGCAGAATGGTTTTCCGAAACACAGGAGGTTGGAAGACAATCTGTTCTCACTGACGCAGTGCATCGAAATTGAAGAAAGGAACACAGGCCCCTGTGGCTAGCATTTTTGGATATCAAGGGAGCGTAGGATAGCGTGGTTCAAGAGGGATTGTGGGGAATGCTGGACACATTAAGCGTGGAAGATGTAGTCACTAATCTTTTAGAGGATATCTATAAAGGTAACAAGGTAGTTATAAAGAAGGAAAAGCAGGTGTTCAAGCCTGCAGAGGTAAAATGGGGGCGTAGGCAGGGGTGTCCCCTGTCACTCTTATTATTCATGATGTACCTACAAGGATTAGGGGCCAAATTAGAGAAAAGTGGACTGGGCTTCAACCTCTCTTTCGTCAAACAAGGAAAACTCATTGAACAGGCACTACCAGCATTGATGTACGCAGATGATATAGTGCTAATGGCCGACAACAAGAAAGATTTGCAGAGATTGGTGGACATCTGCGGTAATGAGGGAGATAGGTTAGATTTCAGATTCAGTAAGGAAAAATCAGCCGTCATGATTTTTAATGACAATGAAGGTAGTGAGCTTAGAATACAGGAGGCCACGCTAGAGATAACAGATAAATACAAATATCTGGGCGTATGGATAAGCAATGGGGCCGAGTACCAAGGGGAACACGAAATAAACGTGACGACTAAAGGTAACAGGAATGCAGCGGTAATGAAAAACAGGGCACTGTGGAATTACAATAGGTATGATGTAGTGAGAGGAATATGGAAAGGGGTCATGGTTCCTGGTCTGACGTTCGGCAATGCGGTCTTGTGCATGAGATCAGAAGTTGAAGCAGGATTAGAAATTAAGCAACGTGGAATAGGTAGGCTTGCCTTAGGAGCTCACGGGAATACACTAAATGAGGGAGTACAAGGTGATATGGGATGGACATCATTTGAGGGCAGGGAAGCTAGCAGCAAGATAAAAAAAATGGCAGCATATCCACGGAGTGAATGATGGAGAGTGGGGCGAAGCATTCGTCGGTCCATGCGTCCGTCTGTGTGACCGTCCATGCGTCTGTTTGTGCGCCCGTCCCTGCGTTCTTTCATGCATCCGCCCCTGCGTCCGTTCATGCGTCCATCCATGCATCTGTTTGTGTGTCCGTTCGTTCATCTATTCAACACTCCAAGTCCCTCCATCTCGCATCTTTTTATCATATATTCCCCATATAGAAGCACCGCCATCCAGCGGACATTCCAAGGACTAAACGAGAGGTGGCACACGCACACTTTCTTACGGCCTGCGCTTTGGGTCCACTTCCCACCTTTAACCACCTCGAGTTCATGGTATATTCTAGTTTACTGTATTCATGGCACTGCGACCAAACGCTCGCTAACTAGCCCAAGCTGCCACGCTCGCTAAACCTTTCGAAAACCAAGGAGGTTACGCCCAGCGAGTATAACGTAGCAACCTTTCGCTGTCAGATAGGGCTCAATTTACATGCCAATGGCTGCTAATGAGAAATGAGAGACAGGAGAATTCGGCTTTTACTTTCTTACGGCTTGCGCTTCGTATCTACTTCTCATTTTTAACCACCTTGAGTTCATTCATGGTATATACAAGTTTATTGTATTCATGGCACTGCGGCTCAACGCTCGCTAAACCTTTCTAAAGCTAAGGAGGTTACACCCAGCGAGTATAATGTAGCATCCCTTTCTTGTCCGATAGTGCTCAATGTACATGCCAATGGCTGCTAATAGGGATTGCAGCGTGCGCGTTGACTAAAAGCCGAATGCTCATGTCTCCCATTCCCCATTAGCAGCCATTGGCATGTACATTGAGCACTATTTTTTATTGTTAAACAACGCACAGAAGAAATCTCTCACTGGCACCACCTTGGAGGTCAAGTGTTATACCTATTTCGGGTATATGCCACTGGTGGTTACATATGAGGGACGCCCAAGCCACGTCATAAGGAGCTTCGCTCCTAAAATTTGAGAAGCGATTGAGAGAAATGGGGGAGGAGCGTTGGACAAGGAAGGTTTTCAGCTACTTGTACATGAAAATGTCGATACAAAATGGAGGAAGCGAACCAGAAAATTGACTGGTAAATACTTAGAAAACAGCAGGGGGCCAAACCAAAAAGGATTATCGGTTAAGAAGAAGGTGAAGGAAGCTGAGACCGATATGTGGAGAATCTGCATGATTAAGAAGTCCGCACTAGAGATCTATGGAACTTTTAAGCAGGAAATTGCCAAGGAAAGGATCTATGATAACACTCGGGGTAGTTCTCTACTGTTTGGGGCCAGGACGGAAGTATTGCGAACCAAGACATATCGGGCCAAATACGAAGGGGTAGACACGGTATGCAGTGCGTGTGGAGAGGAAGAAGAAACTGCCGAACACTTGATAATGTTCTGTAAAGGGCTTCATCCTATAGTTCAGTATGATGGCGCAGAGTTTTTCAAAGCATTGGGGTTTAGGGACAGGGTGGGCAAAATAGACTTTAAGCTGGTAGAATTAACTAGAAGGAGGTTATCTGATTGGTCGCTAAAGTCAAGGCACGAGTGAAAATTAAACCCTTCACTGCAAAGTACGAATACTCAACCTCACTATTCAAAGGAAAAAAAAATCTAGTTTTTGGTTCATTAAGTATTACGGCTTGATGGCGCTATACACCGCCCGATCTAAAGGGTACAGCGATATCCATCATCCATCCATCCATCCATTCATCCAGCAGCGCCATCTTTGGTAAAAACTGGGAATCAGGGATGCATACTACGCGTTTTCCCTTCCCGCCACTGCGCTGCCGCTCGCTGACGTGCTCGTGCAGATAGAGCGCGGTGTGTTTGAGTCCCATCACAATGTACTGCTTGCAGTGTGGCTTCATAAAGATCTACGAGCTGGGCAAGCACTTCCGAGAAGCGAATATAACAAAAGGAGTAAAGCTCGTTAGTGAAGTTTATGATGTGAAGCAGACGACGGAAGATGAGGACGCCCGAGTCACTGCGAAATGCATTTCCTAGGTGCGTGCGACAATACCGTGTACGACGTATGCCTCGAGGTAAGTCTCATTCAGCTCACATAAAGCTACGTACTCTGTCAATGTGCAGCGTTTACGTTTATGAAAAACATATAGTTGTTGTTTTGATGTCGTATCCAGCAGTAACGGAAATGTCGTAGGCACGTGTGCTCAGATTTGGGTGCACGTTAAAGAACCCCAGGTGGTCAAAATTTCCGGAGCCCTCCACTACGACATCTCTCATTCATATGGTGGTTTTGGGACGTTAAACCCCACAAATCAATCAATTATCCAGCAGTATAAGTAGCAGTCATGTACTGTCATGTGCAAACGTTTGCGGCGTGGGAAAAAGAAATAAAAAGTAAAGTTACGGTCATCGCATTAACATTTCCGAGGCGTTTTAGAGTCATGTCTTTCGTGCCGCGGGAGCATGACCCGGCCGCTGACTTCGCCACGAAGCAGCAAGCTGAACTTTACTCAAGTGAGCCATATTCAAGTGCTCACATCGTTTTTTTTTTGGCCCTCGTGTCACGCTTGTTCTATCTTATTCGAACGCGGATGTATTCTCCGGCTGTGACTTTCTGGAAAACTGATACAGCTATACGCGTGGAGAGCGTCCCTTGACATGGAGGAACATCCGTGTCCCTTGATGTTCTCTGCATTGTTGTGGCAGCCCACAACACTACAATACTTCGCACCTCGCTGAAGCTTCCGTGGGGACGCTTTTACTATTGTGGAAAGGCAACTTCGCACAGAGACCGAGCGTCTCGTAAAAGCGCGTCAAGCTTACGGCACGGCGCCGAAGTTGCCCGAACTGACTGCAGAACGTGTTCCGCGTGTGCCGCACGCGCTACCGTGTCACTGGGCCGGTATACCAAGTCCCAAGGGTAATTTAGAGACCGATTTGAGCTCTCTGCATAAATTGTGTAATTGACCATTTGCGGGAAAACCACTGCGCATGAGCAGTAACCGCACAGGTAGCGTTCCTGTACAGGCGTTTTGGTTTTGGTTGGAAAACATCAGCCTGGCGTTCCATCAATATGACCCGTAGTAACGGCGAACACTGCCGTTTTCACGCAAACACCGTTGTTTCAGTAACGGGCATGCGTTTTTGGTCCTAAAGCAACAAAACAAGCGCATTTAAACCGCTAAACACTGCATTGAGCGTGTTAGTTGACGAAGATGTTTTCCAACCAAAAGCACGAGCGAAGCTTTCCTGTTTACACGACAGGGGGCGCTCACTTTTCCGCAAAAAAAAAAGTTTTTTATTTATTTATTTATTTATTTTTTTTTGTCGAGCCTGGTGGCATACTTGTCACCACCCCGTTATAAAGGGGACGCTCATAGCATCCATCCATCCATCCATCCATGGTCAATTTATCGCTGCGACTCGGCCGAACGCGTTTTCAACCGCCCACACACCAAGCGAACGATCTGCCCTATTCACGTCATCGTTTTCAGCTGGTCTGGCTTTGGAACAGCCAGCATATATTTCTTTTCTAATAAACAGGAAACATATCTGGTTTTCGATTTGTAAAACACCCTATAATTTATTTCGATTAAATTTTTTTACAAAGAAAGAGAAGAATATTGCTGTTTACAACTAAGCTGTGGAACTTCCGGCACACGGCGAACGTTGTCTGCTTGGATCCCACATGCTCCATGTTGACGTGAGCTGCGCAACGAGAGGGCATCGCGTGGTTGTTGTGACACCACAGAACACCTATGCACTGGTGACACCATAAATCATCCTTCCCTTATTGCACGCCGCAAGTCCGTTGATTGGCGACAAGTGAAGATACGTCACCGTGCGCCCGGGAAAAAACCGCAGGCGCACCGAGGGGCTGCAGCATATCGGATTGCCCGGATCAGATCGGCGGCGGGATTTACGCGTATGCGGTCGCCACTTCAAGCTAGATGACTACGAGCGCGATTCTGTGCTTGTGCGGCGATGTGAAGAGGCATCCCCTCAAATCCGACGCACTGCCGTCTTTGTTCCTTCCTGGTGAAAGGGTGAGTTCACGGTCGATCCGGATCGTGCGACACGCACTGAAAACGCGGTTCCCACGTGTGCGTTCAGAAAATACTATGTAATCTCGTTAATTATAAGTTTAACGACTGTGTCTCTTCAATGCAATGCGGTCCACTTTCGCAAGACTTTCGCCGGTTCGTGATTTCCAGAACCGATTATAAAATGACAGGCTGCCTTTTTGCACAAGTGTATACGTCGTAGGGCCAGCTGTAAAATGCAGGGTCAAATGTACGGCATGCATGTTATGCATAATGAGCTCAAAGAAAGCCCCGCAATAGTGCAACACGTGTTCGACGGCGTTGAAGGCTACAGTCTGATTGCTCGTGTTGTATTCATGCCGAATAGCAATAGCACGGCGCGCTGGAAAATCGTCTCGCAGTGCCGGCGTCCAAAGTGCGTTGAAGTTTATGCTTCAACTGTAGCGCATATGCTTTATTTGTTCATTTATTTGCCGGTGTGAATGCGCTTTTATGTATGTGTAAAGGCAGCTTTGCAAGAAAAAGCGTGCCGATTGATGGGAGGTTTAATTCATCGACTGTACTTGGGGGAATTCATCCAAGAAGCTTATGGCTGCTTACGGGGCCGATCATAAGCATGCAGCTTTACGTTGTGGCACATCATGCGGGAAAACGAAGAAGCCGAGAAATATTCGCACCACAGTGTCTCTTGATAAATTAATTGTACAACTGCTGTACAAATGGTGGGCCATTTGTTTACGTCATAATGCATGATCACCAAATCACTGCAGTGCAATGAAATGTTGGCTTCACATCTAACGAGAATTTGGCAGCTCGTCAAAAAAAAGTGCTAAATAGTCGAACTGCATGCAGAGTTAATGTGCTTATTCCATCAGAGATGTGAAAAAAAAGGAAAATGCCGAGGTAGTTTTTATACCAATACAATAAACTCTCCAACCTCTTTGAGTACTATACAAGATTTCTTGGCAGCATGTTTTTAGTACACACACGTAAAACAATTCATGCTATGTATATGGAATTTTCGCACATAAAATGTGTCAATGCATATGCAAAGACAACATTTAAAACCATTGTCATCCATTGTGTCTGTGGTAAAAGAAATTGCTGCTTTTTTCAGCATCAGACACTGCCCCAGAAAAGTGTTGGAGAGTGTGGCACAGTCTTTGTACCTTCTGTTAGTCAGGTTAGTCCTGCTCTGTTTGTGTACATTGGCACTGCACAAAAGTTAAAGTGGGATGTATATGTGTTGCATAGCATTGCTGCATATTATGGAAAATAACTCAGTAACACCTTTTTTATGCAGCCACACTGTGCAACTAGCTGATGCCGGATAAGGCAGCTCGATTTCCACAGGTCTCAGCTCCCAGATAAGAAAATATTTAATGTTCTTTGAAACATAACTTGGCACCAAGGTAGTTATTATAAAAACCAGAAGCATTTTAATATTTCTAAGTGTGTTATTATAGTTTAAAACAAACACAAGCTATTTTATATAAAGTGATTTTAATACCACATGGCCACAAAGACAGTGTGATGTATAAAATATAGTTTTATCAAAAGTGCAGGTGTAACATAATAGGTTTATTTTCACCACCTCATATCCAGACAACCACACAAAAAACTGTGCGCAAGGCAACCACGAGGACAGTGGCAACTTGGAAGACAATGGAATGCCGGTCCGTTGGTAAGTTGATCTAAAAGTTGAAAAATGCACATATGAGGCATAAAATGTACAGTAGCTGTTCAGTTACAGGATTCACACCAAAGCTCCTAAACAAAGAAAACTAGCAGGAAATAATGCATAATGATGAACGATTAGGCATGACACCAATCGAAGAAGTTTTGTTTATTTGAGTATTTCATAACCATCTCAGCTACGTAGATGAACATGACCCTGAAGGTGCTCGTTTCGGCCAATACACAGACAGCAGCTGCCTTCACCACAGAATCTGCTGTGCAGACACAGAGTGGTGCTTCATCACATGAGCAGCAGTTGCAGCTTCAGTTGATGTTGCTTCAGTGCCACAGCTCGCAGAGGTTTCAGGCCTCTCGGTAGCTCAATACCTGTCCGAATGGATGAATCTTCCCTCGCTAAAGAAAAGCCAGCTGCTGAAACACTTGTCCAAATGGATGGATCTTTCCCTGCTAAGGAAGAAAAGCTAGCTGCTGAAGTTGAAATCATATACTTGCCCTCATTCAGCAAGAGTTTGTGCACTTAATACAAGCGTTCAGTGATCTTTAAAATGTGATGGGCATGTAGTCACAAACTAGTTCGCATACTGAAACCACCACTTGAGACAGGTATTCTCTGGGATTGTGTTTCCCCTTTTATGTTTGCAACAAAGGATGTTAAGCCCCTTAGTTTCCTGAAGCATTCCACCTCAGAGTAGTATTGAGAATTTATTAGAAGGTAGAGAGGTCAGCCTGAGCTAGTTCACTGTAGAGTAGTTCATGACAGTTCACATATCTTTGCCAGAACACAAATAGTCCATTCTGCAGTGCATGCTCATTTTCCCCGGATGTGTGTTTACGAATGTGAAGAGGCAGTTCCATTCCTGTGGAAAGCCTGCCGAGACACTTTCATTCATTACGGGTCAACCTGCAGATTTTACAATGATGTACATAAGAGCTTGTACAATTGAATGCAGGCCCATTGCCAGAAATTTTTCAGGAGTGGCCCACCTGCTGAGGGCCTTTAAAGACCCGTATTTTCATTATTCATCACACCCCTCCATCCAAATTTCAAGGAGTGTGGGGCAGGCCCCTAGGGCACCCTTAATTCTGGCCATGGGCTTCGTTGAGCACCTGTATAAGGGCACTGGGGAGCAATTGAAGAATCATGTGAATTTTCTTATCACCCTTATTTCAAAGTAGGCACACTGGTTTCTCTTATGCCACATTGTCTCTTATGTGAGTGTATGTTATATAGGAGTTCGACTATATAAACAGCATTTATAAAGCCTCTTTATTGACATTAGCTAGACAACAAGATTTCTATGACAACAGTAACAAATAATGTTGGTACTCATTTGCAATTCATGATGCTCTATAATACAGCAGCGTTTTTAGATGTTGCCATAACCTCTAACGAGATAACGAAAAGCATAGAAGACCATGTTCCCCTGCAGTGAGTATGCTTAGGCTCAGCGGTAAGACTAGTACAGCAATTGTGCTGAAACCTATGCCTGACTAGAACACAGCCCTGCTGAAAACAGTAAGACTCATTTCACATGAAAGCACAGGGTGGATCATGAACACTTTCTTTTATTACAAACACGTGTTTTCAGATGTTCACAAAGTCAGAAGGGGCACACTGACAGATGTGTACAACTACATTTTGCGCAGCATCTACAACGGGCTGCCACCTACCAAAGCAGTTTCACAGTGGACACAGTAAAATGATTTCATGTGACACTATTATTTGTGTGCTAATACATCAACTTCTTTTGTATAAGACATTGCCAGTTACTTTATATAAGACTTCCAAAAAATGCTACACTTAGCTCATTGAGTGACTGTTTTGCGATAGCTGACTTTTGCCTCGTTTCCGGTTATTATTAAAATGGAGTGCACCAATTACGTTCTCCTAGTTGGTTGTAAAGAAATTCACCTAAAGGGTCCCTGCAATCGTTAACTGAAGCTGTGTTACCATTTCTGCTACAGCACACTGTAATAATAAGCACCGCAAATTCAGGTATTCACCTTGCATCATGACTGCTAAAAGCTACAAGCTTTCTATCAGTGCCTTTCCTCCTGATCCCATCGAGAATGCAACTGTCACTAGTGCACGATTGAGCTCTAGCTATTTGTCAACATTATGACAAATAGCTAGAGCTAGGAGTGGGCGTGCGAACAGCATCGTTGGACGTTTGCTTTACAACATGCGTTTGTTCATGCAGATAGCGGGATACCTTCAAGTTTGAGTGGCATCGAACGCTCCAGCTGTTATTGCTCCGTGTGCGCCTACTGATTGCGGCCACCGCCATGAAGACTACGCTGGACATGACTTGCCTTGGCAACCCTCCTGGACCATGGCTCCATTGCACAAGTTCAGCTTATCGCCTACGACATCACCATTTCCTCTGGATACAAACGGATGCCAACGGCTTGCGCCTTCCAGTGGGCGTGCGAACAGCATCGTTGGACGTTTGCTTTACAACATGCGTTTGTTCATGCAGGTCAGTAATAACACTTCGTTGTTTGCTAAGAAATCTAGCAATGCCTGTCTTTTGCTGTTCCCACGCCCACGAGTGCTACTTGTTTTACTTGTGCAATCATTTGATGTTTGTGGTGTTGTGACTTGGGTTGATGCTATCCCACCGTTGCCACCAGTGGTGGCGACCTGGGTTGATGCTATCCCACCGCTGCCTCCAGTTGTTGCGACTCTGGGTCCCGCAGGTCTCAGTTTGGTAGCGGGCCCCCGTCCTAGGACCCATCGTCGAACAAGTCAGATGAGGCGCTCGTAAAAACGACAACAAGTTATTTACATGGTTAGTAACTGAGAATTAGAAAGGAGGTGATCAAGTGATCAGAACTGTACATGAGAGCTGTTGAACTGTAGAACTTGAAAATACACAAGAGTCTTCCGTTTATATAGCGCCGCGTTGCCAATGCTGGGCGCACTGTCTGCGGCTTCAGCCAATGCGGCACTCCATGGTCTAAGTGCTCCACCCACTAAGGAGAGGAAACACACCACACAATGCATGTGGAGAGGGCACAGTCCGCACGATGCCCAAATATGGTCGCCAAAGCACTGCACCGACGTTCTCGCACACGTCACCAAGTTTCGCGCACGTCCGATGATTTTGGTTTCCAAGATTCTTCTGGAAGCTGGGTGAGGTTCGAAAAACCGGCTGCCAGTACACGTGTCAAATTTGCTTGACTGTTTGGGTAGGACAATGTTGTGGTGGGCCCGCATATCGTCAAAATATGACATCCCATTCAGCTGATCCTATGGAGAAAGGGGGAAGGAGGAGTGGTCGACTAATCCCTCGTCGTCGAGGCGAGCTCCCGCAAGGGCTGCAGCACATAGTGCATTATCCTTTTCTTCACCCCCACACTCCATTCCTGGTTGTTTGCTAGAAGCTGTGGCTTAGGTGCGAATATCCTCATTTGCCTGGAAAGCTATGCATAGAGTTGAGCTCACAATAGCCTTTCTTGGCTCGTGTGCCTTCCTTGCGCAGACCGGTCCTGGTCCCTTTTCACGTTTTGCTGACAGGAAACCAACCCGTCTTGACAGCACACCCTCGCTTGGAATGCGTCGAAATATTTTCGTCCCTTTCACAAAGGCCGAAAAACTTCAATATTGATGACGGTCGTAACAGTGGTCAGCTGCTTTTGCAGTCAGGAAACGTAGAGTTAGACCCTGGCCCTTCTATTGGTGCTTCTGGCGTTGTTACGCGGTCTAATGGAAATGCTAGCGAGGTGGCAATACAGAAGAAACTGAATGATGTGTTAATCCTACTACAGAGCGTTAACTCGCGCACAGCTAGGATGGAAACGGAGCAGTAACGTTTAATTACGTCTATTGCTGAATTAAAAGAAGCTCAGGAAACTATGAAAAGCAACATAGCCTATATTGATATAAGGCTGTCCGCTGTTGAAACTAAGACGCCTACCACTGACACCGCTCAACAAGGCCTGCTGGCCTTACGAGATGTCGCGGATAACCTAGCTCGTGAAAATGACAAATTGCGACTTGGTCAATCAAAGCTGGAGGACAGGCAACGAAGAGACAATTTATTGTTCCTCGGTGTACAACAGAGCTTCTTGGAGTAAAACTACAAACATGCAATTAAACCATGACAAAACAGTTTACCTCCGAATGACTAGAAAGAAACACCCCCTTGAATTCTCTTATTGTACTTGTGACCAACCGCTTAAGCAAGTAGATGAACACAAATATCTTGGCGTAACATTAACCAGTACCTTAAGTTGGAACTCTCACATAACTAACATATACGCTGCCGCTTTCCGTAAACTTTGTTTATTACGACACAAACTCAAAACCGCTCCCTCTGAGGTTAAATACTTAGCATATACTTCTATAATTAGACCTAAACTTGAATATGCCTGCGTTATTTGGGATCCTCACACTAAAACCAATATCGAATGCCTCGAAAGAATTCAAAGAAGGGCCGTCCGCTTTATTTATGGTATGTACGGTCCAACAGACTCCGTTTCTGCCCAGATGGAAAGACATGGTATCCCAACATTAGAATCACGACGTAAATCATTTAGGCTAAAATTACTGTACCAAATAGTTAACCGGAAGCTCTTATTTGATCACAGCCCCTACATTAGTCGCCTGGAAACAAGGCGCGGTCGTCATTCACACTCCCTTGCCTTAACTCCGTATTTCTCCAAAACTAATCTCTTCAAATTTTCGTTTTTCCCGCGCACAATCTGTGAGTGGAACAATTTACCGTTTGCCGCCCTGCTGTCGACAGATTCTATTGACGCACATGTTTTCCTGAGGATGTAAAAATGTTCTGCAGTTTTTTTTTCTTACTTCAGTGCCATGTTGTTTCCCTTTGTTTCCCTTTGCGATTCACGCGATCCCACTTAAATCATCGCTGTTACGATAAGTTTGGTTGCATTGTTGTTGTATGTGTGTGATGATTGAATTATTGTATGCTGTGTGATGTTTGGCTTGATTGCCTTACTGCCTGTACCATTCCTGCTTGGGCTCCATGCCTGCAGTATCTTGTAAAAAAAAAAAAATGACAGTTTATCCGAAACATGGGAGGCCACAGAAGAAAAGCTGTTAAACATGATTTCTAGCTGCTTTACTCCAGTGCTTACTAAGGACGCCCTAGAACATGCTCATAGAATTGGTGCATTCTCGGAGGGAAAATGCCGTCCGGTAATCGTGAAATTTCGTTTCTTTAAAACGAAGCAGCTGATTCTATACCAGTCAGTAAAGCTCAGGGATAAAGGTATCGCCGTAAGGGAAGATTTTTCTTTAGAAATGCGTCAAGCCAGGAAAAAGCTGCTTCAATTTGCAAAGAATCGGGGCTCGCATCACAAACTGAGGTACAACAAACTGTACATTAACAATCGGTGCTTTAGCTACAGCGCAGCTCGTGACCATGTTCTTATGGAAAATAATTTTCGGGGACAGACATTGCGTCACGATATCGATGATTCTAGTATCTCTGACTTGTCACATACTGAGCATACTGATCGCTCTGCTCGTCCGCTGGTTCAGAGTCAGCAGTTAACCCGTGATGTCACTGTTCTACCGCACCTTGCGCTGTAGGGTTTCGCGAGGGGCAGTGGTTCAGCGCCTACTATCGTAAATTCTGTCTCTTTTCTTTTTACAAATATTAGAAGTTTATTACCAAAGCGCGATTAACTTGACTCTATAATCGATTCCTGTGACGCTGATGTTGTTTTGTTGACTGAAATATGGCTTACTTCTAAGGTAACGAGTATGGTATTGTTTGATTGCAAAAAGAAGTTCAACGTATTCCACTTCGACAGAGGCCAAAGATGTGGCGGTGGTGTTTTGATAGCTGTTGCAGATAATTTTGTTGCGTCGCCCATTAATTCCCCAAGTAACCTGGAACTTTAAAATCTCTTCGCTGTTGAGAGAGAGCAAACACCTTGTACTCAATGAATGTTCATCGTGGACGTTATATTTCTTCATTGCTATGAGAACTTCGTTCTTCAGGGTTTCCGTTATGAAGGGGTTCAACTGTAAATGTGCTCCTCTGTGTTCCAGCTGCTGGGGTGCCTGCTACGAGCGGCCATCAAGCAAGCAAGCAAGCAAGCAAGGACTTTGAGGCAAGCCACAATGGAGCATTACAGCAGCAGCACCAGTGAGAAAAAGGACCACAAGAAGCTTCGATTCTAGCGCGGTGATCAGTCAGAAGGGCTGGCGCAGTATTGGAATAATGTAACCAATTTCCCAGCTCTTTCCGCAGACCCTACGCTTGTTGCAGCCCCTGCATCTCCATGCAAAGAAATTTGGTCAGACGTTGCACGGAAGTCTGATTCTGCTACCATACAATGTCACAGTGCGATGTCAGTGACACCTAAGGTCACAGAAACAGACACTGCTCATGGATACCCTTCACTGCCAATAACTGCAGTGGCAAGCACCAGGGCTTCAGCTGTGACTGTTGTTGCTCAAGTAAAGCGGCGCCCTGTGCGTGCTCCTGCACTTGTCGGTGGCGTGTGGATGCAGCACAAAGTGAAGAAGACTGGGCGTACTGCTGTGCCGCTGTGCTCTGCTGCTTTTGAGCAGAGCCCAGCTTCTAACTGTGGGCCACCAGACACCTGCAGCGTAACATCCACGGTGAGCCCCCAGTCAGAGGTGTGGCTCTGCGCAAGGGTCGCAGTGCGGCTGACACCAGCACTTCCTCACCTCGTGGTGATCACCAGGTAGAGAAGGAGGTTAGGACCGAAAATAAGAAAGGGCGCAGTATTAAGAAACCAGTTTCTCCTGCTCTTGTCAGTGGTGCAAGTGTGCACCACAAAGTGACGAAGACTGGGCGTACAGCAGTGCCACTGTGCTCTGCTGCTTTTGAACAGAGCCCAGCTTCTGACTGTGGGCCACCCAACGCCTGCGGCGTAACATCCACTGTGAGCCCCCATACAAAAGGTGTGGTTCTGCGCAAAGGTCGCAGTGCGGCTGACACCAGCACTTCCTTACCTTGTGGTGAAGATCCTGAACAAGAGCAAAAAACAACATCAGCAAAATTCTTACACAGCCATATTTGCACATGTGGAGGAAAACTTTCTGTAGGGAGAAAGTTCAGCACTTATAAGGAGTTTAAGGCTAGCTTCGAAAAATGGAAAAGTGAAGGGTTTGATCCGATGCGTATCGAAAAATCAGATAAAAACCCATTGTGTATTGAGAAAGATTTAAACAAAGCAGACTTTCTGTATGTTTGAGTTAGGTTTGTCTGTTGCCACGCAGGGTATCCAAATCAGAGGGGACAAAATATTCCGCCCAATCAATGCTTCAATGGTACAGGTTGCAACGTTAAACTTAAGCTTGCGTTGCGGGCTTCTCTTCAGCCCTATTATGAAGTTGTAAATTTAGTGGATGTGCACAACCATAAAATAGGTCCCGAGATATTCGTATGGTACAATAATAATCGGGCATTAAATGCTTCTGAAAAAGAGCAACTTCAGGACTTGATTTCTTGTAATATGAAACCTAAAGACCTAAAGGATGCCATTCTGAGGAAAATGGAAAAACACATTACTTCTCGTGATATCTCAAACTTGAAGCATAGAATAGTTCGAAAAAATCAGGACAATGCTCATCATGGAGTCCTTTTGTTAGAAAAAGTCAACGAATTGTTTTCTGAAAACTCTGGGTGGAAGGTTCATATTGAAAAGAATACAAAATATGGTATCTTGTATGTATTGCTTCAATCAGAGCAATATGGCCCAGTTACTAAAAAAATACCCTGAAGTGTTGTTCTTTGATGGTACGTATAAAGTTAATAAAGAAGGGTATATCTTGCATTTGGTTCTGTGTGAAGATGGAACAAGCCATGGGAGGCCTGTATGTTACACATTTGTTCAGCGGGAGACATCAGAAATATTAAAATCTTTCCTAGTGACATTCTTTTGTTTGAATCCTGTCGTTGAAGAGAAGTAAAAAATTATGGTAATGGACAAAGATGTAAATGAAATGAATATAATTAAACAGCTTCTGCCCAAATGTAAAATTTTGCTGTGTTCATGGCACGTGTTAAAGTATTTACACACCAAAGTGATGCAGCATAAGTCAAACAGTCTAGATAAAAAGTATGTTAAAGATATAATTACGAAACTGGTTTTTGCACATACTGTAGATATATATCAAGAGCACTGGCAGGATTTGGAAGAAGCACTTGAAAATGACAAAGCCCTTTTGGAGCATTTTTTATACAAATTGGGACAGCTGCAAGGGCATGTGGGTTCATGCTTATCGTACAAATGCATGTAGTTTAGGAAATATTACTAACAATCGAATGAAAGCCATTATCAAAAGTTAGAGAAATATCTAACACCTGACATGCACTTAGTGGAAGCAGTGAAAGATCTGATAAGGTATGTGACCCATGACGCTCTCGCACTCAGCCATATGTAATATTTAAGAAATGAAAACTTGCATTGACACCAGTAAGGCTGATAAGTTTTGTATGGAAGTGTCAGCAAAATGCACCGAATATGCTAGGAAATTGGTATGCAAAGAATATGGGCTGTTTATGAAATATCCAGGAGATTGTGTTGTCTCTGATGGCCAATGCATTGTTTTTGTTGGATGAAAGCTTTATGAAGTTACTAATGATATAAGGACATGCATATGCACATTTAACACACAGTACCAGCTGCCCTGCAGGCACATTCTTGTAGCTAGATCAAAAAATATTATGGAACTGTTTGATGAAAGTTGTGTGTGAAAGCACTGGCTTAAATCCGATTTTGTGCAGACCGACCTGACAGTGTCACCAGACAAACTAAGCAATTTAACCACAAGCATGGTAAAAAAAGGTACAGTCAAAACTTAGTAACACAGAGGCCGAATGTAAATATGCATATGCATGTCTGTTGGAACTTTCAAAGGAAGCTGCTAATGTACTAGCCCAGTGTAGCTCAACTGAACATTGTGAAAAATTGAGTGGGTGTGAGGACTTTTTCCAAAATCTTGTTATTTATCCTAGAAATAAGAAACACGATTCACCACTTCTTAAAATAGTGCAGAGTAATGAACATGTTAGTGGGAAAGGAAAAGGGTTAGAAAAGTCAGAAGAAGTAAGTCATTCGCGGAGTGTAGACCTGAATGATTATCTATTGGCCAAGTCTGTAGATGATTACACTACGAAGAAGGGCTCCATGGAAGATAAATCAAAATCGAAAGAGCAATCTGGTCAAGTTAAATCAGATTCAAAAGATGAAATTAACTTTACTATAGCCTCACATGATAATAAGGTATGTAAGGTTCTAGCAAAGACATTGGATACTAGCTCTGTGCCTAGTAATTTTGCACAGCAACTGACAGCGCTTAGCATACCTCTAGTTAAATCCGCTCGCAGCCGACCATGTAAGAGATGTGCACATGATACAAAGCAGGGAGAAAAAAGATTACGTTTGCATATTTTGAAAAACTCTAAATTTAAAGAGCAGGCATCTGTGACAGTTGTTGGTTAAACAGTGCAAGAAATTAGTGACCCCATAGCTGACGCGATTTGTGGTTCAAATAATCGCAACCCGTACAAAATAAGTTCCTCCGTTTTAGTGACCTTACGAGGCACAGGATAGCTGTCAGATGCAATTATAAATGCAGCGCAATTTATTATTTCGCATCAATTTCCTGCTCTGTGCAAATATCAGGATGTTCTACTTGGGGAGAGCTTGAAATTTAAGAAGCGAGACAACTTTATTCAAATTATGCATATTTCTGGGCATTGGATTACAGTGACAAAATATGGTGCCCCTACCATTAGCATTTTTTCATATGATTCGTTATTCCAGGAGATTATGCCAAGTGTAGCAACTCAAGTTATGAACATAATGAGTCTAGCTTGGAACACTCACACTAAGGCAGTACAGCGTCAAGAGAACTTTTATGACTGTGGCGTTTTTGCCATTGCCAATGCATTCACCATTGCATCTGGTGTCGACCCGTGCACCGTTGCTTTTGATAAGACCTTAATGTACAGACATTTAATATCATGTCTTGCAGACAATGAGATGGTGCACTTCCCTACTGCTACAATGCAAGTGCCCAGGGTAAAACCAAGATGAAGTTGCTTTTTTGTTCCAAAGTAATAATTCATGTTTAAACCATTAAAAAAATCAGCCTTATAATGAAACCATATAGTTCTATAGCTGCTGATTAGAGACCTTTCTATGGATTCCAAACCTAAGTTATTAATATACTCAGTCATCATCATTAGCATTGCTTATAAGCCTTAAACCACTTTAGATGTTGTTTGATAGAAAAATAATATTGCAGCTGTACTTCTTTTTTCAGTTAAATGCTCGTGAAAAAAATTTTTAAGCAAGTAAAGTTGGGAACCACATTATCACACAGAGATTACTGCAGTTAAGGAATGTTTCACTTTTGCTGCTTGTGTGCTACACATAAAAGTTCTTTATGAATGAAATGCAGCTGTATCTCAAAGTTTTTGCAAAGGGCAAACTTTAAAGTTTTCTGCTATTCACTGCATTTACTGTGTTGTGCACAAGAAATAACTATAGATACCATAATTTTTTATCACCCTTACTCATATTGCTTTTATAAAGATAGTGCTAAGTTACCTATTTTTATAAATAGAGCTGATAATTTTGCTATGTATTTTTTGCCTGCTACTACATAAAAACACAATGAATCCTCAAAATTACATTTGTTAATTCTACAGAGTATATGTTCTCAGCAGACGCTGAAGATAATAGCTGTGAGTGAAAACTTTGAAGTGCCACTGCGTTAGAATTCACTCATATGTATTGCACACTATTGTCGTATATGTGCCCACTCAAGCCACAGGCTCAATTTCTTGAATACTGTTCACTCTCTTTCACCACTTCACCAAGGCACGCATTTTTACAAGGCCACTGAGCTCAATGATTACCAGAAGTGCTCATGCTATTGTGTAATCAAACATAAGTGCTTTCTAAAACTTCTTTTTCAACTTTTTGCAAAAACACATTTCTCAAGTTCTTCTGCCCCACAAAGAATTTTAAAATGACATTCTTTGGTGTGTGTTATTCAGTGAGATATCTTTCTGCAGGCATTATTTATCCAGGAAATAATGCAAACCATTATACTATATGCACCTTCCTTATAAAAACTAAGTGGTTCAAGGAAAAGTTAATAAATTTTGATGCCTATCGGTCAATAAAATGAACTGTGTAAGTAACACAGGCCAGAAAGTTATTATTTTTGTGCTATATTTTAGGGTCAATAAGCATCCTAGCATGTTGCAACCTTTTTAGATGTTTAAGTATAAAAATGTATAAAACCTTTTAAAGGGACCCTAAAGGCATACTATTTAAGAAATGGTGCACTGTTTGTTCTGTGCTAAGAAAATGCCTTGTTTAAATAAAAGTTATATATTAAGTGGTCAGCATGCCACCACTAGTATTTTAACAACTTGCCAAGTAGGTCTTCTTGACATTTTGTCCCTTAGATGGCGTGAAATACAGTAGTAGCAGGCGTGGAAGAAGGAAGGTTTAGCTATTATGAGCAGACACCAGTCAGCAGCTTCGGAGAAACTTCTGTGGCACAGGTAGGTAATTTGAAAAAACTTTCACTAACCCCCCCCCCCTTTTTTTTGGAGGATGATTGAAGCTAGCCATGAGTCTTTCTTGGTGGCTATTAGCTAAAAGAATGAAATAGAAAGAACCAAGCAGCATTTTAAATCGGATTTGGGTGCTCTGTAAAGAACCCCAGGTGGTCGAAATTTCCGGAGCCCTCTACTACGGCGTTTCTCATTATCATATGGTGTTTTTGGGGTGTTAAACCCGACATATAAAGAAAAATAAGCATTTCATACCAGATTTTAATGTGCTCAAATCATCTTTTCTACTGTAGACAGTTTCAGTATCAATTACTTTTTCTGGGACTCGACTATGTCGTTTGATAGTTACAGAGTTGGCAGAATATCGCACGGGTGCCTCGAGCCTTATCATACATTTACTTCTTTCTTAGTGAACTAAGCCCTGTAGATAATACTGACGTTTAGCCATTTTTAAACTTTCACTCATCATTATAACGGAAGAAATTTTTTGCCTTTAGTGTCCCTTTCAGCTGAAGAAGATTTGTTTCTTTGTGATTGAATGCTTGACTTCATTTTCTGAGCTGTTCTATGTAGAAACACATACTTTGGCAAAATGAAAGCTAATGCAGGCAGCTGGTCACAATTTACTTTTTAAACTGTAAATAAATTTTATATGATTGTATTGCAATATACAATGTTCTTAATACATTAATAAATAGTTCATATTCTGAAGATTCCCTAGAAAACAGCATCATTTCTAGTAAAGGTGGAAATGTTTGCTATGGCAAATTTTGATTCGATTAGGCTGGCTGCAGTTTGAGGCAGCAGTTCATCATGGCCTCTATTAGTTTCATACTGTCTAAGTCTCTCTCTCGGCGGAGCCCGACTGCTACAGCGCGTTCTCGGGTGGCGGATGGAGAAACTTTCCATGATGTGAAGATGCACAAAGCTGCTTCATATCATGGTACAGGCATTTATGCCCACGGACCAACAGGCATATAGTCATGGTTCATAGTAGTAACAACCATATTTTTGCTGCTGTTAGTGGCCAGTGGTTTTTACACATCGCCTGAATTTAAGTCAGTGCTTATACTTTGACATTTTGATGTGCGTGCAACATCAGTGCAGTGCTCATGTTGGTTAACAGTCACAAGACCATAACAAGGACCTGCTGCCAGTCATCATGTCCTGGTCCTGAACTGCCTTTGGGAGGTTGACTCGGTCATCTAGGTTGGCGAGCGGGTTCCTGCTTTTGGTCACCAGCCACCATGGTGCAGTGACCAGCCACCATGGTGCGTGCATGGGTAGATCTGTCTGATATAAAGTGTTAATGCAGGCTTGTTGGTATATCGTGAAATTGCTATAAACAGCGCTACAACTAGACAAAGAAAGGACAGAAGCTGCAAGGGACATCCTGTCTTTTGCAGCTCTATCTATCAGATCTTCTGATCTCTCTGCTCACATTTGGAGGTTGTTTTCTCACCATGACTAAAAGGCTTCTGTCGATGCTTCTGGGTGAACTTGGCTTCTCATCTGCTTCAGCCAACAAATCCACCTGCAAAGAGTGAGTCGGCCACTGTGAATGACATCAGCATTGAAACTACCAGTGACTGTTTTTGTTTCAAATATTCAAAAGAACTTCATTTAATTACAAAGCTTTACTTGTCTTAGTAGTTTGGTAATGGGTGCAATTTCAGTGTGGTTATTTTGCTTTTATTTAAAATCACTTTCATTTTAATTGTTTGGCATTCGTGTGTGAAAAACTGGCTCATCTTTTTCTGAAACGAGACCCTGCCTCAGTAAAACGAACCTGTATCGCAGACGTG
This sequence comes from Rhipicephalus annulatus, assembly GCA_013436015.1. Classification (NCBI taxonomy): domain Eukaryota; kingdom Metazoa; phylum Arthropoda; class Arachnida; order Ixodida; family Ixodidae; genus Rhipicephalus; species Rhipicephalus annulatus. The sequence continues at coordinate 46,602 of WOVY01012201.1, read as the reverse complement.
ACGGCTGAATGGCTGCAGCTGCTTCAATGCTGCTCGAGGATGTAGTGTTGATGTTTGAGAGCAGCAGCCATAGGCTGGTAAAAAAAGTAAAACCTATTTGAACTCACTCTAGAAATACATTTTGCCATGAAAGCTCACTCGGACTCAAATTCACCAAAATTTTGCTCAATAGAACTAAGTGGGACTCAGACTCACTAAACTGTTTGTCAACCACTCTCACTTGAGCTCAAACTTACCAATATATTACTCAGTTTGGCAGGCTCACACTCACGATTTGACCCGTGTCTGAGTGAGTCCTATTTAGTGAGAAAACAGCTGTCACTGGTCACAATCCAATAAGAATATTTTTATGAAATAAGCAGCTCACATCGCGACTCACATCAGAAATCTCTGCCAAGAATGTCCCGTGCACAAGTTTTGAAGAGAGGTCTTGGCGACCCCCTTATCTCCTAACTTCTGCCTCTGTTAAATACCCGCATGAACGGTTGTGTCTTGACGTATGCTTGAACAGACCTGATTACCAATGTAAGCAAGTATGACGTTGATAGTAATGCTGATAGACGGGTATATAGGACCATAAGTTAGAAATAAAAGGTGGTGCTCACTAAGGCTCACCCAAGAAATACACGTTGAGCTTAGATCTCACCACCTCAGACTCGCCATAATTTTACTCACTTGGACTCGAGCTCATCAAAATTTTCCTTAGCCAGACTTACTCTAACTCAAACTCATGTAATATTGCTCAGCTGTACTCACTCAAACTCACGGCTCGATTATAGTCTTAGTGAGCCTCAATGAGCCAACTAATGAGAGTTTCCCCAGCTATTGGCTGCAGCTACATTTCAATTTGCACAAATAAGAATAAATTGTACACGTATATACTTATATGGTTAAGGATGATGGTGAAAAATCCCCGAGACTGTGCCAACCACAGTGAAAATTTAAAAGCACAGAAAAAGACGCTTTGACTTTTACCCTGGATGCTTGTTCACTAGTGAAACAATGTATCATTCCATGTGTAATCAAGCATTATCTTGACCAGATAAGCTTCCATCTAACTGTTAACCTATTGTGGCTAGGGATACTAAGTGCAGAACAGGACCTGTGGTAAAGTGATTCCACCCCTGCACAATAGTGTGCTAAATAGTATTCACAGTGACATCCTGATAAAATCTATGTAAATTACATTAAATATAGTCTTGCGTGTCATATAGACATGCTGCACACACCCCAGAAGGGGAATGGATAATTATTAATACTGCTGTTTCTTTCTCTTTTTCTTCCTTTTCTTTTTTCCCTCTTTTTTGTTGTTTTGCATGTCCTTGTTCCTTTATCTCCTTTTGTGTAGTCAGTCTCTCTCTTTCTATCTTTTCATCTTCTATTTCTTATTTCTTTCACTCTCCCTCCCATCTACAGTCATTCTCTCGTGTACTCTACTTATCATTGTTGATTGCAAATTCTTTCTCTGTCTCTTTCTCTCTCTTTGTTCCCTGACATCTTTATTTTCTAAGTTGTGCAAATGGTGAATTTTAGGTTTAAAGCGAATTTGAAGCGAACAGTGATTTCGGTCGAATAATTTCGAATAAAATTCGAATAGTTCTTATTACATATTAGAAAAATGGCCATATTTATCATGACCTAACTAACCTGCACAATATTTTTTAAAATTGAAGTAAAGCCTCTGTGCAAATGCCATTTTTCTTTGTTCAAAGGAAGTCAAAACAACTTTCAGTAGTAGAAAAATTTGACTTTTGATAAAATGCAAGTGATAACCTGTAAAATATGTTACATTTGAAATTTACTCTACTTAGAGCATTTAAGCTGGCATAACAAGCTTTTAAACATGAAAATACAAATGATAAATTGATGTAACTGTAATATGTTTATTTAAAAGGACCCTATAGTACATTTTTAAGTAGCCATGGACTGGATTGACTAAGGAACTTATTGCTTCACCAATTTACCACCACAAAGATTTTTATAATTTGCCTGGTATAAGCCGAGCTACCAAGTATTGCCACACGCTGCGATTGCATTCTTCCTTTTCTCATCCCGACGAAAGTGCTAGAAGCTAAACAGGGAGGGATGGCACGGGGGATGAAAATATGTCACGTGTGCCTTGTGACTTTCAGCACGTTTTCTCTTTTTTTCTCTTCGGATACGCGGCTTGTCAGTGCGATCGCGTACGCACGTGTGGACTAGTCGCGGCGCCAGTAACGTCCAACGCGCCATGCTCAAATCAGCCAATCGCTGATACAATGGCTGTGATGAGTGATTTTTGAGCTTGTAGCGCAATTTGTCGAGAGAAGGGAAAGCAATATTCAGCTGAATTTGAACATTTATTGAGAAATTCCGGCCCCGTGCTGTGCAATAATATTTGGCTCACATGATCTCGGGATTCTTGACTACCGATTGGCCGTGTTTTTCAACCATGTTCAATAAGTGTTGCGGGGCCCCTTAAAATTTGAAGAGGTTTTGCGGCAATGCGAATTTTTTTGGGTAGGTGCTTTCACGGCATAGCATCCTGTGTTGCAGTGAAATCACCTTTACTTTGATTATGTGCAGATTATTTTTCTAGTTATGTGCAGATATTCTTCTAGTTACTTCAATCTCGCATAGCCGAACCATGAGATTGAAGTAACTAGAAGAATAAGAATGGTGTGGAGCACATTTGGCAAGCACTGTAAAATTATGACAGGTAGGTTGCCACTATTTCTCAAGAAGAAGGTATATAACAGCTGTATCTTGCCGGTACTTAGCTACGGAGCAGAAACCTGGAGACTTACAAAGAGGGTTCAGCTTAAATAGAGGACAACGCAGCAAGCAATGAAAAGAAAAATGGTAGGTGTAACCTTAAGAGGCAAGAAGAGGGCAGAGTGGATTAGGGAACAAACGGAGGTTAAAGATACCATAGTTGAAATCAAAAAGAGAAAGTGTACATGGGCCGGGCATGTAGCGCGTAGACAGGATAACCGCTGGTCATTAAGGGTAACTGGAGACGTGGCGCAGCGTCTGTGTAATACCTTCGAGCGGCTCCTGCTTCCTACAATGATCTTCAAGTAAATTTTTCGAGCGCGCGTTCAGCTTTGTTTGTGTCGTATCAGTGAAAGTGCCAGGACTATTCTGATGCCAAAACCTGCTGCGTGAGTGTACTATTTTCACGTTTTGCAACGTTTTTTCTCTGGAGTCGGCCGCCGCTTGGGCTAAGCCTAACGAGGTAAGCCCACGCCGGCACGGCGCCAGCTGCGTCGCCATTCCCATGTTCCCTTTTCGCTCTTCTCGGGACTTATTTCCAGAAAAATGGAATATTAGGTGGTGGGGGAGGACATAACCCCCGAAGGGGTGACAGAAGATTGCGGTTGGCAGTATGCAGGCGCCAGAAGAGCTGGCGCGCACTCGGCAGGCGCTAATCCTAACGGTGCTACTTTCAACTAGACGAAGTCGACAACAGCCGAGACCCCACGAGGCCGGAACAGTGGCAATAACATCAAGGCTAGGATCATCCGCGCTGGCCGGATGATCTTAGCCTCCCTGGGGAGCTGGGATCCTAGCCTCCCTGGGTATCCTTCCTGGGGAGGATACCAAGATCGTGATTCGGCCAGCGGGGGCCTCAATATTGTCAAGACCGGCTGCACCGTGGTGGCTGATGCAATCCTGGCAGCCACAAGCATCTGCGCCGAAGATTTGCGGGGTGACACACTATGCCCCATCGTGCAGCAGAATATTATGATTGTCAGCACACCTAGAAGGGGAAATGCCAACCACTACGTCAAAATTGTGCAGATCGTCGTCATGGGCCGAACATACGAGGTTAGTGCTTACGAGGCCGCCCCTCGATCCACGTGCAAGGGCGTGATCCGAGGTATTCCACTCATCGACGGCCCGAATAATATTAACAAGATCGTAAATGAAAGAAATGCGCTTGCCCTGGCAGCCAAGCGCATAGGCAGCACCGGTACGGTAATCGTCGCCTTCGACGGTCATAGAGTCCCAAACTTTGTACGCTACGGCCACACCCTTGTGCAATGTTCGCTTTATCGCAAGAAAATAGACATTTGCTACGCTTGTGGTCGGCTCGGTCACCGTGCTGATGTGTGTCCCAGCCCAGGTGACGTCGTATGTCGGGGCTGCGGGGCTTCAAATTCTGACGCACAGCACAAGTGTACCCCCAAGTTCAGGCTGTGCGGTGGGCAACACCTCACGGCTGACAAGGACTGTAGGCAAAGATTCCAGAGCCCGTATGTCGTGCCACGAAGGCGCTGGGAAAAGTCTCGCGCCACCGACCAAGGCCAAGTCACGGCATCACCATCACCCGCCATGGATGGGTAGGACTTTCAGCAGTTATGTGGTTCCGGGGGCCGTTCCAGGCGACGTTCTCGGTCCCGAGGAGGAGTGGGGCGCTACAAGTCTTGGAGCCGCTCCAGGTCTCGATCCAGGTCTACCGGGCGTCAACAGCAGCCTAGCGGGGTGTCCCAAGCGAGAAGCAAGAAGTCGGTCTCCATAACCTGGGCCGACACGGTCCGAGGAGGGCCAGCTGAGATAGTGTTGAGTCACTCCCAGAGCACGCGGAGAGCACGTTCGAGATTTCCCAGCTGAAACGGGAGAACGCTGCGATGAGAGAAACCATAAACAGGCTTATGCCTGACATTGCCGAGATTAAGAACGCGAGGAACCCAGAACCACAACCCGCCGCCGCCTGTGTCACCGATACAATGCCCCTACCCATGGAGGTGCACAGCACTGAAGCCGGCGACAGCAGCAGTGAGGGTCAAAGTGCTCCCAAGAAGAGGGCCGTTGCCTACGAACAGGAAGGTGTCGCAATTCGAGTCAGGTCTGAGCTTCGAGACTTGCTATCCGCGCTCAATGAAAGCATCAATAAGCTCGGGGAGAATTTCGCCCAACTGCAGATCACCCTGGCCGTGCAAAACGACCGTGTATCCAAGGTAGGGTCCTTTCTCAAAAGCGTTGTGAAAACTGCACTGACCTCAACCGCTGTCCTACAACCCCAGCCCGGCGCTGTGGGCCCCATCGTCCATGCTATTCTTAGCCAATCTGAGGGCAGCACCAGCCTACAAAAGCACCAAGATGGCCAAGTCAAGTGAGATGTTTCTCATTTGGCAATGGAACTGCCGGGGCTTCCCCAGTAAAAAGGCGTCCTTGCAGCAGTACATCCGATGCTCTAGCGAAAAACCCCTCGTCATTTTGCTTCAGGAAACATTAACCCCAGACGTCACACTGACTGGTTATTAGCCCATCTTGCGTTATTCTGATGGCCGGGGCGTATGCACCTTGGTCAGCAACAAGCTCATACACATCTCTCACGACCTCAAAATGGCCACCAGCAGCGCAGAATATGTCATGACATAGATTCAAGGCCGTCAACCTGGCGGGTCCCAACCCCCTGGCTGTGGTGGGCGATTTTCATGCTCCGCACTACACTTGGGGCTACCCGTACAATACCAGCAAAGGCGCGGAACTGTGGCAGAATGCGACTGACATAGACCTGACAATCACCGACAAGACCTTTCCCACTTAGTTGGGCACCTCATCCTGCAGAGACTCGACACTCCACTTGACCTTCGTCAAGAATCTCCCCGATGTACAGTGTGCCAACTCGAACATTGACTTGGGCAGCGACCGTTACGTCCTGGTGAGGCAGTTCTTAGTGGTCTGAAAGAGGGCATGGGAGTTTTCTTGGACAGAATGGGACCAGTTTCGCAAAGTCCGCAACGACCGACCCCTACCTGCAACAAGGCCAAGCCTCGAGCAGTGAATTAGCCAGGTCAGAGAGGACGTCATAAGTACCACGAAGAAGATCAGTACTGACCTTCCGGTTAAAAAAATGGACAGCTGCCTTGCCCACCTGCTTGAGGCCAAGCAGTCGCTTCTTGCCCGCTGGAAAGGCCAGCGCCTCAATCGCAGGTTGCGCAAGAAGATCTCCGACCTAAACAAGACCATTGAGGAGCACTGCCGCGTCCTCTCCAGGCAGCAGTGGGACGAGGTGTGCAACTTGTTAGACAGCCAGATGCGTAATGGCAAGACATGGAACCTGCTCAAGCACCTGCTCAACGAGACTAACACCAAAACTAACCAGCGGAACGTACTAGCGCGAGCCACGCACGAAGCCAAGCAATCCTCTTCAGAAAAGGACGTTTTCAAGCAGCTGGTGCAAAAGTACCTCCTTATCGACTCGAACCCCGCAACAACGTACCTCAGGTACTCGGGACCGGCCAACACTGAACTGGATGCCGAGATATGCCACGAAGAGGTTCGGCAGGTAGTCCTCGGGCTCAATAGAAGGTCTTCTGCGGGCCTCGATGGCATAACTAATAAGACCCTGCGCAACCTGGACGACCGGTCAATCGACTATCTCACCGAAGTCATCAACGAGGCATAGAAAAGCGGCAAGGTCCCCGACCCGTGGAAGAGCACACGCACTGTGCTTATTCCTGGGCCGGGGAGGCCACCCAACTTAGACAACATGCGCCCCATTTCGCTCACGTCCTGCGTAGGCAAGGTAGCCGAGCATGTGGTACTCAGTAGGTTGACTCGGTACCTGAAAGACAATGGGCTCTACCCGCACACCATGATTGGTTTTGGGGCCAACCTTTTGACGCATGACGGTATGAAGCTGCTCAAGCGCCAAGTCATCGACTGCAACACTTTAGACATGCGGGCCATTCTTGGCCTCGACTTAGAGAAAGCCTTCAACAATGTTACTCACTCTTTCGTGTTGCGGTCGATTGCTGAGCTCGGCCTCGGAGCCAGATTCTACGAATATGTCAAATCATTCTTGCCCCCTAGGAGAGCCACCCTCACAGTGGCAGACCTTGTCTCCGAGGAGATCGAGCTGGGCTTGCGCGGCACGCCGCATGGGGCATTCATATCGCCCACCCTGTTCAACCTTGTCATGGTCGGGTTGTCTAAGATGTTCTCATGTATCGAAGGCATTAACCACACAATTTATGCGGACGATATTACCATTTGGTGCACAGGTGGCAGTGACGGACAAGTCGAACGCTCCCTGCAGGAGGCCATAGACACCACGGAAGATTACCTCCGTCCCACAGGCCTGAGGTGTTCCCCAAACAAGTCCGAGCTCCTCCTCTACCAACCCACTAGGCGAGGGCCCAAGCCCAAAAACTGGCAGCCGATCTCGAAGAGTGATATCAAGCTCTACACCGGAGATGGCTCCGCAATACCCAGAGTCGACTCCATTCCGGTCCTCGGCATGACCATTGAGTCCAATGGTTCCAACGGCAAGACTATACTCAAGCTCGCCGCCAAGACAGATAATGCGGTTCGGCTGATTCGGCGTGTGGCCAACTGCTACCAAGGCCTCAAGAAAGACAACCTAATCCACCTGGTCAATGCCTTTGTGCTCTGCCACTTTTCATATGTCGCGGCCATGCACAATTGGCATCGTGCCGAGCGTGACAAGATCAACGTCTTGCTCAGAAAGATTACCAAGCGGGCCCTCGGTATCCCGATCAGGACGCGCACCGAGCGCCTGCTCCAGCTCGGAGTACACAATACATTGGAGGTGATTGCCGAAGCGCAGGAGCGGGCCCAGCTCGCGCGCCTTTCGAGCTCCCAGACCGGCAGACATACTCCAAGAGTTGGTTACTCTCCGGCTGAAATGGATAAGAAGATGAGTCAGGTGACTCGTGAGATTCGCGACCTCATCACTGGCACCGATACTGAGGAATGTCCATCCCGAGCACAATCGTGGTAGGCGACGGGCTAGAGCTGCCACTCTTCTCAAGCAGATTCACAGTGAGGAGCGCGGCGTCAGCTTTGTCGACGCGGGAGTGTATTGCGGGAGCCGCGCCTTCTCTGCAGTCATCGTCGACTCCAAACAGCTAATCACCAACTGCGCATCGGTTCACAGTGACGATCCGACGATTGCCGAGCAATTGGCCATCCTGGAATGTGCAAGGGAGGTCATCTATAGTGCTCTAGGTCAGCTATTCGCGCTTTCGAGCACGGTGTCATCTCCAAGAAAGCCCTGCGCGTGCTCCAGAGCGGCGGCTGCGACCGTATCAAGCACCACGTACTGATCTCAATTCCTGCACATGTTGGACAGGTCCAAGGTGCTCCCTCCAACCTCAACGAGTCTGCCCACGAGACCGCGCGTGCGCTAACCAACCGCGCCGGTTCCGGGCAACGATTCGGGGCCAACGGGGTTGCGGAAAGCAGGGACGCGCCTGCCACGTACAACGAAACAACAAAACATTTTTACCTCGCGCAAAGACCATATCCACTCCCTAATCCAAAACTTGGTGGCCACAGGCCCTTACGCTCAGACTACTGCAGACCAACACGTACCCTAACCTGAGATCCCTTCAGGCTATTTATCCTGACGTGTTCCCCAATGATGCTTTCCCCGCATGTGGGGATGTATCCACGCTGGCGCACATGCTCTGGGAGTTCAAGGCAATGTACACTAATCCCGACACTACATCGGTCAGGTGGGAGGCAGCCTTACGCAGCTCCCTCCTAGCCGACCAACTTTGGGCCGTCTAACAGGCCCGCAGAGCGGTTGATAGGCTTGGCCCAACGGTCCCGACGTGGGAGTCGCCCGCTGCACGCTGAAGCGCGCCTTGCAGGACCACAATAAAGCAGAGGACCGAGTTAACAGGCGGAACATGGGAGAGGCCTTTGTCCTGCAGTGGACGTAGTCAGGCTGATGATGATGTGCAGATCAGTGTTAACTATTTGTTCATTGCAAATACTTTGAAATTTTCAATAATTTAAAATCGGGTAGAAGCAAATTTGAATGTGGTACTATTCCTTCGAATATTCGCACAAGCCTGCCTTTTTTTCGCTTATTATTTTTGTCTTTTTTGCTTTCTCTGTGCGATTGGTTTCTCCCCTTTTTTTTTCTCTTTCTCCCCTTTCTAATGGTTCTCCCATCATCTTTTTCACTCTCTCCTTTGCATTCTCCCTTGCCTTTCCCACCCCATATACTATTTAAGGCTATGCTTTCTTCTGTCACCGTGCGTAAATAGCTGAAGAGTTATTATGCTCACATTTCAATTGTATATTCGCTGGTTCGAATATTGCCTCGGGAAAGCAAAAAAAAAAAAAAAACCCAGGAAGTATTCTTATTTTCTTTCCCTCTGCTGCTAAAAAGTGGTTCATTGCAGATGGGGTCCATCTTCTAAAGCTGCACTGGCTCGGAAGTGCCAGTTAGCTTGCCAGTATCCATTCAAATGATATGACCCATTCAAATGATATGACCGACAGTGCAAGGACTCACTCTGCAATAGACGCTCATTGGTGTACCTGCCAAATGTGGTACGCGTCCAGCAGAAATGCAAGAGGCGTCTGGGTGCGCTGCAGGGAACACGTATCAGCGTTGCTGGGACAGACAGTCCGCGTTCGAGGAGAAGCGCGTGCACGGACCGAGGATATGAAAAGCGCATTGCGTGTGCGCTCGGGACTCTCTCTGTGGCCTTCGTTACGGCCAGTCCTGTCTCCTGAAAAGGCGTGTCTCGACGCCTTGGGTTTTTTACAACTGTAAATATGAAAATAAATCGAGTGTTTCTGTGGTCAAGAAGCCTCTCAAAGGTGTCTCCTTCCCCGGCACCTGGGTGAAAGCCTGTGCCCCTAACCTTAGTCACATCAAGGTGTGCTTCCCAAAACTATCGCTGTTGTATGTATTGTGTGCGCACATTTGACAACGATGAAGGCATGGCTAAACTTGTTGCTGGCTTATCACCAGCCTTCTTGCAATATGTGCCTGTCACCTGTACAGCCGCAGTGTTGGCATTTTTTTTGGTGCATGAAATTCTCCATGTTGACCTTACATCTGGTTCATGACATAAAAACTTGGAAAAGCGGAAATAAAAAGAATAACGAATAAAACCTTCTCGGTCTGAGTGAGAACAGAACCCAAGCTGCTTGTGCGGCAAGCAGGTGTTCCATCACAAAGCCACGTGCCTGCTCAAAAAGAATTTTCATGCTTTACAAATACACGTGTCCTGTATACACGCTTCATAATACAACATGGTATATCGCAGTAAGTGTGCATTGCCACTGGACGTCAGAACGTGTGATTATCATAATAACTTCATTGTTTAAAGCCAGCCACGAACAACAAAAGGCACAAATGCTACTGGAGTATTCTCTTAGGACCATGTACTGGGTGCATAACAAGTTTAAAAACATATCATGCACAATGTTGCTCGTGGTTCAAAGCATACTACCCAGTATCTGTATTGCGTGGTCTATCATGTGTCTCATCTCTGTGCTCTTCGAAGTAACTATGTGTACGTACCAACAAGCTCGCTTAGCCACCATTTAGAAATCCATTACACAGACTGCAGCCATATGCAAAAGCCTTACTAGCACAAGCCACTTTCAAAATTGATTACGTAGTAATAATCTACAGTGTAAACTTTTCGAGTAATGTTGTCCTGTAAAAAATATGCACTAGGTGGTTGGAATATGCACTAAAGATAGGATATCACTGTCGTCTTCTACTCGAACCTTAAGGGTCTCCTAAGTTTTTTCACCATACAATTAAAAGGTTCATATATAGTAATGTTCCACAAGCATGGTTTTGTAAGTAATCACCCTTTTGACCTATACTGGAAGAGTGGATGGGGTGCTGGTAGCAGTGGATTTACAGGCTGTTAAGAGTGGATTTACAGGCTGTTAAGAGTGGATGGACAAATCTGACTGATTGTTGTGCAAGTATGCAAGTATTAGGGCATGTCAGTTCAGAATAAATACCTGACAAAGATCACAGGCAGGAGTCCTGATAGATGTAGATTGTTGAAAGCATTTCATGCTAGGAAAGAAGTGATGTATCATTGACACATTTGTTGTAATTTGGATGGTCGGAAAAGTTTTTAAAGCATAGTTATGTGATGTTTCTTGACAGTACATGACTGTGACATCGCACGCTTCCACACTGCACATGTGTCTCTTTCCTAACATATTTGCTAGCAAAGCCACAACAGGGTGTTTACAAATTTGATTTTTTTTTCAAATTTTCTGACTTTTCAAGGTTTTTCACAGCGATTAGAAGCAAACTCCATGACCATACTGTTTGCTTGGAAAACTGTGCGTTGAAAACAACACTTTAGCGTTAAAAAATAAAATATGAGGCACTCATATAAAACAAATGAACATATTTAGCACGCACACTCATAATGTTGTGAGTTGAGTCGTGCCTTCTGCTTTACATTCGGATGTAAACAAGAGAAGAGGATTTGCCCAGTCAATATGGCCGACTTGCGGCTTCATCGCGGCTTCACAGCGAGTTACGTCAGGGTACAGTGTACTAGAAGGGGGCAGTGAAGTGAACGAGGCGGGCGCGCCGCATCTCGGCTGATTCTCCGGCGGGTGACAGTAGCGGCGGTGCTGTTGTCAGGAATTTTAACCGGAAAAGAAGCTTCAATCATTGCATAAGTATAGCTACAGCATTACAAGATTACTATGATGTTATGTATACAGACCTCCCACATACAATTCACTAAAATGTCTCCAATCACCTCTATTGTGAGCCTGATTAAGCCTTAAGGAAGCATGTAAGTTTCTTGATGCTATACTTTTTAATCAGTACATGAACCTTGAAAAAACAAGATCGTCACGTGCAGTGCATAAAGCCAGTGCAATGATGCCATCGGAAGCATCAGCAAAAGTAAATTCACCCTGCTAGAAACCAAATTCTGCATGAAGCCTGTAAATGTACTGTTAACAAAGTGTTCTCGACAACGTTATTATTTATATTTCTGCAATTTGCATAATCCTGGCTCATGCATACCTTGCTGCCCACCCAATAATTATTAACCTCTGAGGTGTTACTCAAGTGACCATGCTCATTTAACATACCTGCAAGCTTCAGGGCTAAATTAATAAAAATTGAGGCTTTAATAAAGTAAGCTCTATACTGCTCACCCCTTCAAAAAAACTTTTTAGCAACCCCTTCAAACCCAATTTTTTAAAGACTCAACAGGCACACTGACGTGACTCATCAAAAACATTTCCGGAGCAACTTAAATCTCATTGGAGCAGCATAACAGCCGCCTAAAGCTTTTACGCTAGAGCTGTTGCACCACATGTCAGAGGGAACCAGTTCATGAACATAAGCATGCATGTTCACTAGGACTTCTGCTCAACATAAAAGTAGGCTTTTTTGCTTTTCTGCAGACATATCCAATTTATATAAAGCTGCCTAACACTTTCTGGGAATTCCCTTGGCATTTGTGGATGACTCTGGCTTTCAGTGATAGTTTAGCTACAATATTGAAGCACAGACTAGTCATTCTTTTTATGCATTCTATTTACTTTCCAAAAAAAAAAGAGGTCTGATTATGTTATTTCTTTTATTAGCACAACCTAATTGTTCAATGTGTAGAGAAATGTTTGCTGTTGTCATTTATGCACAGAATTAATAGGTTCCTAATTAATGAGCAGCTCATAAAAAAGGGTTTTGTAACTGATTTTTACTACCCATTATTTTTTATGGCTCGAAAAAATTTAGAGTTATGGGGGAGTAAGTAGTTACACTTGGCAAACTGTTTGACATGTACAGTCATCGAGGTCGAGAAGCCTAGCCGAGACATACCGGAATAGTGGACACCATGCCTTTTAAGCGAAGTAACAGTGCATGTACAGCATGCGGTACTGTTGATAAAATTTGCTCACTGTATGGACTTAAAACTTAATCACCCTGTATGAAATATTTTGAAAGTCGATTGTAATACATAGGACCACAAATAAAAAAAAGATATAACTAATTGGTCGGTTCTATATGCAGGTACTAAATTACTGCATTTTAATACAGTCAGTCAAGCAAGACTATTGTTCAAGCACAACTAGCTCATTATTACTTCTATCTGACATTAACCACAACAGTTAGAAACTATTTGACTGAAGTCACGTGGTAACTTTTGTAGTATAAGTGGGTTAAAATTGTTAAAAAAGTTTGTGGCCAGCAACTTTTTCAACTACATTGCATGTTCCTGTCCACTGTGATGACATCTCCAAGTCGCAGGGGTAATGTATAGACTTCAAGCACATGCCATATAGTTGCTCCCTGAGAGAACACAACAACGAAGAGTACACGTATGCTTGACACAAATAATGAAATTTTTGAAAAAGATGTAGCTGGTTTTGCTTATTGGTGCAGATCCCTGCAGGCACTTACCTCATTACTACCCCGTTTTGCCAACAAGCAGCCCATATGTAAGATGTTCGAACATGCACTATCATGTTTCCTCAAACCACCTTGCTCTTAGTTCTGGCACGACATAAGTTTCAAAGATTTATTTCTTGCAAACTGTGCATATAATTGTAGACCATTCTTGAACAATTATTTTCGTGCTTACACGATATGAAAGCTGTGAGCTACGAATTTTCTAACTAGGTTTCTAAAATATGAATGGTCACTGAATTGTGAATGGTAATCTGCACCCAGCCTTAGTATATATTTCCTTTATAATCATTTTCAATTTGAGGCATGGCACAAATTTTGGAATACGACTGAAGCATCTCATATGCATGTTTCGTTTATTTGAAGGTACCATGCAACAATTTTGAATTAATTCTGCAATGAACTAAAATCTCAATAGCTTGCGAATTGCCCACCACAAAATGTATTTTACTAGTTAAATTGTTATGGGCTTGTTACACAAGCTGAAGATGATGACGATACTGACATCCGCATCGTGACTGATGAGACAGAGGATAGCGCGTGTACAATTTAGGTGCACACACGAGGCCCAATGTCAGTGCTACATTTCCAGTTTACACACCAGCGTGCGCAATACGTAGGCTTTACCACAATACACTGCGTGCACTTCGCCGCAAGGCATGACTGCCTTGCGGGACTGTTGAATTTAAAAAAGACGCTTAAGGTGGCAATTTTGAGAAGAGATTTGTAGTGCTCCTAGCATATTTTCAATTTTATTTCCTTTTTTTAGTATACATCTACGAGAACAGACATTGTTTAGAAAACCGATTATCGTCATCGGCGACAGCTTATTTAAGCCACTTGGACAATAACGTCGTGTGAACGCCTGCCAATGTTCCGTCGCTTCCAACTTGGGCATTTGGTATCTGTCTCACGCAGTTACGCAAGACGAAGCTTCAATGAAAGTTCTGGCACATGCATACACTTCACCCAAGCGACACTGACAGCGATCGATCATCATCAGGCAACACACGCACTTACCAGACATACACGTACGGCATACATCCACAAATAGCATAACACACGGTGTTCATGCTCGGTCAAGTCGTTACCACATTGCTTCTAGACAGTATTACAGAACGAGACCACGTACACATGCGCACAGGCGGTTCTCGCGAATGCATACAGCTCCCGGCCAAACTAAGACCACGGAAAAATAACCACCGCACGGTAAAGTTCCTCACAAAAATCCTCACAAATTAGTGAGGAACTTGTAGACTTTTCATTCTCACCACCAAAACCCCCTCGAAAACTTTCCAACACAGCGATTCTCTCGCCGTCTATTCATACACTATAATTAAAGTCAAGCCGGTTTTAAGCGGTTGTTGGGTGAACGGAGCGTTCGTGCCACCAGCCATAACCAGGCGCACGACCTACTGTATTCTACTGACCTGCCTAGCAAGCGAAGCGCCAGCACGCCCTTTCTGGTACTGGAACCTGGCGCTATGCACTTTGTGGCACTGCAACTTATCCCATCCGCACTTAAGTGGTGGTGGTGGTAGTGGTTAGAAGATGAGAAAAGGCACCTAATTTCTGCAACCCGATCGGGAGCACGGCGCAGTGCCACTTAAGTCCTTGAAAAATAAACTAAAGTAGCGCCAACCGCACCCCTTCGCCTCTTCCTCCTCTCCCAGCAGCCACAGCAGCGCCTCTAGAGTGTCCACCAGGAAACTGCGAATGCGAAAGCACGCGGGCGCACTGGATGTGGCAGGCGCTTGGGCAGCTCGGGCACTGCTGCGCCGTGCGTTTTTCATCGAGCGGCCGTGCCTCGGGTATGCTGAAAGGGTACGCCGGTGGCGTCTGTTCGGGGAGCGCGCGCTCGCTTCACAGAAGCAAAGTCTACGGCGGCCATCGTTCCGAGATTCTTCATCGCTGCCCCAGCGTGTGTGCGGCGTTGCCAGTATTTCGTATTCGGTACACTTCCTTTGCATTTCATTCGTCGCTGAACAGTTCTTTGTATCGTTAGTGTGGTGACATTACTCGTTCGTTCGTTGGTCGATTCGAAGGAATAGAAAGCCAGCTACCCCTCGCTCAATGGCAATGAATCGCTCTACGTTTTCAAAGCAAGCGTTTTGTGCGAAGAAGCCAACCTTTCTACTGTAGAAAAAACTACGAAAGCAACCATGAATTTGGCACGCTCTTCTTGGACCGTCGGTACCGAAAGCTTTAAAAGGTCGCCGCAGCAATATTTAATACAGCGCCGTGCGCAGCCGAAGGAAAGACTCAGATATACGTTGTCGGCGCGGGGCCGATCAGTTCGAGTTCACCGTCAATTGCATGAAGCGACTGCGTGCGCGAGTTAGGCCATGTGATACTACTAACAAGTGCTGACAAAATCCGGTCACATGGTCATGCTGATTCTTTCTTCGGTCTGTGAGGTTATATACTGCTCGCATTATTCGATGTACAGTAATTTAAACAACTACAGCACATCGTGCGCGTATATTGACAGACGTGGCTTGTTACAGTCCGCATAGAAGGTATATTGATATGTAAACTAGTTTAAAACTGGGTGAGTTCGCTCATATTGGAAAAAAAAAAGAAAGCGCAGCTGAGGAGGCAATAGAGCCCATAGAAGTATTACGTAAGACAGGCGGTAAACAAACGAAATACTATCTGAAGAATACAAAAAAAGGTAGCGTTCGCGCATGCATAGTGCTTTTTAGCATCTCTCTCTAGCAGCTGAATGCGCAACCCAACAAATAAAACATATATGAAGACTGAACTTTGTCCTTTTTCCCTGCATTTCTCTTCCATCTGCCAACGTGTTTGAGAGTTTAACCTCCTCGACAGGACCTAAAAATCTGCATACAAGGGGTGCATGCAGCCCGACCGTACTAACATTTGCGATTGCTGTAAAACATATTCCAATTGGAGACTTGCAGTTGTTAGTCCAGCATTTGTCCAATGAAGTTTTCTACCTATGTTCTCGTCCATGCCTTTATTCTTTTAATAGGTGTGTTAAAATACAATCAATAAAAATGAGTGAGCATAGCTTGCTCCATAAAGAATTGCGCATCTCAAGCTACTTGGTCATTATTATAAGGTACGAACAGCTCGCATTTCACAAGGACAGAGGTTGGGGTAGTGCGATAATGTGCATAATGTTTCTCCTCTGTGTTCTGGTGAGGTCCATACCGTTTGTGTCTAGTGTTACATGAAGTTCCTTCTTTGCACATATGATTGTCCCCATTGTTTAAGCAGAATACATCTCTCTTAGAATAATGTTTTACATTTACATACCGGCTCTAGGCCACTCAACATCCATCACACCTCGGTCTTCCCTGGCATGAATACATAAGAATGACTGCGTTTGGGAAGGCAGCATTGAGTACACACGTATACTTGGGATGTTCATGGCATGACATGTTTATGCATATGCCATCATAATAGCATGCAATATGTCGAGCGAACAAAAGGACCTGGTATTCATTAGGAAACCCCATTCCATAATGTCAATAAACACCCAAGTTCAAGTACAGTTGATTCTATGCAAAAACTGAATGAAGGGCACAAAACATGACATTTATTCAACATTTCCTTTAATCCGCACGGGTTGCTGACGGCCAAAACATAGGCCGCCTCGCTTTTTTTTTTGTCGTCTGCTCGCGCGACACTGGGAGAAAAGCAGCAATGTTTACGCGTGCATACATTCTGGACGATTGGAAAAAATGAATAAAAGCCTCTTTTTGAATAAACTTAAAAGTATAATGAAGATCTTTTGCTACCGTCTCCTCGTGGCTACCGTCTCCTCGTGCCGAGCTGCGATAGAAGCGTGCAGGTAGGTGCAGTTTGTACACCAGTGAAGCGACTTGGTGCAAATGAACCATCACGATGGTGTGTGCTCCGTGCCCTTCAGCGAATCAAGGCAAGGGATGACTTCTGATGTGACTTTTCATGAGTTTCCAGTGATCGAGGTTGGTGAAAAATGGATCAAGGTGATTTCTAGAAAGGGTAAGTCTTCTCAATTAGGCGTTGTCTGGCATGCTGAAAATGTAATATGGGTTGTAAATGACTACGTATCTTTAAAAGAGTGAGTTGCTGGGCTAGTTGGTGGTGCATGACACACTGAGATGCATATTAGTGCAAAAAAAAAAATAAACCAACAACCTCAAGAAAGTAAATGACGACGTGCTATACTCACAACTTTTTATTAGCAAAAGAAAAAAGAAAAGATGACAAGAGTGCACATATGGAAGCCATGTCACTACATGTGGTTATGCAACTAGGTTTTCAAACACGCCCATTGTGGGAAGAAGCAGCTTCTTCGAGATTGCTTTGGTAGTTTATTTACATTACCAAAATGAGCAGAGATCGTTGCATAAGTGAATATTTATCCTCTGTCGCTTAATTAGTTCGACCTCAAACTTGAATTTATGTGCTACCGCGTCTGATATAAACGTGTTAGTTTACCCGTCTACGCGCATGCATGACAAAAGGACATATACGTGAAAACTTTTTTCCTAATGAAAAGTTGTGAGTAGCGTGTGTCCTTGTCTTCTTTCTTGTGGTCATCCGTTTTATTTTGTGCTAATGTATCTCAGCCAGTTACGTGTGTCACGTGGTTAATGAGGTGAAGTCCTACGCTCACTTCATAACTGTGTTTTATTCACTTCGCCACCATGGTATAAACTTCGAATTTCATGATATACTCCTTAGAAAAGAACAAGAAATTTTGTATTTTATTCACAATATTTCACTGAATGTTCATCTTCTTCCTTTCAAGGTGCTGGCAATGAAGTTTGGCTCCCAAATGACAGGTCGAAGGTGGGCAGTGTGCACTTTGCTCCAACCGACTATAAGCCGGGACTAAAGATAAAAAGACTGAAAGCGAATGCTGTGCCGTCAGTGTTTTCACACTATCCAAAGTACATGGTGCCGCCCATGGCAAAAGTCTGCCGCACCTTGAAACGTTCAAATGTTCAGGAACATGGACCCTGCCCAAAGAAAAAAGTGACTAACAATGTTTAATGCTTGACGTCTCCCCACGGCTCTTGCATACAAATTGGACCAATGAAAACAAATTTCAAGGAAAAGCATATAACAGAACACAATTTTTCAATGCAGGAAGAAAACAGGTTCAGTCCTGGCGCGCAGCAGAGCTTGACATCGAGCGACATATGTCATCAGTACCATCCGCAAACACAACTTCGGGACCATCCTCAGACTTTATGCACCTTCTCACCGAATTTGAACGCACATAACCACATGAAACTGCACCTGGCGGCAACGTAAAGAAAAAAAAATCGACCGACGCTCATTGACCATGCAAACAACTATAACCAGCCCGAAGATGCGCCACGTGATGACTTCCGCAAAATCATCGCACCGGAAATGCCAAACCATGGCAAGGAATAATGCTGAATTAAAAGCGCAAATAGCCAAGCTGAACCGTGAAATTGCAGAAGTTAATCTTCTCTCCAAAAGAACAAACGCTGCAGTCTTGCAGGTAAAGTTATTTGCTGTTATTGTTTGTTGTTGGTGCTGTTTCGTTTCAAAACAGTTGCAGAGTGTTTTTTTATTGATTATTCATGTACCTGCGATCAACATTTGCCATTTGAGACGAAGGTATTTATGCGCAAAATTTTCTGTATGGGGTTGTTTTCTATGCGCGCTGGATGCCGCGGCCACTGTGAAATGTCATAGTCCTTGCCCTTTCTTGTCCAGACAGTAAATTCAATCCAGCTGAGTGTGCGACAAGTCTACCATTGTATACACGTATAGCCGGTATCATGAGTTAAATAAACATTTGGAGGGCCAGCACTTTTTACAACCTGTCTCTGTCATCGTTTTTTCTTGTTTTGCACGCTGATACATGTGTTTGTATCTGATTTACGGTTCTATTTGAAAATTAATGCACAGAAATGTCAACTAAATTGCAAAAGAACATTCTAAAAATTACATAAAATAAAATGATTCAAGGTACCCGCCATATTTACTCAATGTGTGATGAAACTCTTCTCGAACCGGCGGTAACCCATGAATTTCCATGCATCCACCAGCGCTCAGCTGGGGTAGCTCGAGCGCTCCCTGGGCGGTGAAGTTCGGCATCCGAGCCGGCGCAGGCAGCTCTGTAGACCGCCGCCAGCTGGGCAGGTCAGGAGTACAGTAGGTCGTGACCAGGGCCCCAGGGGGCAGCAGGCGCGGCCACATTGGCGCGGCCTTTATCGGCCATGTCTGTTCTCGTCTCTTCTCGTAGGTTATCGTAGGTGCGTGTAGTAGTCCTAACGTAGGTGTTTAGTGGCTGTTCATTTTGGAGGAAGGATCACATGTGAGTATATATGGGAAAGTGAATGACCTGAAGCACTCAATAATTTCTTGGCGTCGCGAGAATGAGTGAACGGCGTTGCATGGAGCATTTACACGAATTGTCGGAGAAACAACGAAGGCTGCGCGGCAAAAGCTGTCTTTTACCCCGTTTTAAGTGATGACCGAGTGTTATTTAGAAATGTTGTTTTCTCTCCGTTTCTCTCCCCCAGCCGTCACGCAGGTCACAAGCATGTCGGAAACTGTGGACAATCATCGGCCATCTACCGATAAGCCCGAAAGGTGCTCTGGTGTAACGCAGCCTGCAACAAGCTCCGAGGGGGCCCAAGTCCACGGGCTGATGTTGCAGGAGCCACGGGTGTGCTTGGCAGATGGAGGTCAGAGTAGCGCTTCGTCGCGGGGTTCGGTGATGAAGATGGAGGTCGAAGAAGTGACCGGGGACGTATTCGAGCGGGAGGGTGAGCGAGAGTTACCGGGCGCGAACGAAACCGTCGGACGGTCCGCCGAAGACGCGTTCGAAGGGACATCCGGGAAAAATGCGCGCCGGGAATGTGGGAAGGTGGTGAAGCCCCTGAGCAAGAGGATGGCAAAGGCGAGGCTCATAGCGCCCAGCAGGCGAAGCAAACGAATCGCCATGGCGGGAACGTCGTCGGGACGTCCCGAAGTGGAAGAGGCACCTCTGATTGAGAAGAAGGTGGAGAAGTTCGGGGGTCGAGCCAACGACAAGAACTTGTGGATGGTCCCCAGGTCCCAGCCGCCCATCCGTATGAGAGTACCGCAGTGAGTATGCACAGTAAACGCCCCTATCTTTCGAACGCACATACATACATACATACATACATACATACATACATACATACATACATACATACATACATGTGTGTGTGTGATGGTATATATAGGCGTCAAGTAAAACGCTAACAGTGGCAAGCATTAGCTAAATAATACATGTTGTTGGCCTAGTTGGCTCACGCGCCCCGCCGCGGTGGTCTAGTGGCCAAGGTACTCGGCTACTGACCCGCAGGTCACGGGATCAAATCCTGGCTGCATTTCCGATGGAGGCGCAAATGTTGTAGGCCCGTGTGCTCAGATTTGGGTACACGTTAAAGAACCCCAGGTGGTCGAAATTTCCGGAGCCCTCCGGCGTCTCTCATAATCATATATGGTGGTTTTAGGCCGTTAAACCCCACATATCAATCGATCAGTTAGTTGGCTCGCGCTAAGCAAAACGAAGGATACCGAAAGGGAACAATAGGACATGAAGGCGTGTCGCTAGCAACTCTCGCTCTTTCCCGTCCTTTTCTTTTTTCTTCACTTTGGGTGAATGCTTTTGCTATAGGCGTTATTGCTAAGCGTTAGCAAGCGCTGCCCAGATGAACAAGCGAAGTGCTGCGCGCCTGTCAATGGTGATAGCTGGGTGGTGCTGCGCATTATGACCAATTTCTATAACGCTTGTTCGGGTTTCATTCGACGCCGCGTGTTGTATCTTCTATGTGCATGTGTGAAGCAATGAATGCGACGGCCATGCACGCGTACGTGTATACAATGCGCTGCTGTGAGAAAATGCGGCCTCGCCAGAGATTGAAGCGGTTGGTGCACGGCTCGCATGATGCATATATATATATATGGGCCATCTACTGATCTCTGTCAAGATCGTGGCCACGCTTTCTTGATTAAAGTCATTCGCTGCTCGGGCGGCTTTATACGGAACCCAACGGCAAAAGCCCTCCCAAGAGTCTCTGTAATAAATTTCACAATCGCAATAAGATGATTACAGATATGAGCCTCAGTAGGGGAGGGGGGTTGGTGGAAGGGAGTGCAAAAAAAAAAAAAAGCCCACCACTGCGACCGTGGTCAGCCTGGAGTTCACGATGTTCAAGTCAGCCAATGGTTGCGCCGGTGACATGAAGTCGATTTTTGGAGTCATTTTCTGAGAGAAGAGCGAACTGTTTCTGGCTGACATTGAAGTTTGTTTGTAAGCTCCCTGCCGCTTGCTGTGCTATAATGTTTGGCTCATATGTTCGTAGGAGTCTCAACTATACCGATCGGCTAAATTTTCTTACCGTGTTCGAAAGCATGCATGGGCCGCTACGAACTGCAGTGGCGCGAAGGCTGAGAAAACCGTGGAACCGGCGATGTTTCCCTCC
The DNA here is from genome assembly GCA_013436015.1 of Rhipicephalus annulatus. NCBI lineage: Eukaryota > Metazoa > Arthropoda > Arachnida > Ixodida > Ixodidae > Rhipicephalus > Rhipicephalus annulatus. Next base: position 24,981 of record WOVY01012201.1, on the reverse strand, counting down.
AGCTCGCTCTCGCTTCCCTTTCTCGCGGCTTTTTACGATACACCATGCATGGTTTTCGCCTGGTTCACCCTCTCTCATCCATATTTTTCTCCTCCTCTACTCCACTTTCCTTCCTCAACCCTTTGCAATACAATTGTATGCTTTACTCTCCTCCTCACGCTCGCTTTCCTTTCTCGCCCTCTTGGCTATGCTGTCACTTGGGTAGCCGAGTGGCTGCGACGCTCGATCGCCTTCGGATCTTGAGTACGGGAGCTCGTATCTCGCCAAGAGTTCCCTCGTTTTTCCTTTCTTCCCCCTCTCTCAATCTACTCATTTTCGCCCGTCAGAGTTATTTCATCCCACGCCGGACAAAATCGGCGCACGTGTTCTGGGAGCGAAGTAGGAGCTGAAAAGGAGGGCATGAAGAGCGCGTGCGGGTTCATCATGACGGTGATTTCTGTTCGCGAATTCCGGGGCTTTTCCGCGAGCTTGAAGCAGGGCCCTTTTTGGGGCGAAGCACTACAGGGTATATGGGCTTGTCCGTTGGGCATTGTCCGCTGCCCGGCACATCACATGCAATTGGTACCCACTGTATGTCGCCCGCCGTAACTTTCATGATATGCCACTATGCCGTTCGTCATTCTGCTAATAAACGAGGTACCCGCTACACATTTGTAAGGCATTACGTGCACATTCTTTGTGCTGCGGCTGATAACGATGACAAAAAAGTGCGTTCCAGACCACATATTTTCAAAATCAAGCATATTCGTTAAAAACATTTTTTCCTTTCTTTGTAAAAAATCTCAAAAGTGATTTCAAAGTTATCTATTGCTTAACCTTTTGAAATTAAAACAAATTATTTTATATATGAAAGCGCGCCGCTCGTTTCATGGCCGATCGCCCTTGGTAGGTGGCGCCTGGATAATAGGGGCAGTCAATCAATCAATCAATCAATCTTTCTGCCATGAATGAAAACAAACGTGAATGTGCTCTCGACCGCGAATAGCAACGCCGGCGCAGAAAACAGGCGAGCCCGGAGACCAATGAAACATCTCATATACTGTACGTGCGCGTTGCCACTCATTTAAATGCGTGAGTGGGTGGTTGATTTAACTCCAGTGCTTCGCCCACTTGTCGGGATGCGTGGATTTTTTAACGGGTATAGATCGCCCGACCGATCGGGACAAATAAAGTTATGTTGCCTGCTTGTCGACTTCATGGGGCGTGAACTTGTTGATTCTTTGGGAGCTTGTGTGACATTTTTACTTACTTGCGTGTGCTTCTGCGTGTACACCGCAGGGTAAAGAGAAAAGGCAGCTTGTACAAGTGCTGCGTGTCGGGATGCCGTGCGTCAGGCAGGGAGCCATTCAACGGCATCTGGCTGTTCTCGCTGCCTGCCGACGAGGCGCTCGAGTCGTCTTGGCACGAGAAGCTCGCTATCGACCCCGAGATCAACAGACCTAGGAGTCCCCGGGTGTGCTTCCAGCACTTCCGTGACGAGGACTTCATCGTCATCAAAAGAAGGCCGCGCGGGGTCGCGGAGGACGCGGTGCCCATGCTTATGAGGAACGAATACTTCTGGCACCTTTGACGTGGCACTATCACTGCTGGCAGTGCCAGATAGAAATAAACTGAAGCTTTCGTTCGTTTCAGCGCTCGTGTTGTCCTCTTTGCTTTCCTTGCCTCCCCTTCGTGCTCGCGCCGCAGCCCTTATTATCATGCTTTCTTTCGTTCTCTGGCAGTGCCAGAGAGTTACAAAAAAGAACTGCAGGGTGCTGTTACTATAGAATTACCGCAGAATCAGACGATCACGGCGTCGTCGTCGTCATGCTGATTCTTTTAAGTGTAAGAAAGTGAAAAAAAGCATTCCTTCGGTTCTGCTCTGTTTTGCTGTGGAGAGGTTGAGGTCCTTGTCACCTCGGCTACTCAATATCGATAAGTTGTACAGCGAAAAAAAAAAACATGTAGTGGATGGCGTTATGCGCGAGAATATCGGTAAGTGGGATCTTTTATACCGAGATCCCATTGGCGCTGACCGCCGCCCTCGCACGTTTCACTAGCGCCTTTCGGGTAATCGGATTCAAGCTGGACAGAGCTGGCTCCTCGTTGTGTTTCATAGGTGGATTATATGAACATTCTCATAAGATGTAGTGCGTTCTGGCTCTTTTATTGGCCCAGAACGTGCACTGCAGTGTGTCTGTGTGTCGACCACCTGAACGTCGCTCGAGGCGTGACCGTCTAGAAATACACTGGCCAGGTAGTGACGTGGCCTTTTAACACGACAGCGTTAAAGGCCTCGTTTCGCAGAAATCGTGGTGTCGGCGTCGTTGGTTGTGAGCGAAAAATGATCATCATATGCGTGACTGAAAATCGAGAACAATGTCAATGAAATAAATAATGATCAAATTGTGGGTCAGAGTGCGGACCGAAGTGTGCTCGTTAGGGTCCGAGTGGGGACCAAACCCGAGTCGCTTGCGTGGCAAGTGGATGTTCTACCACCCGGCCACGCGTACAGTGAAATCTGCTTGGAAATGCAGTGAAAGTAGCTTTCATGCGTCACAAGCATGCGCATCCTGTATGCATGCTTCACAATGCAACATGCCATCTCAATAACGTATGCTGTCGGGCTAGTTGGTGTGTAACTGTGCAGAACATCGTTAGCGCAAACTTAAAAGCGCTTTTCCGAGTCTCTTCTTTCGACGTCTTTTAAGTTTACGCCAACGATGTTCTGCACAGCAACATGACATATTTGAGAAGTAATGCGTGGCACAAGTGCCCATTGCCAGTGGGCGTCAGAACACGTGATTATCGTGATAGCTTCGTGGTTCAAAGCCGGTCACCCACTTTTTACAAAAGGTACACACACTACTGGGTCCATTACCTTAACTCATATATATGTAGGACGGTGAAACTTTTCAGTGTAACGCGAATGTTTTTTTTTTCTGTAAAAAAGGTAGTGCCACCTAATGTCTACTTATGATGCCCTGTTTTCGACAAATGCAAGTCTAGGTGATCGCTGGGCTACAATTACAAATAGCCACGTGCTTGCAGTCACAAAATGGCTATTTCACGTGCTTGTAGCTCAGCGCCATACTGCGAAAAAAAAACGATATATAGAGTCAAAATTGTTCTCGATGCTGCTGATATTTTTGTCTATTGTTCGTCATATATTGGGTGTGCGGCAACTTTCGTGCGACAGTGATGAACGCTAATGTTTTTTGTTCATGGTGTGTGAAACATAGGTGTGCTACATACAGGACGGCTCCAAAATCATTGTTTGAAAGAGTTATTTTAATAAGAGCCTTATTCTGTTTTCTGGGGTCGTAGAAGCAATCATTTTGGGGATATAAATTAGTTTTGTTGTTTTTCCCAAGTTTGGGCATAAATATAAGTTAAGGCCACGTAGTGGGTATATAGAAAGTTCGAAACGGTTTCATGCACTAAGTGTTTGAAACACGCACTGGGTACAGAATATCGCTATAGCGTTTACCTCCTAAAGGCGAAGCTTTAGGGTCTCTCAACTTTTTTGCTCCCGTGCCACAGTCCGAAGGTGTTTATTCATCCTCTCTGTCCCCAGCAGCGCAAGTAGTAGAAACACCAAAACCTCTGACGTAACTGTGACGTGCCCACGCTCAGATCTCGCACACAACATAATGACGTAGGCCCGCCGCGGTGGTCTAGTGGTTATTTATTTATTTAGAGATACTGCCAACCATCTATTGAGGGTCATTACAGGAAAGGTACGACACAATGATAAATCTGGTGACATATATGCAAATTCATGAAAGCCCTGCATTCCAAACGAAAAACGAAACACATACATCGTGATCCGCAATGCAACAGATTACAATCGCAATTATATTTACAATAAATCATATAAATGTAAATCAAGTAAGTGCACGATTTCATTATCACCACCCGCATGGACTATGTTACTCAGTAATCCATTCGAATATTCGATGACATCAGGGAGGAAAGCATAACGGTACGCCTTCGTTCGCGCAAAATAAGGTTGCAGTATTCGTGTGGGGTTTGCCCTCTAGCTTCGTTTCCCAGGTGGCTGTACGTAGTCATTTCTGTTAATTTTAAACTCACCTTCCAAGAATTGAAAGATAAACTTTAATCTATTTTTAAGTCTGCGCTTGTGTAGCGTATCCAGATCACAGAGTTGTAGCATTTCTGTGACTGAGTCGTTCTGCTTATATCTCGAGCGTATAAAGCGAGCCGCAAGCCGTTGTGTCTGTTCAAGTTTATTTACCAGCTTTTTTTGATGGAGACTCCAGATAATATTGGCACATTCCAGTATCGGCCGTATAAAAGTTTTAAAAGCAGGAAGTTTTACGTCCATACATGCGCCCTGCATTTTTTTCCTTATTGAGTACAACTTCTATGAAGCCCTAGAGCAAACATTATCAATATGTGTGTGCCACTTCAAGTTATGCGTTATTAAGAGACCTAGGTACTTAAACGCATTAACTGTCAACAAGGTGTGATTCCCGATACAGTATTCAAATGGAATTATCGTTTTTCCCTAGAAATGTGGGTAACGGCATATTTCAATTAATTGATTTACATTCCCGAAGCTTCACACCATGAGTGTTATTCCTTTAGACATTCGGCAATACTCAACTGGTCCTTGCTACAAGACACTCGTGTGTAAATAAACAATCATCAGCAAACAGTTTGAGCTTTGCATGAGGTTTTGCTGTATCTCTGATATCGTTGACATATACTAGAAACAATAAGGGCCCAAGAACCGAGCCTTGTGAAACTCCAGAAAACACTTCTAGTTAGCTAGAAATAGACTTTTCAATTTTCACGAATTGCTTCCTGTCATTCAGGTACGCTTTAATCCAATGAAGTAGACGTTGATTGAGTCCAGCACAGCGAAACTTATACAGTAATGTGTCGCTAGGTGCCTTATCGAAGGCCTTAGCGAAATCTATGCAGACTGCATCAATTTGTTCATTCATATGTAAAGCTGTCCCAAAGTCATGGATAGTTTCAATAAGCTGTGTTCTAGTCGAAACTTGACTCCTAAAGCCATACTGATAAGGATAAAAGTAATTTTCATATTCCAGGAATGAATATGCTTGACAACGATATGTTCTAATATTTTGCAGCAGATAGATGTGAGCGATACGGGACGGTAAATATTGGCGGACAAGTGATCACCACTCTTAAACACAGGGACAACTACAGTTGTGTGCCAGTCAGATAGCACTGATCTAGTACAAATAGAATTATGAAAAATAACTTCCAAGTAGTAAGCTATCCGCTCCGCATAACGCTGCGAAAAAGGGGTGGGTATTTTATCCGGCTCGCATGCTTTTTTGAGAATCAAGGGACAGTAGATTCTTCAATACTCCTTCTTGACTGATAGTAATATCACCCATCGGCTCAGATAAGTAGCATATTACATCTTCTTTTTCAGTGTCACATCCGCGTCTTGTAAAACGTGACTGATAGCAAATGACTATCTGCAATTAATCAACATTCTGCATCACGATTTCATTTCCAGGTTTCAGCTGGTCAATTTTATCACACCTATAAGACATATAAAGCCAGAACTTGCGAGGCGAATGTTTAATGAAAGATTTCAACTGTTGACCGAAAAATGCCCGCTTAGATTCTAACAAGCCTTTCTTCAATTATTTTCGTACACGTGTTATTTCCTCAGAGCCATGGTGTCTTCTTCTCTGCAGCGTTTTTCACTTTCGCTTCTTATGAATAATATATCGTGTTATCCGCGGATCACGCTTTCTAGTCTTCTTTACTCTACTAGAAATAAATTTTTCGATGCAATATTTTATAATAACTTCAAAACGTAGCCACAATTCTTCAACTGTTTCGCGCTCGGATGCGTGCTCAAAATGATTAAATGAATACCCCAACATTCGCGTTCGTGTAATCCTTTACTTGCACGGTCTTCTAGTTTCTCGTGAAACATTCAGTGGAATGGTATCAGAGACCAATCTATGATCAGAAACTCCCTCATGAACATATATATTATAATTGCACATTTTGTTCGAAAGGAACGCCAGGTCCAACACTGGCCGAGACGAAGATGTTATCCTTGCATACTCGTGCACTATTTGTGTAAAGTTACGAGCGAACATAATTTTCAACATCTTTTCACCACTATCAATCTGGACGTGACCAGGCAAGAAAGCGTCCCAGTTAATATGGGGTAGACTAAAGTCTCCAGTAAGAATTAGCCTAGTGTTCCGATTTACATGGGTACAAAGAAAGTTATTCAATTTATCAAGATAGTCTGATGCTGTTGTGGGTGGTCTGTACACGACACCAAGAAGGTATACAGTTTCAAAAAGGCTTATTCTACAGCACACTGTTTCTGGTACATTGCTTTGAACCTGTGAGGCCACAAGAGAGTTTTTTTTACTATGATGGTGCTCGAGTGCTGACACGCAGGTCGCGGGTTCGAATCCTGGCCGCGGCGGATGCAGGGAAGGCAAACACGCTCGATGCTAGTGTCCTTTAAGTGGACCATTTCAATACCGCAGGTGGTCAAAATTTCTGGACCCCTGCATGCACTATACGGGACCTCTCATAATTATGTCGCAATTCGTGCCGCCGGAGTGAGACCGCCCCAAGAATTGTAATATTAATCTATTGACGTAAACATGGCTTTCGTAATGACGTATTATCAACGTCACACTGCAGGAATTAGTGAGAAGTGTTTTTATAATGCAAATGACTGAACGTCAACGTAAACGTATTGCTAGATTGCTATAAGATAACTTCCGTCTGTTTGTGCCATGCTGCATCTTAGCGGCGGTCAAAGATTCCGCGTTGAAATTCGGACCAATCGTCAGTTCATTTAAATTTCCCGCACAAAAGTAGGAAAATGGAAGTGTTGAACTACTAGTCAGAGAAGCACCAGTGTACCATGGTGCCAAAGCTGCTCAGTGCAATAAAAAATGCAGGATTACTTCACGCAATAAATGAGCCAGAAGCTGACGTAATTAGGAGTTCTTTAAAATAATGTATAAAAAGCAAATGAGAAATTGGGTGACACTTTCTGATGGAACGCTAGAATGGGTTGCATGACATTTGAGAATAATGCGCTAAGAGACAAGCTTGCAATCTTGAAGGCTATAAATGTAGAGGGCCTCTTGCACGCGCTTAACATAAGCACTTACACAGCTATAACCAGGTGGCAATACCAGTGGTAGCGTCCTCAATCGGACAATCATGTTTGATTTTCTGTCCTTCAGTGCGGCGCTGTTCACGCTTTTTCCGCCTCTGCGTTGCTTTTGTAGTAGCAGTGTATGTCATTTACAATGCACTAGCACGATGATTAAGGTTTCCTGAAAATGCCCGGACGGCGTCAAAACCGTTGCTATGCGCTGGGCTGCAACATTACATTCCAGCACCGTTGCAGCCAGTGACTGCAGCGCCACGGCGAGTCAAGGCGTGAAGTAATACGAGTGGCCGCGCCCTAGGTGCCTTTCAGGCGACCGCGCGCTGCCTAGGCACCCAAATTGCGCGAACGTCCCTAGGTGTTTTCGTCTCTAGCGGTGCGCCGACGTCGACTGTCAGCGCTTCCTCTAGTTCGGTCGAGGTTAATTTTGGTGTTGTGCGGCGGTGTGTATGGATTGCGGTATTATTCTTTGTCACTATGGTGCCGTGGCCGTGATTCTCGGCCGACCGATCCTTCAAAGGGGGGAAATCGAGCGCCGTGGGTGTTTCGTGCAAGCGGTATCGCTGAATGACCAACATCCCGTGTCGATGTGATATGCTCAAGTGCTGGCTGTCTTGTGTGTGCTGTGCGGTGGTTTGTTTGACAAATTTAGTTCCCTGCACATTTGATGACACGCTATTGTTGGCTGGTTCATGCGAGCCGTAGCGTTGAATTACTCCCGCGTAGGCGTGATCATGTTTGTGCGGACATGCTTCCGTATGAGATTTAGGGTCTGACGCACTGTACTGACAACACCACTGTCATACGGGTTATTGTTTGCTGTGTCGTACCTTTTTGTATCGCAGTTACATGACGGCTGCACCGTATTTGATCTGATTAGTTTGGGAAGTTAGCGGTGACTAATACTGGTGTCACTCGAATACTTTTGATCGAGATCGACAGGTCTGTCGCTGCTGCGCCGGATCGAGTTTGGCGCAGACGCCCAAGCTGATTGCAATCAAAAGTGCCCGTGTGACACCGGTATGATCGCACGTGCGAATGCTCAAACCCTTTCTGTGCGCTCTTGTGGTCTCTAGCTTCTTGGCTGCTGGTTGCGTCAGTAGACGAGCATGCAAGAAAAACAGTTTACTACATATACAAAGTTATTATATCAAAGTTATGCAGAAAAGGTGCATCATACTGGTTAGCTAGGTCTGTAATAATGGGACGTCCGCAAATAAGCACATGTACAAAAAAGGGCTGAAAGCTGGACCGGTTGGTGACAGTACTTTAACGTATCTAAACACGGCGCATGACTATGCGGGCACAAGAGCGATTTCTCCTTTCTCTAGTGTCCGTGTAGTCCTGCCCTGTGTTACAATATGTTTGGTCCTGCTAAATCAAGTATTACATGAAAAATTGAAGGACTTTTCATTCTTTAGGAAGTACAATGTCATTTGGGGTCTTATTACTAGTTTTCCTGAGTGTTATTTTTTAATCAAAAGGATGTGATGTTTACTTCACTATCAGATTAGCACATTTGTCTCCGCTTAGTAGTCAGTGCACGATACAAGCTTTTGGTCTTTGTTGGTGCATGTGTGCAATATTAATTAGCATCAAGTTACATTTCTCGGCTCCTCTATATTATAAATAACTTCATTTCATGGGATAATCACAATGGTAAAGTAATACAGTTCTTGTATTAAACAAAATTTCTCAAAATCGGCTCCTGTTTTTCATGCAGCTTGCTCTGATCGCCTCGACTACCGAAGCCAGCACAGCAATCACGGTATCTACGCCTGTTTCACGAGCAATCCATGGAGACTGTGCGGAAGAATTTCTAAGCCTGGGCGCCGACTGGGGACACCCGTGCGCAACCTCGTCGATAACAACGAGCCAAGATATAAACGCCCCATTTCCTTCGGATTTCTTCAGTGGGCACGTCGGCTGGCATCCAGCGAGCACCATGTTGAATCCGCTCCTGTTTTTAGCAGGTTAGTAACAATGCTTCCACAATTAAATCCAATGACCTTTGCCTTGTCCAGCTGACGTGCCCACGTAGACTTATTGAAATGTACTTTACTGCCTGTGTCTTCGTCTTGTCGCTACTCATGCTATGTGGTGACGTCGAGCCTAATCCAGGGCCTACCACTCAGCAGGTTCTAGCTGAACTACTTGAGGGCCAGAAAAATATTCAACAAAGGCTGGGGGATATTGAGGTCAAACTGCAGAAATTTGATGAAGCTACATCTGCGATAAATGAAATCAAGAATTTGATGCATGACATTGATTTACGAGTTACAGTTTTAGAAAGAAAGCTTGTTGACCTAGAAGATTACAGCAGGCGTAACAACCTAATTATTTTTGGTATAGCTGAAAAACCAAAAGAAACGTATGAAGAACTGTCGCAGCTTGTGTTGAAGGAAGTGTTCACTGATAAATTAGGTATAAAAGTTACTTCGGCAGAAAAAATTCACAGATTGGGTCGAAATCAACCTAACAAGCATCGACCGGTTATTATCAAACTGTTCGATCACCGTGAGAAATTAAACATACTAAAACATTGCTTTAGACTAAAGGGCAGTAGCTACTCTGTATCGGAAGACTACTCCCCTACTACAAGGCAAGCACGCAAGAAACTATGGCAAAGCACTGCGGAACTTGGGAGGGCGGGTCAGAAGGTAAAGTTAACCTCGAACAAAATAAAGATTGGTGAAGAGCTATTCACCTTGGATGATGCGCATGACGAGAGAATCCCGGTGCAGGATAGCAGAGATAAGACAAAAAGAAGGCAAAGAAAGCAATGAACTGACACCAGACACAATGAATCAGAAAACCTAACGCTTCTGTGTTTCAACGCCCGCAGCCTTGTAAATAAGTTGATTGACTTCAGTTGCCTAGTACAGTGTCATAGTCCATCAATTATATGCGTCACTGAAACTTGGCTTAATGAATCCATCTCTGAAAACGAATTTCTGCCCTCTGGTTATTCGGTTATTCGAAACGACAGGTCGAGTGGTCGAGGTGGTGGCGTTGCACTCTTTATCAAAAACGACATTGATATACAACACTGCCTGATCTCCTTGAAACAGAGTCTGTCTGGTGCAAGATCAGGGTATGCGGCGTGTTTATAGTGATTGGAACTGTTTACCGGCCACCAAGTGAAGATGACCATTGCATATTGGCAATCACGGACTATATCGTTAAGCAGAGACTACTTGACAGCAAACTGATCCTATGCGGGGATTAACAATGTACCCCACATTAACTGGGAGTCCTTCACCACGACCGGTCGTGACAAAGTTCTCTGTAATTCAATAATTGACTTCGCTGTATCCCATGATTTTACTCAAGTTGTTCAAAGTCCCACCAGAGGTGGTTCAATCCTGGACCTTGTTTTCGTTACAGCTTACCTTTTGAATGATGATTCAGAGTGGGTGGTTGTAGAAGGTATCTCGGATCACAATGCAGTCTTTGTCCAATTTTCTATTCACTACGAACTTATGAAACCAGAATACAAAGTTCTTACTGATTTCTCACGTGCCAACGATGAAGGCGTACTTTCCCTGCTAGCAGATTCTTATGCAAATTTTCTTCTTTCCAGCAACAGTTGTGGTGTAAATGAGTTGGTGGAACACTTTGGCACGATTGTGTCCAACTGCATATCTAAATTCGTGCCAAACAAATGCGTGAAGCCCAATCCTAAACACCCATAGTATAACCGAGAAATAATACAGTTTATTCGCCGCATAAAGCGACTACGTCGCCGATGCCGCTCTAATCCAAACCAACAATTCACTTTGTGTACGTTAAAGGTAAGACTCAAAAATAAAATGCACGAAGCTAGAGATTTCTATTACAGTAACACGCTGTCAACGTTCATTAGGGAAAATCCGATCAAATTTTGGAAGACAATCCACCCTCCAGGAGAACCTCCTCTTTCATTATTGAAAACGAAATATGTTCAGATGCTCAGACGATCTCGGAGGCCTTCAATAGTTACTTTAAGTCTGTTTTTACCGCTGATAACGGTAAAGTTCCTTCTTTTGTCGCACCCTCTGTATCGGTAGCTATTTCGGATATGCAGTTAAGTTGCTCTGGAGTTCGTAATCTCTTACTCAACATAGATATTACTAAATGTGCTGGCCCGGACGGTATCCCTAACGCTTTTCTGAAAAGGTATTCTGAATGGTGTGTACGATACCTTATAATTATATTCCAGAAATCGCTTGACTCCGGACGGGTCCCACGAATTTGGAAGATCGCTAATGTTGTTTCTATTTTCAAATTGGGTAAGAAGGAAATAATTTCTAACTACAGACCAATCTCATTATTATCCACGTGCTGCAAGCTACTCGAGTACATTATTCACAAGCACATTATTCAATACCTAACTGACAACAATATCCTTTCAGAGCATCAGCATGGTTTCCGCAGTGGTTTTTCGACTGTCACACAATTGATCGAATTTACACATGACATCGCCTCATCACTTAATAACCACGAACAAGTCGATGCCATTTTTATTGATTACTGCAAAGCTTTTGACAAGGTATGTCATAAAAAACTTCTGCTCAAACTTGGTAACCTTCTTACAGGCCCAAATGCTGACAAATTACTTGATTGGATTACAGATTATTTGTACCTGAGGAGTCAATTTGTTCGCTACAATCATGAACAGTCGTCACAAGCTCGTATTTACTCAAATGTTCCACAAGGCTCTGTCTTGGGACCCCTTTTATTCATAATTTACATTAAGGATGTCACTAAGGTTGTCATTAACACTCCAGTTAAGCTTCGCCTATACGCCGATGACTGTGTATTGTATTCCAGTGTACGTAGCGTCACTGACCAAGTTTTGTTGAATGATGTGTTTTCTTCCTTTTGGGAATGGAGTAGAACTTGGCAAATGGAGCTTAATTTTCAGAAAACTGTGACAATAACTTTTACAAATAAAAAGGAGCCATTGCAATTTAGATATGGCGACTCCAATCACACACTGGAAAAAGTTCAGGAATTTAAGTATCTTGGTGTTGTATTCTCTCCAAACTTGAAGTGGTACAGACACATCGACCTTGTTTCTGCAAAATCGCTTAAGAAATTAGGTTACTTAAGAAGAACGCTAAAGGGTGCCACAAGGGAATGCAAGCTTATAGCCTTCAAATCACTGGTCAGGCCTCTTCTTGAATATGGGTCTGTTGTGTGGTCAACACATCTTGCAATTGACATAAATAAACTTGAGGCCATCCAGCGAAAAGCGATAAGATTCATTTTTAACCGTTATGACCGTGATTTCTTCCTTTCTGAGCACTACCGTGCTTTATCGCTAAACTGTTTAGAACACAGACGTATGTGTGATCGGCTTACCATGCTACATAACATCGTGCACAATTCCGTCCGCATAGCCACACCCATTTCGTTCACCAATCATCCTACGCAGGTGACTCGCCGATACAATTCGTTGAACATTGTGCCATTCAGATGTGTTATCGATTCTTTTCTTTATTCATCAAGTGCGAACATGAAAAAGTTTATGGGTACAGATTCACTGGGAGGTCCCAAGGTAAGAACCGCAGGCGGGACCTGTTATACCGCAGGCGGGATTGTTATAAATACTCTTCTTTTCCGTGCACAGTTGACACTTGGAATAATCTGGACGCTAATTTGAAACGACTACCGCATGCGCTGTTTGTTGAACAAGTGTCCAATTATGTAAATTGACGTTCTTAATTCTGCCGTAGTTCCTTTTGTTTGATCATTTATTGTTTGTTGAACAGGTGTTTAATTATGCAATTATATTTTTTATTTAATTGTGATGTTTTTGTTCGTTTATTGTAATCACTCCTGCAATGTCTCAAATATGAGACAGCAGTATCTGTAAATAAACAAATAAATAAATAAATAAATAAAAATTTTGTTGAGCCTTGTAAAAGACAAGCCCACTTGTCAAAACGTCGTCTCCAGCACCCACCCCCGTTTACAAAAATTTCATGGCTCCCCAATGTGTAATTTTTACTAATAAATACTAATAAAACTCTTTCTAGCAAAACCAGCTTACAAATTTTCTAATCTAACGAAGAATTTCCGTCCACCAGCAAGAAAATGTAGAATGTAACATTGTCTTCACACCGATTTGAGTATGCGCTCTGACACTATCACATTGAAGCATTTAGGCGCCCTCGCTTTACTTTTATGGATCTGCATGCTGTAAGCCTGTGCAGGAAGAACAATGAATGCAGCCTTTGGTTGTGCTCTTACGTTCCAGATGGTGGCAGAGGTGACGATGGTTGCTTTTGTTATTTCGTGGCTTATGCGACAGAAGGCACGGATCACTCTTAGCCTTTTTCTAGCTTGCAATGCTCGCACAATCACTGCATTAATTCTCCTTGTCTTGGCATATCGGTAACTTGTCATAGCCTCATGTCTCCCTGGTCTGCATCACACAGGCACAGTGTCCCTTTTCTATGTCAAGTTTGCCCCTATGGATTTTCAAGACACAAAGGTCAGGCTAGAAGTACTTTTTTCTATTCTAATCGGTCCATGTTCTTGTAGAAGCCCAAAAAATATGGCTGTTTTAATGACAAATTAATGAGAAAAGGGGTCTAGGGGAGCTCAAAGTTTCCACAGTTTATTCAACATATCCTGCATGGAAAATTATAGGCACACATGTGTGGAGTAAGCTAGGCTCACATTGAGAGCATACCAACTAATCACAATCTGTGAACGCATACTCTACCTACCAGAAAGACAAAGTATCGCTGATTCCTAATGAGTCTGGTGATTTTATACAGTATGCATCCATGCATTCTCGAGTAGTTGCGTCCCTGCTTCTGCCAATAATCCAAACCTTATCCAGGTGTGGCTCACACTTATGAGAATCTCAATGCGTCAGCAAATGTGCCCCATCTTTATCTTTTAACGAAAGCTCATGTTTCTGTGCATGCCCATTAACGCATTTTCTTTCCCGGCCAACATTCATCTTTTGCCGTAGAACAGTGGAAATTCATAAATGACCACTTTGACACATTTTGTGTATGATTGGCGTGCCTCTTACTGAACCCACCTTTGTTGCTTTCATTAGATAGTATACATGAGAGAGCTGAAATTATTTTCGTTGTGCATAAAAAAGAATCGGCATGCCATCTCTGTTTGCAACCATTTTTAGATCTTCTGCAGCTTGGTGCATACACCGTACAACCTCAGGTCTCGCTGTTCTGCGCTCTTGCTCTACCCCAGTACCATGGTGTTCTCTCTTGAAAGTCTGGTGGAGCAACTCAGCTACAGCGTTGAGGAGCATGCGAAGGAAACCAACCACAGACAACCTGTTCAATTGGTTTTGAAAAGTCTTCTGCATAACGTGTGAGCACGACCCTGCACATGCATACTCTGGGCATTGTTCAGCTATGGCCCTTTTCACAGTTTTGGAATGCGTCAACTCATATGGAAGCAATTTTTCAGCACACCTAGACAAAAAAGCCAACAGCCGTGACGACTCTGCAAGGTAATGCGCTAAGCCAAAAACTAAAAAAGCCACAAGCCTTCAACTCATGTGTAAACACCGATCCTTTTTCAATCTGCGAAAGCCTGCTAGAACATTGTTAACAATGGGCTAATATGTGACGGTGGTTAGTTGCTTTAAAATAATAAAAAAATTATCATCATATGTAAAAACTTCCAAAACCTCCCACTAATTAAAATGTTGGTGGAACGTAATAAAAGTGGTTACGGTCAAACATAAGAAATTGCACGACACAGGAGCAACATACGAGCTACTTTTAACATAAAACTTGAGAAGGGCTTAAAAGCTTATACTGCCATGCCCGCGGCATTCCTAAAGGCAATCACACCACTCTCGTTTGTGCAACTTCTTATGTGGAAAAACAAGTAACCGTGCAGGACAGAATTAAATAGGTCCTCAACATCTATTAAGAACACGTACCCATGGAAAGATTCTTTAAAGAAAGTGGATGATGCATGGGAAATGGCCAGTTTAAAATGGGTTTCTCATGACAACAGAGTCTAGCCGCTTCATTAAAAACTGACTAATCATGTTCTGCCAGATACCTCAATCACTCACAATTGTCCTGAATGAAACACCCGGCTTATGCGTTTTCGCCATGAAAAACACAGAAAGGGTGTTCTTTTTGCTAGCTACAGTATGCAATAGACTCTGCTACTTGTGCAAGCTCCAAGTCCTTACTCAGAGCCACTGCCTTGCTTTTCAAAACTCTTGTTTTGATGACTTTTAACTTGACGAAGTTCATGTAGACTGCCTGTCTTGCCTTGAAGTTACATGAATCTACATCCATTACTACGGAGCCACTAGTTTTATCTACTTGAAATGGGCACAAATTGTTGCACTTGAAGAATGACAACACCCATCAACGTATCCTCCTGACGAAGAGGGTTTTTCCCTTGTTTTAGCTAGAGCTTAGACATTGTCTTGTAAGCAATAGTCCCTAACTGTGACATTGACTTTTTCCGCAACTCGTCGATGTAATGCCAGTAATTAGTGAGCCAGCAACAGAGGTTTGTGGCTAAATTTTGGGCCTTTGTTGATTACATAGCGTACACTTTCTGCAATGTGAACATTTCCCAGCCCAGTGAGGCTTTCCCATGTCGTGCGAACAGTTTCTTCAGTATGAAACAGCGGACATGCCTCATCTTTAGGTTCCAGTTTGCCTCAATGATGTGGGCTGTTGAACGCTTGGCATTGCGAAACTTCTTCAGTGCCAGTCACTCCAGGTTCAAACTGAAGCAAAGTGCATGAAGCAGGTAAAGAAAGCACACCTGCTGTCACAAATTATGGTTTCACATACTTTTGTAACATGACCAAATGAAGGTGGGACTTCCGCACAAAGAGCACTCGCTTCTTGTAGAACATGGCCTTTCGGAGAAGTCATGCCTTCATTTGGTTGTGTTATCAAATATGTAAAATTTTAAAATCCGAATTGTGGTGGCAGGTGCGCTTATTTTTTTAGTTCCTTCATGCAATGTGCTTTAGTTTGGAGCTGGAATGGTTGGTGCTAAAGAAGTTTTGCAATGCCAGCCGTATTATACTTGACCAGACACAATAACAAGTGCCTAGTCAGGCATGTGTTATCAGTCAAAACGCGTCATCTCTCAGAATTCACGTGCTGAAAGCAGCCTGAAGAACCATGCACCTACGGTTAAACATGCACACCTTTCAACATGGTCACTCTTGTGCAAAGCAGCCCAACATGTCTATTAGGTCACGCGTACTCCTGGGCACACCACATCGGAGCCCACAACTTCCGCAAAGTACCATGAATTAAGCCTGGCTGCAAATGCACTATACAGAGTAAGGGACATGGCTGTACGTGGTTCTGCTAAATGTTCCAGGTATGTTTCAACATTGCTAGAAACATGTCGAAAAGCAGTTGGTAGTACAACTACAATACGTAAGCAGTAGCGCTGCGATGTGAGTTGAATAACCTGTTGGTTTTGAAACCAACCTGCGATGTGCAACAGCTCGATAACACATGCTCTTCTTGTATATCAGCCTTTATTTATGTCCAATGCTATACAAAGGCTTCCCCCAGTTACTTACAATTTTCCCAACCCTGTGCAAGCTTATTCGATCTTATGCGTGCAAATCCCATCTAGCCTTCTGCCTTTCTCAGCTATTTTTTCCATCTTTTTGTAGCCACACAATCTCTTTAACTGGTCACTTGTCTCTCCCTCACATTACTTGACCTGCCCAGGTCCTCCTTTTTTTTTCAATGTCAGCTGGAATGTCATCTAGCCCTGTTTGTTCTCTATCGAGCTCTGCCTTTTTAATATCTCTATGTTATGCTAACCATTTTCTGTTTCTATTTTGCATAGTTCTTGGTCTGTTCTGGACTTTTTTTTGCTTCTTTTTTTACTGTCATTCAAGTTTCTGCACCAAATGTTAGTACTTGCATCATACAATAGTTGACAACTTTCTGCTTTAGGGACAGTTGTAAATTGCCTTTTATGATTTGGGAATGTCTGCCATTAAAGCTTTAGCCCATCCATATTGTTTGGTGAATTTACTTTTCATGAGTAGTGTGTCCTGTGAATATCTGACTTAAATACCTATATATTGTAAAGATTCTAGTGTGCCGTTGCGAACTCTCGCTTTCCTGTTTGGCCTCGTAACATTAAATCCTTGTCTTTTACTTAGTTATCTGTAACCCTACTTGAACACTTTCTCGGTTTAGACTCTCAGTTCATTGTAGTTCAACGGCACCACTGCTGAAAAGCAAAATGTCATTTGCAAAGCATAAGTACCGAGATACTCTTTGTAAATGTTTATTCATGTTTCTTATCAACATGGTGGCTTAAATACTTCTGCTAAGCATGCTGTAAATATTGCTCAAATTTCGTCTCCTTGCCAGATGCACTTCAGGAATAAAATTGTTATGCTCTGCGACAGCTCCTCCTCTATAAAGGGACTTTTCTAGTCGCCCCTCAAGACCTTAATAAAGTTCATTGTCTGTCTGTCTTGTTTGCTGTGGACTCTCTATAGATGTTGGTCAGGGTATTCATGCATGCATTATGCACTAGCTACTCTAAGACTGCTGGTATTTTTACCGAGTCGAATGCCTTTTATTAGCCTCTGCAAGCTAAGTAAATGAATGTGTTCTGTTTTGCAGATTTTTCAGTTTGACAGCGCATGACTATCATCTGCAGTGGGACATCTGTTGATCTGTGTATAATTCTTCACATATTTCAAATATTTCCTGCGGGCAGCTCGGGACCGCCAGTGCAATTTTGTTCGGGCAGCAGCAGACGACATTGTATTACGTCAGGACAGCCATTCTCAAGTGGACGCCGGAACTCAGCTGTACGCGTTTGAGTGTTTTAGTGTGCCGATTTTTTGCAGCTGCACATGCTAAATGGCCGAACAAGTATTTGTTTGGGAGGACGGCGAGACCGTCGTGCTTCCGGTGAACAGCTATGAAACACCTAGGCTCGACGAAGGAGTGCTGCACATTACCAGTAAGTGTCCATGTAAAGTGGCAGTAGTTGTCATTCTTCGTCGCTTAACGCCACTCTATATCAATGCCTCATTTGTGTCCGCTCGTAGGCAACGACAGCAGCGAGGTGCTGCCCACCGACGTGACGCCCCAACTTGCTGAACATCAATTTAGCGAGTGTGACCCGTGGCCTCGACCGAAAGTTCCGAGATTCCTTGAAGAATACAAGACCTTCAAAAACAACCCCAAAACTGGCTGAAATCGAATCGGCAAATGTTTGAAGATATCGCCACAGTACTGAACAGGCACTTCCCGGGTCCTGCCATCACAAGGAGCCAAGTTGAAAACAAGTGGCGGACCCTTAAACGATGTTACCTGGGTACGCGCCGGAAAAACAACACATCTGGGCATGGGCGCGTCACCTGCGAGTATGAGTCGTGAGTAGCTTCTGTGAATCTGTGCAGTACACCTTTGTGTTTGCATTAAGCTTAACATGCACGCTTGTACGTCTTATACGGCGGTAAATTAACACATAATTTCGCTACACAAGTTTCCTTCACATTGCACCAAATCGTACACGCTTTGCAAACATGATTTGTCAAACAATGTTAATTGAGAAAATAGCGGGAACAAGAGACAGAGTAGGAAAATAGTTGACGTTTCCTCGCGTCTTTCTTTAAGATATGCGATAATAATGATTAATTGAAATGAGCTATGGAGTGTTCAGTGGCAAGATTAACGAGTGCACACACACACACACACACACACACACACACACACACACACACGCACGCACGCACGCACACACACACACACACACGCACACACACACACACACACACACACACACACACACAGAGAGAGAGAGAGAGAGAACCATTGAAGAAATGTCCACACGGAATTAGAGATTTTTGGTCACACATGGCAAGGACCAGTTACCATAGAAAGAGATAGCAGTCTATAAATACAGGTACATGTGCATGGCAACCTTGTTTTATGATTGATGGGGGGGGACAGATTTACAATCAAATTCGTGAATGAAGTCGCTGTACACGTACCTCCATAAGCTTGGCCATGATAAACATGAGAGATCACAAAGGAATGCCACTCTCAAAGGAGCTGTGGCACGCAGGTTTCACACTAGCAGGGCAAATCGGGCACCAATAAGGAAGAATGAGCAAAGCTGTGGTAATGGCTTCTCCTGAAGTATTGTATTTACTCAATTGTAACACAAGGGGTTACCTCATTGAGTTCGTGGAAAAAGCCCAAGTGTTTCATGCGTGATTTTGTACTACATTGCAATTTGATGGCCTGCTTTAGGTACAGAAAAACCTTGAAAATGCTACTATTACAATAAGGTAAATACGGTAATCTGAAGGTGTCAGGTAATTTACAAACATAAGTGTTCGGTGTACTTATTCTAAATTGTTTGTTCTTGTACAATGTAAACCGTAAAGTATGTACCACCAATTTGCAAAAACATGGCACTCCGATACTGCAATGTCTCTTTTTCAAAATAACTAACCATCACATTGGTACTGCATGTATGAAGTGAGCTTGGAGACATCCTTGAGAAGTCACACGTGGCTTGAGAAGTCACACGCGCCGCTGCTTGGGCCAGGCCGTGTACGAAGGCATAATGAGTAAGTACGTTTATCTGCATATACCGATTTTATTTTTACCTTTTGGCACCCGCACATGAACACTGCAACACATGCACATGGAGACAGTGTTTGTGCTCATTGTTTCTGTAAAAATTTTATTATTATCAAGTGCTTAGTGTTGTCGAAGGTGAGTGCCAGATAAAATTGAGAGCAGCATTTTCTTGCAGTAACTTTTCTTTTTTAAATGCATGGCCAGAAAAATTGCAACTATGTTGCTTCATCACTTCACTGGCAGGCAGCCGTAAGCTTTCTTCTTCATGATGTTGCAACTTGCAAGGAACAACAATTGATGTCATGCTCATGTTGTGTACTCCTCTTTGTCATTTTCCACTGAAGAACTTTGCATTGTCGATATTTCAAACCAGCTAAAGTAAACATCCCCATTGTTGTGGTAGTCTGGTGGGACATGAGTGCATACATTTTTTTCATATCAATGGCACCATGCTTTCATGTTATGCAAAGGCACTAGCTTGGTAGAGAAGTTGCATGCATACCTCTCGTCTGTGTTCATTTACCGGCAGCATTACCACTTTGTGTTCATCTTGTGTAATGCATACTCCCCTGCCAGGGATCAACCATCTGGGAGCACAGGCAGAGAAAGTGTCGAGCAGCAGGCTTCCGACTGCCCACATGTCGAAGATGACACATCCAGCCAAGAACACCACGTAACACACCACCAGATGCCACCACCACCAACACCCGCCACCTCGTCAGCTACGACCACAAAAAAACGTCGCGCATGTGGAACGCCTTGCTGCCCAGAAGCAAGCTGAGGCGGAAAGAGCCAGATTAATGAGAGATCAAATCGCTGTTCTTGACAGGCTAGTGACTGCCCTATCACAGCAAGGGCCTCCTGGAAGCCAAAGTGATTAGGCCCTACACTTGCTATGGTTCATTGTAGTGTAAATTTGATTGTTTGTTGTTGGGATACGTTTATTTAATGGAGTTCAATTACATGTGTTGTGTTGTCAAATGTTCTTATAATTGTTTATTTCATTTTTTTGTTTAGCTGGTTGCTTACATTCATACACATGTTTTTACGTTTGCCCATTTCGCCAAAAAATTTCATTTCAAGTGTTTTGCAATTAGAGCCAGTTGCTATATTTAGTGTACGGATATTTAGTGTACAGTAATTCTTTATATATGTGTTTGTTTCTTTTTTTGTTGTTAAATCTCACGTGACAAAAGTGCAGTGATGTCACAAGTGATTGGTACAGTCGTTCAAAGCTTTAGGTATTGATTATGAGTGGCAACTACTTTTTTGTCTGTCAGCGCCATACTGTGGAACAAAGTTATGAAAAATTGCTTGGAAGACATGTGCTTTGTGGGCATACACTTGTCCTCACCTTTTTTGAAACTTGATTCAGTCGTATGGCAAAGATACACAGAAAAAAACTGCAAGTCATGCACGATAGCCGAAGATTAGGCCTACTGTAGAGGTAGTGAAGTGCATATTCATAAGTTCAGTTCCATTTACAGGGCGAAGTGCACAATGAACACTACTGTGTGTTAGTGTTGTCACTATAGTGCTTGTGAGATCTCAATTTTTCATAGTGAGATGTGGCAGAGCAAGGCT
The DNA here is from genome assembly GCA_013436015.1 of Rhipicephalus annulatus. Taxonomy (NCBI): domain Eukaryota; kingdom Metazoa; phylum Arthropoda; class Arachnida; order Ixodida; family Ixodidae; genus Rhipicephalus; species Rhipicephalus annulatus. The sequence continues at coordinate 3,654 of WOVY01012201.1, read as the reverse complement.
TTCACAGCAATATCCACAGTAAGATTTATCCATATGCAGTCAAATCCTTTTATAGGAGACACTGATGTAACAGACAACTGCGTGTGGCACTGGTGTGCCTCCGTCAATATGGAGGTTGACAAGAAAATGTGAAACTGGTACCTTGCTTATAAGAGATATCTCATATAAGAGACAAGAATTTTTTCCTGGTGTAAGTCTCTTATAAAAGTGGTGAAGTTTAAAATGTACACTATTGCATGTTATAGCTCGAGATTAATGTTTTCCTGGTGTACGTCTCTTATAAAGGGGTTGACCTATACGTAGGGCTGCAAGATAAAAAATAGATTTTTCGGAGTTTCTACCTGAATGTGCTCTTAGGCGTTTCCATAATGGTTAGTGCGTCGATAGTCCTGCGTTTTGCGCCGCTAAAAGCCAGCTGTCATGTCCAGGAAATCAACCTTCACCTTTGAGCTCCCATTGCAACACCTTGCTGGCTGAGCTACCAGCCAGGTGCTGCCACCCTAATTGTTAAATATGCACTCATAATCTTTGACTGCTTGTTTTCATTGAAATGCCACTTTTATTGGGAACGGGATTTTGTTTTCTTATGCATTACAGTACAACTTTGTTACATGGTTGATGTGAGTGTGATACCCCTTTGATTCATCATTTCTGCTACATTGGGATTAAAAATAGAAAGGAAACGTTTGTTTAAGGAAGCTGAAATACTTATTACTGTTATTTGGTCCATTACCAGCTATATTGAGTGCAGAAAATTTTAGCCGTGCAATACTTTGCAGGTTGGAACGTTGCTGTGTGGAGCTTATCTTATTCTTTTCCGTTGCCATGTTTCTCCTTCGATTAACATCCAGCCTCATGACTTAAACACCATGCGCCCCTGTGGTAACTTATCTTGTCACGACATTAACTTTTCGCTGTTTTTCTCTTTTTCTCAGCACAGTACAACTCAACATCCAAAGTCCTCTTGGTTGTGAGCCCTCTCATGTTCCGGTAGTGTATAGTGTACCTCACATGCATGCATTCTGTATTTTTGGTTTACTGTTACATTATATGTGATGTTACTGTGAAGGTTTACTGTAACAGTAAAGGGTCACTAAAGTCAACTATTAAGTCGACGTTGATTGTTGAAATGGTGGTGCAGAAACCTTGTAGTGTCACTTTTGTGCCAAAGAAGGGCCTATTTGAAATAAAATCATGTTTTAGGGCTCTGCATCGGGTTGGCACACTCCAAATTACCCGCCTCAAGAAGCAGACTGATTGGACCGTCTCACGTCACTATTGCCATGCACAACGTTGCCAGGCTTTACTGTGCTAGTAGCAGCAGACCAAAAGCAGCGGGAGCCACAGCAGAAACAACAGCCATTGATCAATTTCCCGCCATTAGCTTCGAGATTGCAGACGCTTTTGTTTAAACTGCACCCCGCTAGATGGCACCTTGTAACCACATGAAAATTGAATTTTTGAACCACTTGTGCCATTCCCCATAGTAACGTCCTGTGGTTCTTTTTTCCATGACTGAAACAGAATCGAAAAAGCAGCATTTTATTGCTTCTCTTAATGCCCGGAACGTTATTTATTTGGTGCAGTTACATTGATTAATAGTAATTACTTGTAGGGGGTCCACCTAATGTCATCGGGATCATTTTGAAAATGTCCTACTGCGGCGCTTGCGTTCTTGTGCATTTACCTTAATTTCTCGGTAAGTAAGGCACAGTTGTTGATAATATTGTCGTTTTAGATGTTGTCGAACATTGAGCTTTCACTATGACGTAAATTGTTGTGTGACTTTAGTGTCCCTTTAAAAGCTACTTGCACCAATGGCAATGCATCTGTGCATTTCTGATCAAAACGCCTGTGAACTGATTGTCATGCAATGCGTGCAAAACGCTGTGCCTCTAAATGTTAATTTAAGAACATTAGCATTGATTGATTTATTCTGCTAGGTTTACACATCCATTCGTAGCTACTGCTTTGCAGAAGCACTTTCAATGTGCATCAATTAGTGGATCTCTATTTAAATGAACATGCCATATCAATGTCACAAAATACTTGAGGTATGTCCCAAAGGAAAACTTGACATTTATTTCAAGTCGGATTTTTTTAGCATGCACCTAGGTAAAGGTAAACAGCTGTTCTAGCAATTTGCACCCTCTAACTATAGTTTTCGAAATTGGTAATTTAATCTATATCTTTATGCTTAGTAGTGTAACGCCTTAACCAGCATGTCACTTGTCAAATTTTTTATTGTTCACCTGTGGCAGTTTATGATATATCTTTCGCCAAAAAGTATGCATGCCCTTTCATATTGTAAGCTTCTTTACTAGTAAATACAGTGGTTGTACAGCATGCATATGCATGTGTGCCTGCCTCTGAGGTCTACTATAGCTTTCAGATGAGAGATCAGCACTGCTCCACACAACTGCACCTTACTCTAGTCTATAAAAAAAACTTTGTGCTCGTTGCCTCGCATGATAAGTCGACAATTTGCAATGTCAGTTGCTGTACTGGTGTGCTTGGACTAACAGAGCTGACACATCAGTGAAATGTTTGTGTTTGCAAGTTGCCCAATGAGCACAATAAATGTTTTTTTGCTTCGAACTGCACCGGTGACTCTCGAAATACATTTGCAAAAATATTTATAACAATAAGTAATGACCACTGTAATCTTTATTTCAATAAGACTGAGCTAAGACTGCACATATTCGTCCCAAAACACTGGGGGTACAAACAAGAAAAAAGTGGTGTTTTAACTTTCCTCTTGCGTTAGTGTTTACAAATTCAAATAAATAAAAGTCATGTTACTTGCATGTACTAGGACAAACTTGTCATCATTATAGATAAACTCACGACTGCAAGGGCATTTGCACGAACTCGGATGCTGAGGAGGTCTGTGTTTCCTAACTTGTATTTTAACATTATTGTATTCAGCTTGCCATACTGTATTCAGGCTTCCTTGAATGCTAAGCTTAAAACGCACTCTTACATTTTTTAAATAGTTTATCACATCCACTTTGTCAACATACCATCATAGTGCTAGCTATTTTAGTGGTTCATTGTATGCCAAACTACACACATTGCATTTTATTTTCCCTGTGAGTCACAGTTGCGTAGAACAACACCGCACGTATTTATTACACACGTGTTGACCCAACCACCTTTGGCTGATGTGGGGAAAGATATCACATTTATTTATAACCAACTTTCACTCCTTAAGAAGCATTGCTTACTTGGGTCATAAACAACCGAAGGGGCAAGTTAAACCAGAATATATTCAGAGTGGTTAGCATTTGTAGCATTTAAAAAGGCCGGCAATTCAAAGCGTGCTGCTTTAGGGAGGATAATGTGTCCAAAAGAGTTCCTGCTAAACAACAATATAAAAAAACAAACAAATGCAGTGCTCAGTAGAGCAACTTACAGTGAATCAATGTTGCATGTACGTAGAATATTACAGCAATACATGTCATGACTATGTGAAAAAATGACCAAAACTGTCATCTTATTTTGCACTACTGAACTAAGTTGCTGTAAGTAGTTCAAACGTGTCGCCAAAAAAAAATCTTGAAACCTGAACATCGTAACAATAGTCAGCATCATGAGTGGTCCATAGTAAACTGCCTCACTCGTTGGAATCAACATAACCATGATATTGCTGCA